>JAGIQG010000036.1:13404886-13414886 GCA_024679065.1 Sphyrna mokarran
CAACAAAACCATCATGGGTTTTCCAGAGCGGTGCCGTAATTTGGCATTTATCCCCACAACCTGAACGAGGCCCCCTCGGTGTGGGTTTTGTCCTGGATTCCTCCCATCTCCGTGAGCCTTTTCCCTCTGTGCGTGCGTCGACTGTGTTCAGGGCTGTTTGGGGGAGGGGGGGGGTAGGATCCATGGCTGTGACGCCGGGTTCAGGGAGGGTGTGTGATTACCTGAATCACAGATCAAGGACTGAATTCGCAAATATTGCCAAAATTCAATCAAAGCTCCAACTTGGGGGTTGGCGTTGCTCTTCGGCCCCTGTAGCGCCTTCTGGTTGTGGATGTCAGAAAATAGTTTCTCTCCGGGTGAGATTTTCCCTCCTCGTCTGGATTGCCCAGTCCCACCAGAAGCCATTGGGTTTTTGGCTGGTCCACCATCACCCCGCCCCCTCCCCAAATGGCAGGTCCCACCAGAGCGAGGCCCTGAGAATTCCAACATCTCGATCACACCACTGCATCCTTTTTATCATTCATTCCTGGGACGTGGGCATCACTGGCTGGGCCAGTACTTATTGCCCATCCCTAGTTGCCCTTGGAGGGCAATTGAGAGTCAACCACCCAGGTTAGGTTGATTGGGCCAAGCTCAATTGCCCCTTGGTGTCAGGGGGTTAGTCGTGTAAGTGGGGCTACGGGATGGGTGGGATTGTGATCAGTACAAACTCGATGGGCCGAATGGCCTTTTTCCATGCTGGAGGGAATTGATGATCCTTCTCTGATTCTACATGTGGCTCTGGAGTCAGGTGTAGGCCAGACGGGGGTAAGGATGGCCAATTTCCTTCCCTGAAGGGACCCAGATGTGTTTTTTTTCCCCCCACAATCGATGAAAGTTTCATGGTCACTTTTACTGAGGTACCTTTTCAATTCCAGATTTTATTAATTGAATTTGAATTCCGCCAGATGGGTTTTTCCAGGTCATCTGTAGATTCTAAATTCCAGATTTTTTTGTACTGAATTCAAATTCCACTATCTGGAATTCGAACCCGGGTTCCCTCAGAAAATTGGGTGAGTTTGGTGCTATGGTGGATTTGAACCTGTGTCTCCCAGAGAGCATTAGCCTGGGGGCACACACCTTCTGAGTATTTCCAAAGCTTTCTGAATCATTGGGCAGGACAGGTAGAGGTTTATAGGGCCAGAACTCTGATGTGAAGGGGGTCTATTTGTTACATGTTTGTGGGACATGGGTGTTGCTGGTTTGCCACTATTTATTGCCCATCCCTAGTTGTCCTTGGAGGGCAGTTGAGAGTCAACCACGTTGTTGTGGCTCTGGAGTCACACGTAGGTCAGACCGGGTAAGGGCAGCAGATTTCCTTCCCTAAAGGGAACCAGATGGGTTTCTCCAGGTCATCAGTAGATTCTAAATTCTAGATTTTTTTTTATATTGAATTCAAATTCCACTATCTGCCGTGACGGGATTCGAACCTGGATCCCCTCAGAAAATTGGGTGAGTCTCTGGAGTTGGTCTTCATAAAATTGTTGAAAAGAGGTTTTTTATTGTGCACTTTGAGACTTAAACAGGAGATGTGGATGCATACAGAGTACACAGACTGAAATATTGTCTCGCGGTGCTGGGAAGTAGTGTTGTCATGACAACGGGCTGTTTTTGAATTTTAACTAATCAGTTTAAACCAGGCACGTGAATAACAGCAGCCTGAAGGATTTAAATTTGCTGCTTGATTTTGATTTGATTTATTAATGTCACATGTATTAAAACAGTAACAGTGAGAAGTATTGTTTCTTGCCTGCTGCATAGATAAAGCATACCATTCATAGAGAAGGGAAGGAGACTGTGTAGAATATAATATTACAGTCAGAGCTAGGGTGTAGAGAAAGATCAACTTAATGCAAGGCAGGTTCATTCAAAAGTCTGACGGCAGCAGGGAAGAAGCTGTCCTTGAGTCGGGCGGTACGTGACCTCAGACTTTTGTATTTTTTTCCCAACGCAAGAAGGTGGAAGAGAGAATGTTTGAGGTGCGTGGGGTCCTTAATTATGCTGGCTGCTTTGCCAAGGTAATGAGAAGTATAGACAGAGTCAATGGATGGGAGGCTGGTTTGCGTGATAAATCGGGCTACATTTACGACCTTTTGTAGTTCTTTGTGGTCTTGGGCAGAGCAGGAGCCTGTACCAAGCTGTGATGCAACACAAGAATGCTTTCTATGGGGCATCTGTAGAAGTTGGTGAGAATCGTAGCTCAAATGACAAATTTCCTTTGTCTTCTGAGAAAGTAGAGGCGTTGGTGGGCTTTCTTAATGATAGTGTCGGCATGGGGGGGTACCAGGACATGTTGTTGGTGATCTGGACATCTAAAAACTTGAAGCTCTCGATCCTTTCTACTTCCTCCCTGTTGATGTAGACAGATGTTTTGCTAACCTGGGGACCAATCTTATTGTTGTAGGGATGTTGATATGTCTTCAGAGATAGAAGAGAGAGCTCTCAGCTCCATAGAGAAATTGATCTCTAAAACAGCAACTGCTTCAACCCGATAGGGTAGAATCATAGAATCCTACAGTCCAGAAGGAGGATATTGGGTCAATTGAGTCTGCACTGACCACAATCCCACAAAGACCCTATCCTCAAAAACTCATGAATTTATCCTGAGATCATAGAATCCTAAAGGGCAGAAGGAGGATATTCGGCCTATTGAGGCTGCACTGAGTACAATCCCACCCAGCCCTACTCCATAACTCCGCATTTGACCTAGCAATTTAGTGTGGCCAATCCACCTAACCCACACATCGCTTAGACAGTTACATGGATAAGATGGGTATAGAGGGATATGGGCCAAATGTGGGCAAGTGGGACTAACTTAGGGGTTAAAAAAAAGGGTGACATGGACAAGTTGGGCCCAAGTTCCTGTTCCCATGCTGTAAACCTGTATGACTCTATCTTTGGAGTGTGGGTGGAAACCGGAGCACCCGGAGGAACCCCATGCAGACACGGGGAGAACGTGCAGACTCCACACAGACAGTGACCCGAGTCTGAGAATTGAACCTGGGTCCTTGTTAGCGGTGTTAACTGACTGTGCCACCCTAATTAGCGGGGTAAATACTTGGGGTTACACAAAAACGGCCTCAGCCCTATTCAACTAAAGGGATGAGCCTTTAAAGCAGAGATGAGGAGGAATTTCTTCAGCCAGAGAGTGGGGAATCTGTGAAACTCTTTGCCGCAGAGGAGGCCAGGTCATTGAGTGCCTTTAAGGCAGACAGATAAGTTCTTGATTAATAAGGCGATCAGGGGTTATGGGGAAAAGGCAGGAGAAAAATATCAGCCATGATTGAATAGAGGGGCAGAGTTGATGGGCTGAGTGGCCTAGTTCTGCTTCTATGTCTTATGGTCTTATGGGTGGGAAGGTGGTCAGTGCAGACTTGATGAGCAGAATGGCTCCTGTTGCACGGGAGGGATTCGAATTTTCCTTTAATATCCAGTTCCAGAGGCTGTTCCTGATGAGCTTTTATTAATTAGCAGTGGGGTCAATCTCCAGCTATGTCCAAGATGTATTGACGGTTGCAGGAACCTCAACCTTATTGCCAAATGTGAGGGGGAGGGCGGAGGGTGGGGTGGGATGTGTTGGGTGGTGACTGGAAACCAAAACCAAAGCTTCCCGGGACTCCCAAAACCCTCGGTTAAATAAATACCGATAAGGATCCTTCCATCTGGAAGAGATTAACCCTCGGGTAAACTGTTAGCCAGCGCCAAAGGAACAAGACGCTCACTCACCTCAGCGAACGTTGTTGTACCCTGACAGAGTCAGGACGCAAGGCTCCCGTCCCCCTCTGCCACCAGGGCTGGCACTTCACTCATCGTTATCCACCGCACCCGAGCTAATCCCTTCACGTTCCCTGACGGAGGGGCAGGAAGGTTTGGGAACTTCTCCACGGAGTAAATAGCTCAGCCTTGCCACTGCCTCTCACCCTCTGCTCAGAGGGGATGTCTTGTTCTGTTTTTCTCTCAGTATTTGGAAAGTACCTCTTTCTCGCTCTCTCACTTTTGTGAATTGGTACCTCTCCAAGAACTTGCGAGAGAGACAGAGAGAGAGAGAGAGAGAGAGAGACAGAAAAAAAATAGGCTTCCTTTGGAAATCCCCAGTCAGGTCTGACATTGCGTCTCTCTCTTCCTCTGCGTAACCCCTTCAATGCAATGTTCACAAAGTAATTTTAGCATTTAACAGAGAGAGAGAGAGAGAGACATTGATCTCCCCCAAGGGATGCCGCCAGAGATTTCTAGACCCCATGCCCTTCCCCCACACCCTCTCCCCCTACTACCCTGATACTGATATTGGATGCGACATCTTTCTTGGGGAGAGTTCACGAAAGATTTATGAGGTGTTGGGGAGCTGCACATGTTTTTTTTAACAGAAAGGGGTTTGTTTGGTCACTGTGTTGTTCCTAGAGTCATACAATCCCTACAGTGCAGGAGGAGGCAATTCGGCCCATCGAGAGTGCCCTATTTCCAGAATCCCTGCTAATTACCCACACACTAGAATCAATTTAGCATGGCCAATCCACCTAACCTACACATCTTTGGGTACTGAGGGGCAATTTAGCATGGCCAATCCACCTAACCTACACATCTTTGGGCACTAAGGGGCAATTTAGTATGGCCAATCCACCTAACCTACACATCTTTGGGCACTGAGGGGCAATTTAGCATGGCCAATCCACCTAACCTACACATCTTTGGATACTGAAGGGGAATTTAGCATGGACAACCCAACTAATCTACACATCTTTGGACACTGAGGGGCAATTCAGCACGGCCAATCCACCTAATCTACACATCTATGGATAATAAGGGGCAACTTAGCACAGCCAATCCACCTAACCTGCACATCTATGGACACCAAGTGACAAATTAGCACTGCTAATCCATCTATCTGCACATCTAGGGTGGCACAATGGCACAGTGGTTAGCACTGCTACTTCATAGTGCCAGGGACCTAAGTTTGAGTCACTGTGTGGAGACTATATTTTCTCCTGTGTCTTCTTGGATTTCCCCCAGGTGCTCCAGTTTCCTCCCATAATCCAAAGAAATGCGGGTTAGATGAGTCATAGAGTCAAATGCTTGCAGCATGGAAACAGGTCCTTCGGCCCAATTTGTCCATGCCACACCTTTTTTTTTAACCCCTAGTTCTAATTTCCCACAGTTGGCCCATATCTCTCTATACCCATCGTACCCATGTAACTGTCTAAATGTTTTTTAAAGACAATATTGTATTTGCCTCTACTACTGCTTCTGGCAGCTTGTTCCAGACACTCACCATCCTCTGTGTGAAAAGATTGCTCCTCCGGACCCTTTTGTGTCTCTCCCCTCTCACCTTAAACCTATGCCCTCTAGTTTTAGACTCCCCTGCCTTTAGGAAAAGATATTGACTATGTCGCTGATCTGTGCCCCTCATTATTTTATTGACCTCTATAAGATCACCTCTCAGCCTCCTACACTCCAGAGAAAAAAAAGTCTCAGTCTATCAGCCTCTCTTCATAACTCAAACTATCAAATCCCTAGTAAACCCTATCTGAACTCTTTCTAGTTTAATAACATCCTTTCTATAATGGGGCGACCAGAATTGCACACACAGTATTCCAATGTGGCCTTACCAATCTCTTACACAACTTCAATAAGATGTCCCAACTCCTGTATTCAGTGTTCTGACCAATGAAACCAAGCATGCGGAATGCCTTCTTCACCACTCTGTCCACCTGTAACTCCACTTTCAAGGAGCTATGAACATGTACCCCGAGATCTCTTTTGTTTTGTAACTCTCCCCAGTGCCCTACCATTAACTGAGTAAGTCCTGCTCTGGTTCAAGCTACCAAAATGCATCACCTCGCATTTATCTAAATTAAACTCCATCTATCATTGGTTACTCTATTGGCCCAATTGATCAAGATCCCGTTGCAACTGGAGATAACTTTCTTCACTGTCCACTATGGTGGACAGTGTCCACCATACATTGGTGTGACAGTGTCAGTGTGACAGTGGATTGACAGTGTCAATCTTGGTGTCATCTGCAAACTTACTAACCATGCCTCCTATATTCTCATCCAAATCATTAATATAAATGACAAATAACAGTAAACCCAGCACTGATCCCTGAGGCACACTGCTGGTCACAGGCCTCCAGTTTGAAAAACAACTCTCTACAAGCACCCTCTGGATATTGGCTTCTGGCAAAAAGCCAATTTTATATCCATTTAGCTATGAGATCGAGTGAGATTTAACTTTATGCAACAAGCCTTGCTAAAACCCAGGTAGACGACATCAACTGCACTGCCCTCATCTACCTAGATGCACTGACCATGCTAAATTGCCTCTTCATATCCCAGGGTGTGTAGGTCAGAGGGATTAGCAGGGTAAATATGTGGGTTTGTGGGAATAGGGCATGGGGTGGGGACTGTGGTCAATGCAGACTTGATGGGGCGAATGGCCTCCATCTGCACTGCAGGATTCTACAATCTTTGAAAATAAGGGGCAATTCAGCACGGCGAATCCACGTAACCTGCAGTTCTTTGGACCAAGGGGGACACAGGAGAAAATATAGCCGTCACACAGACGTTGACTCAAGCTGGGGATCGAACTTAGGTCCCTGGCACTCTGAAGTAGCAGTGCTAACCACTGTGCCATTGTGCCACCCTAGATGTGCAGATTAGATGGATTAGCAATGCTAAATTGTCACTTGGTGTCCAAAGATGTGCAGGTTGGGTAGATTGGCTATGCTAAGTTGCCTCTTACTTTTCAAAGATTGCGGAGGCCCATTCGCCCCATCAAGTCTGCATTGACCACAGTCCCCACCCCATGCCCTATTCCCATAAACCCACATATTTACCCTGCTAATCCCTCTGACAGACTCCAGTGACCAAGCCGGGAATCGAACCCAGTTCCTGGCGCTGTGAGGCAGCAGTATCAACCACTGTGCCAACCATGCCACCCACAGTCCTCGGTCTTCACAGACTCATAGAATCCCCACGGTACAGACGGAGGCCATTCAGCCCATCGAGTCTGCACTGACTCTCTGACAGAGTATCTTAGCCAGGCCCTCTATCCCTGTAACCCCCCACACATTGACCATAACTACCCCAGCCATTCACTCCACTGAGCCTTTGTGTACCTCTGCAACTCCGAAAGAGGTGTCACTAGTCTAGAAATCTGGAGACCTGGAGGGACACGAGTTGAATCTCACCACAGCAGCCAGAAATTAAACTCGGTAAATAAAATCTGGAATTGATGGCTAGCTTTGGTAACGGTAACCGTGAAACTGTTACCGATTGTCGGAAAAACCCATCTGGTTCACTCATGTCCCCTTTAGGGAAGAAAATCCGCCATCCTAACTGGCATGTGACCCCACTGCAATGTGGTTGACTCTCAACGGCCCCTTTGAACAGGCTGAGGGAAAGATTTAGCTCAAGGGGCACTTAGGGAACAATTGCTGGCCTTGCCAATGAGACCATGGAAGAATTGTTCTTAAAAACTGCCCATGTAATGGTTGTTAGGAACAGGCTATTTGACCCTGCGAGGCATCACAGGACACTTTGCCTCTCACCTCAGCTTCCAGTAGGTGTTAGCGTGGAGTCAAAACTTGTCCCTCAATGTTTGAGGTCAAGTCCTCCACTGGCACTCACTCAGCACACACTCCGATTTACGCCTTTCTGCTCTCTTCAACCCCTTCCACACAACCACACGGCCGAGGCATTGAGGGCAATTGGAGGCCAGCATGACGTACTGAAGCTCGTGTCCTGTCCCGCGCGTCTCCAGAATCCGCGATTTAGCGCGATGTTCCCAGAAAACAGCCATCGATCCACTCTGACAAGGGGGCGGCACGGTGGCGCAGTGGGTTAGCACTGCTGCCTCACCAAGCCTGGGACCCAGGCTCGATTCCCAGCTCTGGATACTGTCTGTGTGGCATCTGCACATTCTCCCCCTGTCTGTGCAGGTTTCCTCCGGATGCTCCGGTTTACTCCGAAAGACGTGCCGGTTAGGGAGCACTGGCCGTGCTGAATTCTCCCCCAGTGTACCCGAACAGGAGTGCGGTGAGGCGGGGATGGGGGGGCGGAATTTCCCAGTGACTTCATTGCAGTGTTAATGTCAAAGTACTTGTGACACTGCTGAACAAACTTGAAGAAACTTGCCTCCTCTTGGGGCGGGGGAATGAGGGAGGTAGTGAACTTTCACCTCTGACCCGTTGCAATGAGGCATTGACCTTTCTGGTCTCCCTCGGATACACTCAGCCCCATCCAGACTTGCGTCATTGTTTGGGATAAGTTCCGGAACATATTGATCAGAGTGGTGTGTGTGACTATTCACTCAGAGAGACCGGCTTCCTGTGGTAACTCGCCACTTTTACCTGCATGTTGCAGTCCAGGGTCAATGTAATGGTGGAAGCTTCCAACATTCTTCCCGTCTCTCCCACCTGGTTTTGCCAGGTTGACACTGTTTGGCCGCATTATCAACGCACGGTCCTCGGCCGTCAAGTCCTGAGGTGGGACTCGGACCCGGAGTTCGGGTGCAGGGATGCTGACCCCACTGAGCCATCAGACCTCATACTAGCGTCCCATTGGCTAATCCATAGGGCAATAGACCACTTGCACACTAATAAAATCATACAAAAATGGCAAACTTTTACGTTCCAGCCCTATCTGTGCCCTTCAGTCAATGAGGGAGTGACCATAGAATCCCTACAGAGCAGAAAGAGGCCATTCAGCCCATTGACCTCTCTCTGACAGAGTATTTTTAGACAGGCTCCATGCCCTGGGTCTATCTCATAATCCCACACATTTCCAATAGCCAATCCATTTAACCTACACAACTTTGGACATGAAGGGGCAATTTAGAAATCCACCTAACCTGCACATCTTTGGACAATAAAGGGCAATTTAGCATGGCCAATCCACCTAACCCACACATCTTTGACACTTAGGGGCAATTTAGCATGGCCAATCCACCTAATCTACACATCTTTGAACACTAAGGGGTAATTTAGCATGGACACATGTATACTGTGAAAAGTATTGATTTTTGCTGTAGAAACAAAGCAAACTGTTCACAGAAAAGGGATGGAGAGAGTGCAGAATGTAGTGTTACAGTTATAGCTGGGGTGTAGAGAAAGATCAACTTAATGCAAGGTGGGTCCATTCAGAAGTCTGACAGCAGCAGGAAAGAAGCTGTTCTTGAGTCGGTTGGTGTGTGACTTCAGACTTTTGTATCTTTTTCCCCGAAGGAAGAAGATGGAAGAGACAATGTCCGGGGTGCATGAGGTCCTCGATTATGCTTTTCTGAGGCAGCGGGAAGCTTAGACAGAGTCAGTGGATTGGAGTGTTGGTTTGTGTGGTGGACTGGGTACATTCATGTAGTTTCTTGCGGTCTTGGGCAGAGCAGGAGCCCATACCGAGCTGTGATACAACCAGAAAGAATGCTTTCTATGGTGCATCCGTAAAAGTTGGTGAGAGTCATAGCGGGCATATCAAACCCCCTTAGCCTTCTGAGAAAATAGAGGCATTGTTGGGCTTTCTCAACTAGGACCAGGACCGGGGTATTGGTGATCTGGACACCTAAAAACTTGAACCTCTCGACCTTTTCTACTTCATCCACATTGATGTAGACGGGAGCAGGTTCTCCACTATGCTTTCTGAAGTCAATGACAATCTCCTTTGTTTTGTTGACATTGACATTATTGTCGCCATTTCAGTTCACCAGATTCTCTATCTCATTCTTGAACTCTGTCTCATCATTGTTTGAGATCTGACCCACTATGGTGGTGTCGTCAGCAAACTTGAAAATCGAATTGGAGGGGAACTTGGTCCCACATTCACGGGTGTATAAGGAGAATTGGCCATGCTAAATTGCCCCTTAATGTCCAAAGATGTTCAGGATAGTAGGGGGCTAAGAACACAGTCTTGTGGGTCACTGGGGTTGAGATAATCGCAGAGGAGGTGTTGTTGCCAATCCTTACTTGTGGGCT
>JAGIQG010000036.1:13419886-13873249 GCA_024679065.1 Sphyrna mokarran
CAGCAATTTCTTCCTGCTATGAGTTACGGTGCTTTTTCTTTTCAAAATAAAAGCGTTAGGAAGTTAGATGGTGGGGTTTGGGGAGAGGGGAGGGCAGTCGGGGGCGGAGGTGAGTTGCGGAGGCCGGGGGATGGGTGCGGGAGGGGCGGGTGTGTGTGTGTGTGTGTGTTGCGGTTAAAGGGCGGAGGCAGAGAGCGGGGGAGGCATTGAAGAACTGAAATGGTTTCAGGGAAATCTGAACCATCATTCTCAAAAAAAAAACGGAACCAGAATTGAGAAAGAGAAAGAGAGAGAGATCTAGCCCTCGTACAATTCCAGACAGGGACTGGTGTCCAGTTCGATGACCCACGCGTAGAGTTGTGAGTGGGTGGTGGGGGAGTTTACCCATCCCGTCTTGGGAAGCATAGCGGAAAGGGGAGGTGTGGGGAAGAAGATGGGGGTTGAGGTGTGGACCATGCAAAGGTTCATTGCCCTGGGTCGATTTTGGTGGCTAGCGCAACCCTGCAGCCCAGAAAAGAGACCCTTCAGCCCATCGAATCCACTACCTCTAAAGTCGCGCTAATCCCATTGTCCTGCACCTGTCCCGTACACTGGGAAGTTGCCTGGGATGGAGCATTTGAGATGGGATAGATTTGGATTGTTTTCTCTGGGGCGGAGAAAGTTGAGGGGGGCATGGGGAACGTGATTGAGGGATGTAAGATTATGAGGGGCTTGGACAGGGTGAATAGGGAGCAGCTGTTCCCTTTAGTCGAGGGGTCAATCATGAGGGGGCAGGGTTTTAGGGTGACAGATTCAGAGGGGATTGGCCATGCTAAATTGCCCCTTAGTGCCCAAAGATGTGTAGGTTGGGTGGATTGGCCATGCTAAATTGCCCCTTAGTGTCCAAAGATGTGCAGGTTAGGGGGATTGGCCATGCTAAATGGCCCCTTAGTGCCCAAAGATGTGTAGATTAGGAAATTTGAGTAAAAACAAACTCAGTCAGAGGGTGATAGAAATGTGGAATGAACTTGCCCGGGAAGAGGCCGGAAAGTAGGAGTAGCTGCTTTTCCGAGGCAGCGGGAAGTGTAGATGGAGTCAATGGATTGGGTGATGGATTGGTTGGTCGCATGCGATGGAAAGATGTTCATTTGTGAGCATTATGATCCTTCAAGTACTCATCCAAAAGTTTATTTATTTATTAGCCACAAGTAACACTTACATTAACATTGCAGTGAAGCTACTGTGAAATTCCCCTAGTTGCCACACTCCTGTTGGGGTGCTTTGAGGGAGAAGTTAGCACAGCCAATGCACCCTAACCAGCACATCATTTGGAGTGTGGGAGGAAACCAGAGCACCCGGAGGAAACCCAAGCAGACATGGGGAGAACATGCAAACTCCACATAGACTCAAAAGACGGGAATCATACCCGGGTCCCTGGCGCTGTGAGGCAGCAGTGCTAACCACTGTGCCGCCCCAAACACTTTTTAAAGTGCCTCCGTGTGACATTCCCAGGCAGATTTTTACCACCCAGTGATTTTTTTTTTCTCTCTCAGATCCTCTCTGAATCTCATGCCCCTCACCCTAAAACCCTGCCCCTCCATCTCGTGATTGACCCCTCGGCCAAGGGGAACAGCTGCTCCCTATTCACTCTGTCCAAGCCCCTCGTAATCTTACACCCCTCAATCATGTACCCCCTCAGCCTTCTCTGCTCTAGAGAAATCAATGTGAGTCTATTCTGTCTCTCCTTATAACTCAAATGCTCCATCTGTCTAGAATCTCCTCTATATTCTGTCTAGTGCTATCAAAGCTTTCCTATAGCAAACATTCCAGTAACACAAGGGCGGGGCTAGAGATGGGAACAGTCAGACATTCTGACCTGATTCGATTTATTATTGTCACGTGTATTGCAATACAGTGGAAAGTATTGTTTCTTGCGTGTTGTACAGGCAAAGCATACCGTTCATAGAGAAGGAGAGGGTGCAGAATATATGTTACAGCATAACTAGGGTGTAGAGAAAGATCAACTCAATGCGAGGCAGGTCCATTCAAAAGTCTGATAGCAGCAGGGAAGAAGCTGTTCTTGAGTCAGTTGGTACGTGACCTCAGACTTTTGTATCCTTTTCCCTGAAGGGAGAAGGTGGAAGAGAGAATGTCCAGGGTGCGTGGGGGCCCTTGATTATGGTGACTGCTTTTCTCGACGCGGTTGAGAGTCAACCACATTGCTGTGGTTCTGGAGTCACATGTAAGCCAGACCAGGTAAGGACAGCAGATTTCCTTCCCCAAAGTGAATGAGCTGGGTTTTTCCGACAATGGTTTCATGGTCGTCAGTAGATACTTAATTCCAGATTTTTTTTTATTGAATTCAAATTCCACCGTCTGCTGTGGCGGGATTCGAATACAGGTCCCCCAGGAGCTGAGTTTTTGGATGAATAGTTTAGAACATAGAACATAGAACATAGAACAATACAGCACAGAACAGGCCCTTCGGCCTTCGATGTTGTGCCGACCAAAATAAAAAGCAATGCCCCTCCTAACTAAACCATTCCCTTCTCTTCCATATACTTATCAACTAACCTCTTAAACGCCACCAAACTTGGCGCATCTACAACAGCTGCAGGCAGGGCATTCCACTCCCTAATCACTCTTTGAGTAAAGAACCTACCTCTGATATCCGTCCTATAACTCATACCCCTTAATTTAAAGCTGTGTCCCCTCGTGCTAGCTTTCTCCATCCTAGGAAAAAGGCTATCACTGTCCACCCTATCTAAACCTCTAATCATCTTATATGCTTCAATAAGATCCCCTCTTAGCCGCCTCCTTTCTAACGAAAACAACCTCAAATCCTTCAACCTCTCTTCATAGGACCTGCCCTCCATACCAGGCAACATCCTGGTAAACCTCCTCTGTACCCTCTCCAATGCCTCCACATCTTTCTTATAATGTGGGGACCAGAACTGCACACAATACTCCAAGTGCGGCCGCACTAGAGTTTTGTACAGTTGCAACATGATGCTGCGGCTCCTAAATTCAATCCCCCTACCAATAAAAGCTAAGACTCCATATGCCTTCTTAACAACTTTATCCACTTGACTGCCTACTTTCAGGGATCTATTGACACATACACCAAGATCCTTCTGTTCCTCAACACTATTAAGAGCCCTACCATTAGCCCTATACTCTACACATTTATTGTTCCTGCCAAAGTGCATTAGCTCACACTTTTCCACATTAAACTCCATTTGCCACCTCTCGGCCCAGCTCTGCAACTTGTCCAAGTCACTCTGTAAACTAAAACACCCCTCTTCACTATCTGCCACACCACCAACTTTAGTATCATCTGCAAATTTACTGATCCATCCCTCAATACCCTCATCCAGATCATTTATAAAAATTACAAACAGCAGGGGCCCCAAAACAGACCCCTGAGTTTAGTGATAATACTGTAAGCCATCGCACAATGGCACAGTGGTTAGCACTGCTGCTTCACAGAACCAGGGGCCTGGATTCGATTCCTGGCTCGGGTCACTGCCTGTATGTGCCTGTATGCACAATCTCCCCGTGGGTTTCTTCTGGGAGCTCCGGTTTCTAAAGAAGCACTGGTTAGGTGCTTTGGCTGTGCTAAATTCTCCCTTAGTGTACCAGGACAGGCACCAGAATGTGGCGATTTTCACAGTAACTTCATTGCAGCGTTAATGCAAGCCTATTTATGACACTAATAAATAAGACAAACTGAATTCAAATCCCACCATCTGCTGCGGCAGGATTCGAACCCAGGGTCCCCCAGAACATTAGCTGAGTTTCTAGGTCAATTGTCTAGCTGAAATATCACTAGGCCCATCGTATCAGAGGGGTAGGTTGAACCTTGAGATTATTGAAGCGTGGAGGGGGCGCGAGGGGCCGATGGCCTCCTCCTGTCCCCCTTCTTTGTGGACTGAACTCCTGAGTAACACCGAGAGAGAGAGAGAGAGAGAGAGAGATGTGGGGTGTTAAAACATCACGAGCATTGAACCCCTAACGGTGGTGTGGGAGGTACCCTGAAATTGTCCCAATCGAGGTCTCAGTGTGTTTGAGGACAAAGTAAGCATTTCCTTGATCAATTCCTGGCGTCTGCACGGTCGTGTGGTCAATAGGTTTTCAAAGCTTGGAACTCCTGCCAAGTAGTTACAGAAATGGAATGTAGCAGTTTTATTCTTATTGTAAAAAATCCCACAAGCTCGTGATAATTTCCCTCCAATTTCTCTTGCTGTGATGTCACTGCAGGGAAGACATTTCCAATCAAGAATGAATGTGTTTCTCCACCGCTCCCCCCCCCACAAAAAAAAACATGACTTTCCCAAAAGCTGCGGCCAGCACAAACAAGCTCTTCCCCGTGGAACCAAGACTCGGGCCTGGAGGATTAAGAAAGTTCAAGTGTTTGATAGAGAGACAATGGCTGGAGTTTTCCCGCCTGCCGGGGGGAATCTAAGCCGGACACTAAACAGGCAAAGTTCCGTTGATCTTGAGTGGAATTTTCCAGCTTTGGGGGAGGCGAATGTGGTGTGCAGCTGGAAAATCCCACCCAGTATTTTCCAGTCCTTCCCGCCAGCAGATCTTCCAGTCCTGCCAAAGCCAATACCCCCGTCTCCTCCGCTGGGCCAGCCACAGCGTAGACATCACTGAGAAGGGAAGACTTGGTTCAGGCGCGTTTGGGGTGTTGTGTGCAGATCTGGTCGCCAGGGGGATGGGGGGGGAGTGTGCGAAGAAGGTTCTCCCAGGACGTTGCCTGGTCTCGAGGATGCTGGCGATGGGGAGAATAAACTAGGATTGTTTTTCACTGGGAAGATGGAGGGCTGAGGGGAGACCTGACAGAGGTCTACAAAATGATGAGAGGCAGAGACAGGGCGGATAGTCAGAGACCTTTTTTTCCCCAGGGTGGAAGTGTCAATTACATAAGAGCACAGATTCAAGGTGAGAGAGGGAAAGTTTAAGTGAGATGCGCGGGAGAAGTTTCTCATGCAGAGAATGGTGAGTGCCTGGAACTGGCTGGCAGAGGAGATGGTGGAAGCAGGCACACTAGCAACATTTAAGAGGCATTGGGATGGGTAGATGGATAGGGAGGGAGTAGAGGGATACGGACTAAGGGCAGAAGGTTTTTTTTTAGGCTACGGCATCATGATTAGCAAGAGCTCGGAGGGCCAATTTGGCGTGACCAATCCACCGAACCTGAACATCTTTGGAGTGTGGGAGGAAACTGGAGCAGAAATCCATGGGGAGAATGTGTAAACTCCACGCAGACAGTGACCCAAGCCGGGAATCGAACCCAGATCCCTGGTGCTGTGAGGCAGCAGTGCTAACCACTGTGTCACGGTGCCTTATGCATGAATGCTTGGATATTTGTCTGCATTAGGGCACAGCTATGCCACACAAAAATATCAACAAGCATTAATTATTGCACAATATTCTTTTGTGTTAACAGCTGAACATCACCAACAAGGACAATAAAAGATGGTGACGCCTGTATTTTTTTCATTCATTGGTGGGACATGGGTGTCGCTGGCTGGGCCAGCATTTATTGCCTATCCCTAGTTACCCTTGGAGGGCAGTTGAGAGTCAACCACATTGCAGTGGCTCTGCAGTCACATGTAGGCCAGACCAGGGTAAGGATGGGAGATTTCCTTCCCTAAAGGAACATTAGTGAACCAGATGGGTTTTTCTAACAATGGTTTCATGGTCATCAGTAGATTCTTTTTTATTATTGAATTCAAATTCCAACTATGTGCTGTGGCAGGAAATGAACACAGTTCCCCCATTAGCTGGGTTTCTGGATTAAAAGACCATTGCCTCCCCCAATCGATTTTCGCTCCCAGTATTTGGGAACAGTTGCATTGTAGAGGAGTGGTATTATCACTAGACTATTAATCCAGAAACTCAGTTAATGTTCTGGGGGACCCGGGTTCGAATCTTGCCCAGAGCAGATGGTGGAATTTGAATTCAGTCAATAAAAAATCTGCTATTAAGAATCTACTGATGAAACAATGATTGGAAAAACCCATCTGGTTCCTTTAGGGAAGGAAATTTGCCATCCTTATTCAGTCTGGCCTAGATGTAAGGGTCTTTATGAGACCCTTGTCAGACCCCACTTGGAGTACAGTGCACAGTTCTGGTCACGTCACTATAGGAAGGATGTGGAAGCTATTGAGAGGGTGCAGAGGAGATTTACAAGGATGTTGCCTGGATTGGGGGACATGCCTTATGAAGATAGGTTGAGGGAGCTGGGACTCTTCTCCCTGGAGAGATGAAGGTTGAGAGGTTTATAAGATGTTGAGAGGAATAGATAGGGTGGATTCTCGGAGGCTATTTCCCAGGGCTGAAATGGTCGCTACGAGAGGACACAGGTTTAAGGTGCTGGGGGGCAAGAACAGAGGAGATGTTAGAGGTAAGTTTTTCACTCAGAGGGTGGTGAGTGAATGGAATCGGCTGCCGTCGGTGGTGGTAGAGGCGAACTCGCTGGGGTCTTTTAAGAGACTTCTGGATGAGTACATGGGATTTAATGCGATTGGGAGTCACGGATAGATCTATGGCCTGGTAAGTATAGATATAATCGGCACAAATTGTGGGCCGAAGGGCCTGTTGGTGCTATAGTGTTCCATGTTCTATGTGACTCCGGAGCCACAGCAATGTGGTTGACTCTCAACTGCCCTCCAAGGGCATTAGGGATGGGCAATAAATGCTGGCTAGTGACCACCTACGTTGTTAAAGTAATAGTTTTTAATCAGACTGAGGATAATTTTCCGGTTAACCCTACAGTTACGTTGCAGTTACCGAGAGCTGGTAGTCACATCCCTCACAAGGGAAACTCTCTGAACATTTTGAATTAAGTACATTTTTTTGTTACTTTCCTGAGAAATCCCCCTTTTTTCTTTCATTTCCAAAAAGAAATGGAAATCGGAGCAGACTCTCTGTAACCACCAACTCTGAGAGTGAGATTAAAAACTGTACCATTCGAGTTAAAGATCAAAATTACACATATCAGTGCCTCTCACATCCCACACATGGGTCACCGAGTGGCATGGTGGTTAGAACTGCTGCCTCGCAGCGCCAGGTGTTAGAACATGACTGGTGCCAATTTTGTATTGGACGCAATGTGACCAATGGGAACAAGATATAATAGTCAGCTGACCCAGTAAACCATGGAGCCAATGATGTGATGGTCAGCTGACCCACTATAAATAAGAACCTGTTGGGAATTATGGGGGAGCTTCGATTGGCCCAGAGTGTTGGAGTGATAAACTATTTTTATTAAACCCTTTCTTTGGAAGTAAGTTTTGTTGTATTTTGAATTTTGAAGAGTTCCTTCTGAGGAAAACATCCAGGGCCCCAGGTTCGATTCCCAGCTTGGGTCACTGTCTTGAGTGGAGTCTGCACGTTCTCCCCGTGTCTGCATGGGTTTCCTCCCACAGTGCAAACGACGGGCTGGTCCAGGTGCTAAATTCTCCCTCAGGCGCCGGACTGTGGCAATTAGGGGATTTTCACCGTAACTTCATTGCAGTGTTAATGTAAGCCTAATCGTGACTAGTAAATAAACTTTAAATGGCGGCAGGAAAGAAGCTGTTCTGAGCCAGTGGGTACATGTCCTCAGACTTTTGTGCCTTTTTCCCAGTGGAAGAGAGAATGTTTTCCAAGGCAACAGGAAGCGTGGGCAAAGAAGGGTGAGCAACCTTGAACCCGCTGTGATCCCATCTGATGTAGGTACCCCCCGGCACTGTTGTTAGGGAGGGAGTTCCAGGATTTTGACCCAGCGACTGCGAAGGAATGGCTGATTACATTTCCAAGTCGGGATGGTGAGTGCCTCGGAGGAGATCACTCAGAGGGTGGTGAATAAATGGAATCAGAAGGAAGTGACGTTCCCATGCTCTGCTGCCTTTGTCCTTCTAGACAAACCTGTGGTCACAGAAGGTGCTGTCTGACAATTTGTTATTTATTAGTGTCACAGGTCAGGTTACATTAACACTGCAATGAAGTTACTGTGAAAATCCCTTGGTTGCCACACTGTGGTGCCTGTTCGGGTACACTGAGGGAAAATTTAACATGGCCAATGCACCAGTACGTCTTTCTCAGACTGTGGGAGGAAACTGGGGCACCTGGAAACCCACGCAAAAACGGGGAGAACATGCAGACTCCGCACAGTGACCCATGCTGTCTATATAGCGCGCAAGAAGCAATACTTTACACTGTATTCTAATACATTTGCCAATAATAAATCAAATCAAATCATCCACTACGTTGATTCCTGGGGCGGGTCGGGGGTGTCAAACGGAGATAAATGGTGGACCCAACCAGTGAGAAACAAGAATAAAAGTCGCCAAACTTTGTGACGTGAAACTGCTTTCATATTTTATTCGGTTCAAATGTACACTTACAACATAAACCCTCTGTTCTTTTTTTAAAAAAAGAAACTGCAATGCAGCTAAAAAGCCAACTCCATGTTTCATTTTCCACAGCCTTGTAGCATGATTGGTTATAAATATTTTTGCCGAGATATAAAAATATCATGCATACACTGTACAGGTCTGTATATACTGTACCCGACCACCAACGGTTTGGATATAATCATTCTTATACAGTTGTATATCAATTCAGGTTTCAGATTGGCATTGCCTAGCTGACTGGTGCTACCCAAGGAAAAGTTTGGTCTTACTCTACAAGGTAAGACAACTTTGGGAGAGGTGGGGGGAAGTGGGGGGAGGTTACTTTCCACACTCAGCCCTACCGTTCACTTCAAGTCTCTACTGTAGTGTCACACTATCCATAGATCGCCTCCACTCTCTATCCAAATCATTTCCAATTGGAACAAGTCTCATCTGGTCTCCACCCCTCCGCCACTTCCTCCTTCGGTCACCGGGAATCCCTCTCCAGTGCAGAGGAGGGCCATTCGGCCCATCGAGCCCTAACCAGCCCTAATCCCCACCCTATCCCTGTCACTCCATGCTACCCTCCACCACCCCTCCGAGGTGAAAGGGGCAATTTAGCACAGCCTAACCCGCACATCTTTGGAGCGTGGGAGGAAACCCAGGTGGTCATGGGGGGAGAGAACCCGGCCTCCTGGTGCTGTGAGGCAGCGCTGCTAACCATGGTGCCTCCTGAGGGGGCACAGGGACTGGGTCAAAATGGCACTGCGATCCACGGCCACACCACAGTTGGCTGGTCGAAGACGCCATTGTCCCGTCTCTCCCCCTCGGACCAGAGTTAGCCTTCCAGCCTCCAAACTCGGTGGACATTGGGAATACCAGCCCCTTGGTGACCACCTGCGACCCATACACACGGGCAAAGCAAGTTCATGGCACTAAGAACTCAAATCAACATCATCTCAATTCTTGCTACAAGAATCTAAGATATTGGAGCTAGAGGAGGCTGCTTGGTCTTTTAGAACATAGAACAGTACAGTACAAGCCCTTCGGCCCTCGATGTTGCACTGATCTATGTCCAAACCCAAGATCAAGCTATCCCACTCCCTATCATTCTGATATGCTCCATGTGCCTATCCAATAACCACTTGAAAGTTCCTAAAGCGTCCGACTTCACTATCACAGCAGGCAGTCCATTCTACACTCTTTTAAACCTGCTCCACCACTCAACAGGTCACGGCTGATCATTCTATCACAATATCAACATCCTGAATTATCTCCAATCCCCTTAAGTACCCCCAGGAAAGCATTCACACTCCATCCTTCACCCAGTGGGGTAAGGAATTCCAAAAGATTCTCAGCCGTTCTGAATGAAAATATTTCTCCTCAGCCCTCCTGAGGCCTCGGCCTAGTGTTTACGAGGGCAACAACAGTGCTCTGTCCAAGGAGTCACGGACAGCCCCGCCTGGCCTTGGAACGTCACTTTTTGACGACCATGGGGGTAAAATTATCGTCTGCCATTAATCGGGTCTCCTGTGCCAGTAAGCGGGGGGAAGATCTCACACCTAAGAGCAAGGAGCCAGTCTGAGGACAGGCAGCAATGTAGCCCCAGCAGTCCCCACAGGGTGGGTAGGGGCAAGGTGGGGGGGGGGGGGGGGGGGGGGGGGGTGCTAGGAGGCCTCAGGTAAACAGGGTCGAACTTGAGGCAGCCAGTAAGGTGCGGGGAGGAGGGGGAAAATTCGTAGCCACTCGCTGAAGTGTGCTGCCAAGGGGGAGGCCCAGAGGGATTAGCCTTTCGTGGGCCTGTGGGTGGCCAGGAGAGCAAGCTTCTTTTCCCCTCGCGCCCACTGGGATCCCACCGGGTTCTACCCAAATAGGTTTCCCCCTGTGGCAAAGCTTAATTGGGGCACTTCAGAACCTCAACAGCTCCAAGCGTCTACCAGGGTTAAAAATGCAAAGGGGAGGTGGGTGCGGGGTGGGGGTTACAAGTCTCCTCCCATGTCACAGGTATCAGAACATGAACCACCTTCCCCCCCCCCGTTAACGACATAAATTTACAAATATAACTCTGCCAAAAAGAGGGGAAACTAAAGGTTGCCAACTTTGCCAGGACAAATTCCAGCAGAACGGTTACAGTACAAAAGGCCACTCGGCCCTGCAATTCTCACTCCCCTCCCACACCCCCCACCGTGTCACGTCCCTTTAGCCTGTGCAATCTATTCCCCCACCCTTCAAATGAGGCAGATATGTTTGCCACATTTAAGACTTATCTTGATGGGCGTATGAATAGAGGGATATAAGTGGATTAGATAGGTAAATGTGATCGGTGCAGGCTCAGAGGGCCGAAGGGCCTGTTCCTGTGCTTTTTTTCAAATCTAATCGCCTTTATCTTCAATTAAGTTCGACCCTACCGCAATCTCAGACAGAACACGCTGCGTTAAAAAGGCTTTTTTGACAGTCGGTTAGGATTATATTCACTGTAGTTTCGAAGGGTGAGAGGAAGTTTCACAGAAACTTCATAGGATCCCTACAGTATAGAAGGAGGCTGTTCAGTCCATCCAGCCTGTGCTGACCACAATCGCAGTCCCACATAACCCCACTAGTCCCTTTGAAATTAAGGGGGCAACTAGGCACAGCCAATCCACCTACTTTGCATATCTCTGGAGTATGAGAGGAAACCGGAGCACCCCGAGGAAACCCATGCAGACATGGGGAGATTGTGCAGACTCCACACAGATAAGTGACCTGAGACAGGAATTGAACCTGAGGTCCCTGGTACACTGAGGCAGCAGTGCTAACCATCGTGCCACCCTGAAACTTATAAATTCTAAGAGGGTTAGACAGGGTAGATTCAGAAAGAATGTTCCTGATGGTGGGGAGAGTCCAGAACGAGGGAGTCATAGTTTGAGGGTAAACCTCATGTCTGAGGTGAGGAGAAATTTCTTCACCCAGAGTGTGGCGAATGTGTGGAATTCACTCCCGCAGAAAGCAGCTGAGGCTAAGAAGAAATTGAAAAAGAAAGGCATTGAATTAAATTAGAAGAAATTAGATATACTTGGGCAGCATGGTGGCACAGTGATTGGCACTGCTGCCTCACAACTCCAGGGATCCGGGTTCAATTCTGGCCTTGGGTCACTTGTCTGTGTGGAGTTTGCACATTCTCCCCGTGTCTGCGTGGGTTTTCCTCCAAGTGCTCCGGTTCCTCCCACAGTCCAAAGATGTGTAGGTTTTAGGCGGATTGGCCGTGCTAAGTTTCCCTCAGTGTCAGAGGGATTAACAGGATAAATATGTGGGAATAGCGCCTGTGGGATTGTGGTTGGTGCAGACTCAAATGGCCTCCTGCACTGTAGGGACTCTATGATATAGCTCTTGGGGCTGAAGGGATTAAGGGACATGGGGGGGGGAATCAGGATATTGAGTTTGATGATCAGCCATGATCAAAATGAATAGCTGAGCAGACTCAAATGGCCTTTCTTACTTCTAGTTTCTACGTGAATCCAATCATTTTGAATCCCTTGGGTGTTGACTCTTCCACCAATTGGTGACAGCTTCTGTCCAGAGCCCTCACAATTCTGAACTCTTATCAAATCTCCTCTCAACATTCTCCTCCCCAAGGAGAACAACCCCGGCTTCTCCGACCTCTCCGCTTAACTCGTCATTAGAACTGCTCCCTGACTCCTCTCTGCATCCACGTTCAAATCTTCCCTTGCTCGCCGTGCCCGGAACTGGCCTTCACTCTGCTCGAAGATGGACCAGTCAACCTTTTGTAAAGGTTCGCCGTATCTTCCTTGCCTTTGCGCACTCTGTCTCTCTATTCCAAAGGCCCGGGGTTCCTGAGTGTTTTGACAACCAGTTTCTCAACCTGCCCTCCTGCCTCCAATGGGTGGGTGACACCCCCCACCCCTGCTGTGGCCTGTGCTGGTTAGCTCATGACTAGCTTGAGTGACCAGAAAAAAGTCCAGGCAGCGAAGCGATTGAGGGGGAAATCTCTCAACCCAATTGCTTGCCCCTCTTCCATGTCCATGCCCAGTTGTCCCAAGAGGGAGCAAACAATTTTGCTAGTTGACATGACCCCTTCTGGTTGGCACTAAGGGGGCGGGGGGGCAGGGGTGTTAGAGTGCGTCTTAAGCCTCAAGAATGACATTCTGGTTTAATTCAATGCCTTTCTTTTTCAATTTTGATTTTTATTACTGTGTTCCTGTACAAGGCTTTGTGATTATTAGTCTGTTTCTTTTATTGGTATATTCAAGAGATCTTTCTGCTCTCCCCATGCCCTTTAGAATAGCATCCTCTCGCTGATAGAACCTTGCCTCGTTCTCACCATCACTTTGCTCAACCCTACGATCACTATCTTTCCCTCATCTCCCTGCCTCCAATCGCTCCGCCCCCACTCTTCCCCCATTGGCCAACCAACACATGCATTCTTGCCTCGTGCCGCCCTCCCTCAGCCAGTGAGTCTCATTGGCCAACTGGAGCATGCCGTCTCATCAAACACCCAATCAGGTAGTGAGTCTCACTGGCCAATTGGATCACTCCGTCTGGTCAAGCAGCCAATCAGGTAGTGAGTGTCATGGGCCAGTTGGCTCACTCTAGCTAGTCAAACAGCCAATCAAGTTGTGAACCTCACTGGCCAATTGGATCACTCTGTCTTGTCAAGCAGCTAATTGGGTACTGAGTCTCATTGGCCAATTTGATCACTCTGCCTCAAACAACCTTCACTGAATATTTTTGTAATGGAAACAAAATAGTGTCAATAATTTTTAATCCCCTAGTACTCACCTTTTCTAGAGTTAAATCCTTCATTTCCATAAGGAATTGGACAAAATTACACCATTCAGCCCATCAAGTCTGCTCCGCCATTCGATCATGGCTGATATGATTCTCATCTCCAGTCTCCCGCCTTTTCCCTGTAACATTTGATCCCCTTACCGATCAAGAACCTGACTATCTCTGTCTTAAATACACTCAGTACAAATTCCACAGACTCACCTCCCCTCTGGCTGAAGAAATCCCTCCTCAGTTCTAAAGAGTTGTCCCTTTCCTCTGAGGCCGTGCCAGTCTCTCCGACTAATGGAAACACCTTCCCCCCGCCCCCACCCCATCCACTCTGTCCAGGCCTTTCAGTAATTCTGTAAGCTTTAACGAGTTCCTTTCTCATCTTCTGAACTCCATGAAGAACAGACCCAGAGTCCGCAACCACTCCTCATACATCAAGCCCTCCATTCCCAGGGTTTCTGGAGAGTTGGCAACCTTAGTTGGGTGGAGTCAGGGCATGAGGCTAATTCTCACGGAAGGCCCATTTGGTGAAGGATTAGCCATCCACCAATGAGTGCCCAATTATAAATTGAGAACAAATAACTTTTTTCAGATGAATCCTTTCGTAGGATGTGGGTGAGACTGGCTGCACCAGCATTTGTTGCCTATGCCCAATTGCCCCTTGAACTAAATGTCTTGCTTGGCCTTTCGGAGGGTTCTTGAGTGTGAACTGCATTCCTATGAATCACGTGACCGGGTAAGGTCAGCAGATTTCCTTCCCTAAAGGAAACAGATGGGTTTTTTTTCTGACAATGGTTTCATGGTCATCTTAAATTCCAGAATTTTTTAAAATTGAACTCCAATTCCACCACGGTGGGATTCGAACACAGGTTCCCCCGGACGTTACTTGAGCTTCTGCATTAATCCTCCAGCGATAATAGCACTGGGCCGTCGCCTCCCCCGGCGCCGAACAGTTTGGGACTAGCTGCACCAACCACTCCTTTGGGCACGCAGAGAAAGGGCCAAGCAAGGGGGAGGAACCAGAAAAAGAGGTAAGGAGGTCGAAAGCGGTCAAGAAAATAATTCCTTCCAGCCATTCTCCAGGCCAAAAGGCAGTCACGCTCTACCCATTAGGTGTTGCGGTTTAGTAGTGCAGGAAGTAGAGCCCTTGGGGGAAATTTCTCGGACTTTTATGCCCGCGGAATTTTCCAGTCCCACTGCAGTGAAGGGAGATTTGGCCGGGTGCCACGTTCTCCATCCTTGCCGGGGGGGCGAATGACCGGAAAGTTCCGTCCTTTGGCCAGAGTTTTACCAGTACGTCCACCCAAAATCCACGCGATCCCGCCTGAGGCCGTTCTCTGAGCTGGCTCCCGGAATTGGGAAGGGCGCGCCAGTGAACTTCCAGCAATTTGAGGCGGAAGGACTGAGAAATGGAGTCCCATCCCAGGATCCGATGTGGTCACGCAGGCGGGGTTTCTATAAAGTGTTCCACCACACGCCGATGGCAGGCAGGAAGAGATACCTGGTCAGTCCTGGTGTAAGAGGACCTCGTAGCCTCTACTGTCACTGTCCATCACTCCAGCTTACAACACGCCCCTGCGATTGAGTGAACTGCACCACACCATGCATTCTAACACCTCGTTTTCAACGAGTCCACAAAAAGTGAAAGCATCACTCTGACCGCAAGCCCTTTGTTTTGTAGAAGTTTTCACGGTAAACAGAGTTGGGATTCTGTTGTTAGCACCATGTCCCAGATCAGCTGTTACCTGGATTAGATTCAGAGTGAAACCTTCCAGTCTCCTTTCCCCTCCACAAAGCTTGGAATAACGCTCCAGTTTCTCCCATAATGGCAGTTCTCCATTTCCCACACCTGCCCATCCCCTGGCTCTTTGGAATGGGAGGAGGCTGTTAGACCGTTAGCCATAGGTGCAGAACTAGGCCACTCGGCCCATCGAGTCTGCTCCGCCATTCAATCATGGCTGATATTTTTCTCATTCCCCCATCTTTTCCCCATAAGCTCTGATCCCCTTATCAATCAAGAACCTATCCATCTCTGTCTTAGAGACGCTCAATGGCTCCACAGCCTTCTGTGGCAAAGAGTTCCACAGATTCACCGCTCTGTTAGAATTAGACCATTCACCCTCTCAAACCCACTCCACCATTCAGTAAGATCGTATCTGATCTCAGGCCATGTACCCGCCCTGGGCCCGTATCCATGCTCAATAAAATAAAAACTTCAGACTTAAACCTAACCTATATAACTTGGATTGTTAACTTGGATATCAAATAGGAGGGGCGACCTTGAAGAAGTGGTGATGGATTTAAAGACATGGTGCAAGGATTCTCCATCCATCAACCCTGAGATAGCGAGTAGCTACGGAATGAATCTCGGACCCAAAATCTTAACGGAATGGGGTCTTTTTTAACCCTCTTTTCTTTCATTGGCTTTGTGGAATCGAGATTTGTCCTTAAGTTTGTCACCCTTCCTTTCCTTCGTCTTGACCCCATTGGCGTGCCAGGGGGTACACACACAAAGTGGCATCTAGTCAACCACAACACCAATTTCACTCAATGCCCTTGGTGCAAGGCTGCCCATTTCATAAACCCTAAACCCCTTCCCCTAACCACCTGAGCGAGACATTCTTAAACCTCCCTTCCAAGATGAACGGGCCTTTGCGAGAGACCGCAGGAACGGGAGGGGGAGGGGTGGCATGGTGGGGGTGGGGGGAGGGGGGGCAAGTCTAGCAGCATAACGGGTCCAAAGCACCGTTAGTGGATGAGGAATAAGTTGGAGGGTTGCACAGCAGGTTAGATGTTGTCCAGCAACTCTTTTGAGCACAGAGAAGCAGAGAGAGCTGGGTCTGCGAGAAACTGCATAGAGATTTGTGTCTTAAAAAGACGTCTTAAGGAACTTTCTAGTTCAGAGTATCTCATCCCAAGATCAGCTTGTATTAAGAAACTCCTCCATCCCTGCCAGAGTCCACTGGCACTGCCGTTCTCCACCTCCTGCTTTGGCTGGTTTACCAGTCACGTGACCGGTCAACTCTTCCCTCAGCTCTGGAATGAACGGGTCTCACCAAGCTTTGTCTTAAAGCGTTGGAACCTCACCATCTTTAGTTGTCAAATGCCCCCTGTCCCCTCCCCCTCCCTGCCCATTTCCTCCCTCCTCCCCTCCACTCTTTCTTTTTTTTGGAGAAGGGTTGGGGGAAGAGGTGGAGAGGGTGAGACAAAAGAAAGTAAATTGATGGGTGAGTGATGTGGAATAGGGTCCCACTCAGTTGTACATCAGACAAAGCGAACATAGCGTTCAGAGACAAACAAAGGAATGGACGTGCATTGGGTTGTGAGCACGATGGAAGCAATGAGGACCTTGCCGCAATCTTGGCACACTGGAAAAAAGAACCTTGAAAGTTTGATTGAGTAATAATGCCAATATGCTTTTACAAATCCATGTCTTCGTTTGAATGTTTTTTGTTAATGCTCTCTCTCCCAACACCCAATGCTTCTATAGGTAATATCTTCAGCCAATATAGGTAATAATATCTTCAGCCAATCAGAATTTCCTGTGCTATCCAAAGCTTGATGCTCCCTTTACTTTTGGGTTCAGTTTATAACGATGAAGGTAAGGAACTAAGAAAAAAAAACTGGCACAGGGACAGGCCCTTCGGCCCCTCCGAGCCTGCACCAGTCATGATGCCCCTAACTAAACTAAAAAACTATTGCACTGATTCATTATCCCTCTATTCCCTCCCTATTCATGTACCCATCCTAATGCCCCTTAAATATTGCTAATGTGCCTGCTTCCAGTCCCGTTCTCTGGCAGCGAATTGAGGGCAGTCATCACTCTCTGTATGAAAAACTTCCCCCGTACGTCTTCAACATTCCCCCTCTCACCTTGAACCTGTGCCCCCCCACCTTATAATTAATACGTCCACCCTGTGGAAAACCCTCTGACTATCCCCTCTGTCTATTCCTCTCCTAATTTTGTACCTCTGATATTCCAACAAAAACAATCCTGGTTTATTCAACCTCTCCTCATAGCCAACCCTCTCAAGACCAAGCAACATCCGGGTTAACCTTCTTTGCACTCTCTCTAAAGCTTCCAAGTCAATCTGGTGGTGTGACGATCAAAACGGTATGCAATACTTCCAGTGCGGCCAAACCAAGGTAACAAGGCACAGGAGTGATACAGGCAGACCAGCTCGATCTTTAATTTAACTACCTTCAATGATGGTGTACGAGGTTTACAGCGCCCAATTCTGGCTACTGCTTCCACGGCCTTGCCCAACTCCCACCCTCTGCGTTATGGCCTATTGTACATCCTGGATTTTCATCACTCTACCTTTGTCTTCAGCGGCCGCAAACTCTGGGATTCCCTCCTTACCCCTCACCGATAATCTCCTCCCAAATGGCCTCAATTAAAACCTGCGGCACGGTGGTCAGCACAGCTGCCTCACAGCGCCAGGGACCCGGGTTCAATTCCTGACTCCAAAGATGTGCAGGTTTGGTGGATTGGCCGTGCTAAATTGCTCCTTAGCGTCTAAGGACAGAATCAGTGATCCCTTGCTGCCAACGGGGAGTAAAGTTCAAAGTGAGTACAGGTGGGATAATCGGTGTTAATTATGAAGTTGGTGCCCAATTTCTGACCTGCATCTCCTTTGAAGGTGATTTCCCACTCAGGTTGCAGGATTACCAAATTTATCCTTTAATGTCAAAAATTGTGTAAACTAAATTCATTTATACAGGAGCGTATAAATTTTGCTAACTGTGAATTTTCCATTGGATTTTATAATGTACTTTTGTTACTTTGCTATCAGCTTTTTACTCAGGTTAGCATGGATTGGCCATGTTAAATTTCTCCTTAGTGTCCAAAGATCTGCAGATTAGGTGAGATTAGTGGAATAAATAGGAAGGATCTGGGAAAGATGTTTGATCACAGAACTGGTGCAACTCGATGGGCTTAATGGCCTGCATCAGCACTGTAGGGATTCTACTCTATTCTATATTATTTCACTTGCAAGAGACAGACTTGTTTCCATAGCTACTAATTTCTGGAGCAGGTGATTAGCCTGGTTGACCAGGAGTCCCTCTTGCTCTTACTGCTAGCCATTGGTGTGTTTGGAAAGATTTACAAGTTGGCATGATGTTATGAATGCACCTTTCTCAGCTGTGAAGTCCTGGGGTGGGACTCAAACCTAGAGCTTCTGGGTCAGAGGCAGGGACGCTAGCCCTACTGCCTCGCAAGACCAGCAATTTAATAGTTCATTTGTAAAAAGAGCAGCATCTTCATGAATCAGTGGAGTGTCACAGCAGCACAACGGTTAGAGCTGCTGCCCCACAGTGCCAGGGACCTGGGTTCGATTCCTGACTTATGGAGTTTGCAAAATCCCCCCCATGTCTGTGTGCATTTCCTCCAGGTGCTCCAGTTTCCTTCCGAAAGTCAAGCTGGTTAGGTACTAAATTCTCCTTTACTGTACCCAAGCAGGCGCCGAGTGTGGTGACTAGGGGATTTTCGCAGTAACTTCATTGCGGTGTTAATATAAGTTGACTTGTGACACTAATAAATTAACTTTAGAATGTAAAAATTTAAATCTCTGTAATCCCTTCTTGTACTTTCCTATAATGGCACGATTAGAACTGTAATAATAAATATTTTACTTTGAAATAAAGCCTTTTCACTGAGGACATAGGGAGAAATCTTCTCCTGCAGAGGAGTGCTGGGAGTGTGGAATGTTTTGTGATAGCGAATAATGCAAAGTTCATTTTTACATTCACTATATGAATTGGAAACAAAGAGGTAGAATTGGGGTTAGCTTTGGCATCCCATCCATGCCTACACTTCCCACTGCCTCAGCAAAGCAGCCAGCATAATCAAGGACCCCACACACCCCAGACATTCTCTCTTCCACCTTCTTCCATCGGGGAAAAGATACAAAAGTCTGAGGACACGTACCAACAGACTCAAGAACAGCTACTTCCCTGTTGCCATCAGACATTTGAATGGACCTACCTTACATTAAGTTGATCTTTCTCTATACCCTAGCTATGACTGTCTGTAACACTACCTTCTACACCCTCTCCTTTCCTTCTCTATGAACGGTATGCTTTGTCTGTATAGCACACAAGAAACAATACTTTTTACTGTATACTAATACATGTGACAATAATAAATCAAACTAAATTATTTGGAAATATACATTCACTGGATTTCAAAAGAATGGGGTGGGGGGAAGGGGAGGTAGAGGAAATCTCATAGAAAACCTATAAAATGTAGCAGGACTAGATAGGGTAGATGGTTCCCAATGGTGGTGGTGGTGGGGGGGGTGGGGGGGTGGGGGGGGGGGGGGGGGGGGGGTGGGAGTCCCAAATCAGGGGTTCAAAGTCTGAGGGTTCAGCGTAGACCATTTCGGACGGAGGTGAGGAGGCATTTCTTCATCTGGTGAGCCTGTGGAATTCATTACCGCAGGAAGTAGCTGAGGCCAAAACATCGCAGCCAGAATTTCCTGGCTGTTTATCCCGGCTGGATTTTACTATCCCACTGCAGTGAACGGAAATTTATCACCAAGCGTGGCATGAACAGCCAGTGTCTTCAAGAAAGAGTCACGTAAAGCTCTTGAGGTGAAGGGGATCAAAATGTTGGAGATGGAAAAAGAGGCCGTTGATTTGATTAGCCATGATCATGATGAATGGTGAAGTAGTCTTGAAGGGCCGAATGCCTCCTCCTGCTCCTAATTTTCAGTGAAAGTCTATTGCAAGTACATGACACCTCCCTCTGGAAGTTTTGGGAAGTACATCAATACTTGGTGGATGTTCTGTCTGCTTCTGCTCATTGCAGAGTGCCTTACCCAAGCTTGTGAATTGCAGGATCCCTACAGCGCACAATGAGACCATTCAGCCCATCAAGTCTACACAATCCCACTCTATCCGCACAACCCCATATATTTAGTCCACTAATCCCTCTAATGTATGCATTATGGGACACGAAGGAGCAATTTAGCATGGCCAATCCACCTAACCTGCGCTTCTTTGGACACTAAGGAGCAATTTAGCATGGCCAATCCACCTAACCTGCACATCTTTGGACACTAAGGAGCAATTTAGCATGGCCAATCCACCTAACCTGCACATGTTTGGACACAAAGGAGCAACTTAGCATGGCCAATCCACCTAACCTGCACATCTTTGGACACTAAGGAGCAATTTAGCATGGCCAATCCACCTAACCTGCACATCTTGGACACTAAGGAGCAACTTAGCATGGCCAATCCACCTAACCTGCACATCTTTGGACACTAAGGGCAATTTAGCATGGCCATCCACCTAACTGCGCATCTCTTGGACACTAAGGAGCAATTTAGCATGGCCAATCCACCTAACCTGCACATCTTTGGGACACTAAGGAGCAATTTAGCATGGCCAATCCACCTAACCTGCGCATCTTTGGACACTAAGGAGCAACTTAGCATGGCCAATCCACCTAACCTGCGCATCTTTGGACACTAAGGAGCAATTTAGCATGGCCAATCCACCTAACCTGCACATCTTTGGACACTAAGGAGCAATTTAGCATGGCCAATCCACCTAACCTGCGCATCTTTGGACACTAAGGAGCAACTTAGCATGGCCAATCCACCTAACCTGCGCATCTTTGGACACTAAGGAGCAACTTAGCATGGCCAATCCACCTAAGCCATGCATTCTTGGATAGAAATTGCAAGAAAATTGCAATTGGCTGAAAATTTGGATTACCAGTCCCCTTCCCTTTCTGAACGTGTCACACTCTCCAAAACATTGAACCCTTCGAAAAAAAATTAAATTTCTCTTGCCAATAAAAAATGCATATGTTAATTTTCCACCTGTTTCAATATGATTGTTACACCATTTAAATAAATTATATACATATATTTTCAATTTATCCTCAATGTGGGTGACAGTGGCAAGGTTGGCTGTACATTGCCCATCTGAAGTTGCCGTGGAGAGTTGTTAGGACGCCATTTTGGATGGAGTCAGTCATGCGGTATGAAAGTTCAATCAAGGCTCTAGCCATAACAGGATAAGGGAGGCTCCCAATCATGCAAGGCCCTGGCCAAGGGTTAATTGGCTTTTCCAAAATTCCAACCGTTTCCCAGCATCGGCTGGATATGATTCCATTTCCCAACTTTAAAGATGGAGGTCACGACCCTATGACCTTGCTGCAAGCCCAGTGCCCCAGCCACGACAGGGATTATTAGTGCATTGAGCGTAAAGAAATTTAGTGTAACTAGCTTCACCAAGATGCTTAGAAACAGCCTGCAAAATTTACCACTTTAAGCAGATTCCCACATCCTGTTAACAAAAGTGGCAGCCAAATTTTTGCCCACTGTATAGGGAAAAGAGAAATAAAGATATAGACTAGGCTCTGGAGAACAGGCCTCAGGCCTAGTTCTGGGCTTATATTGGAAGCAAAAGTCCACCTCAACTCCTATTATAGCCCCGCCTTCAACTGTGGGAATGGGTGTGGGAAATATCACTACCCGATTATTAAAAAGTAAAATTCCACTGTCAGTTTTTATGTTTTTAATTCTAGACAAGGAAAGGCTCTTAACTGCTGGGCTAAGCAGTTAGAAAGTACATTGAAAATGCTTCAGGAGGTGACTGTCGCTTACTCTCTCGCTCTTAAAATGATTCGAGTAGGCCCAGAGGATTGGTGGGGAGGTGTGGGTCATACTTCCCCAAGGCTTAAATCCCCGGTGATAAGGGGATGGATCAGAACAGTGTTCTCGGAGATCCCAGCTCTCTCGTCGCCAAGTTAGTTCCCAGAAGATTTAGTGCTTCTGCCCCCAAGGCGTGCGCCCCTGGGGGGAGGGTCGAGGCACGGGGAAGGTGTCCTGTCCCTCCAAAACAGTTAATCGGCTTACATTAGTGCGGGGGCAGTCCCTGTGGGCACAATTTAAACCACCCGAAGCTGGTGTTTGCCCTTCGGTTATAACCGGGCTTGCCTTAGACATCTGCCTGGAGGACCGACGACCGTCTCCCACCCATGACACAGCTTCCCACGCCGGTGAGCACACACACACACACACACACACACACACGCACACGCACCAGCTTCAGAGGAGAAGGTGGTCACTGCTGCTCTAAGTGGTGGGGGGGGAAAGAGTTTCCGAATCATCATCATACCGCACGCGCGACTTCAGCAGAGACAAAGACAGGCCATCGATGAGGGAACGGAGACAGTCGCGAGGGCGGGAGTCACGTAGCGCAGGCGCCAAGCGGTGGGGTCGCCCCCCCCCCCCCCCCCCCCACCGGCTTTAAAAAGAGAAACGAGAATCAGCGAAGGAAAACGGAGAGCAAACGGTGACTGAACGGGGCACCTGGGAATGGAGTGACGCTGTGCAGTGCCCTAGCACCTCCCAGCCTGTTATGGCTGGGCCGTATCGCAGGATAAAGTGCGGTTAAAAACCTAGACAACGCTCCACTGAATGACACTCGTGTCCTTGCCACCCGTGGAGATGAGACGGGCGTTGTCGTGTTGAAAGGCAACGTTGGTCACGTGACTGCTGTGGCCACTGTACTTGTAACTCGGCGCCTGTAAGACACAAAACAAAAAGGGGAAGAGTGGGCAGCGTCCCCCAGTACGTACCCCACCCCGATACTGGCGTTCATCTAGCCACATCCCTCGACTCGAAGGGCCGAATGCCTCCTCCTGCTCCTAATTTTCAGTGAAAGTCCATTGCAAGTACATGACACCTCCCTCTGGAAGTTTTGGGAAGTACATCAATACTTGGTGGATGTTCTGTCTGCTTCTGCTCATTGAAGAGTGCCTTACCCAAGCTTGTGAATCGCAGGATCCCTATAGCGCACAAGGAGACCATTCAGCCCATCAAGTCTACGCAATCCCACTCTATCTGCACAATCTCATATATATAGTCCACTAATCCCTCTAATGTATGCATTATGGGAAACTAAGGAGCAACTTAGCATGGCCAATCCACCTAACCAGCACATCTTTGGACACTAAGGGACAATTTAGCATGGCCAATCCACCTAACCAGCACATCTTTGGACACTAAGGGACAATTTAGCATGGCCAATCCACCTAATCTGCACATCTTTGGACACTAAGGGACAATTTAGCATGGCTAATCCACCTAATCTGCACATCTTTGGACACTAAGGGACAATTTAGCATAGCCAATCCACCAAACCAGCACATCTTTGGACACTAAGGGACAATTTAGCATGGCCAATCCACCAAACCAGCACATCTTTGGACACTAAGGGACAATTTAGCATGGCCAATCCACCTAATCTGCACACCTTTGGACACTAAGGAGCAATTTAGCATGGCCAATCCACCTAATCTGCACACCTTTGGACACTAAGGGGCAATTTAGCATGGCCAATCCACCTAACCTGCACATCTTTGACAATAAGGAGCAATTTAGCATGGCCAATCCACCTAATCTGCACATCTTTGCACACTAAGGGGCAATTTAGCATGGCCAATCCACCTAACCTACACATCTTTGGGCACTAAGGCTATGGCCAATCCAACTAACCTGCACATCTTTAGACACTAAGGAGCAATTTAGCATGGTCAATCCACCTAACCTGCACATTTTTGCACACTAAGGGGCAATTTACCATGGTCAATCGACCTGCCCTGCACATCTTTGGACACTAAGGAGCAATTTAGCATGACCAATCCACCTAACCTGCACATCTTTGGATTCTAAGGAGCAATTTAGCATGGCCAATCCACCTAACCTGCACATCTTTGCACACTAAGGAGCAATTTAGCATGGACAATTCAAAGTCACATTCATTCGCTCCCCGTAGAGTATCTGATCCCGCCCCCACGCCTAACTTCCAGCAAAGAAACAAACTTAATTTTGATCTGCATTCTGTCGATGCAGGATGTGGGCGAGGTGGGAGATAGGTCACCAAAGACCTAAATTCCCAGTGAGGGGGAGATGGATACCAGCATCGGAGCACTGCCTTTGGGTAAAGGGGGAAATGGATAATCTCAAAGCGTAGACTGATACTTGCTTCACAAAAATACAAATCCAAGGCGCTTTGACTAAGTGCAGGCCCATCAAGCCTGCATCAACAACTATCCCACTCCAGCCCTATTCCCATAACCCCACGTATTGAGCCTACTAATCCCCTGAATTCTAAGAGCCAATTTAGCATGGCCAATCCACCTAACCTACACATCTTTGGACACTAAGGGGCAATTTAGCATGGCCAATCCATCTAACCTACATATCTTTGGACACTAAGGGGCAATTTAGTATGGCCGATCCACCTAACCTGCACATCTCTGGACATTAAGGGGCAATTTAGCATGGCCAATCCATCTAACCTGCACATCTTTGGATAGTAAGGAGCAATTTAGCATGGCCAATCCACCCTAACCTACACGTCCTTCTGACTGTGGGGTGAAACTGGAGCACTTGGAGGAAATCCACACAGACATGGGGAGAACATGCAGATTCCACCCAGACAAACAAACAGTCACCTGAAACTGGAATCAAACCCAGTTCTCTGGCGTTCAGGAAACACTGCTAAACACTATGCCACCCATTAACAGAGAACAAATTGTATCTTTAACAGAAACAGATCGACCATGAGCTAACTGAATGACGGGCTGAAGGGTCAACTCATTCTGGTGTTCAGCCTCCTCCAAAGCATCTCCGAATGTTTAATAAAAAATGCAATAGGGCGGCACGGTGGCACCGTGATTAGCAATGCTGCCTCACAGCTCCAGGGACCCCCTCTAAGTTGCTGGAAAATGGTAATAGCATAGTCAATGTAAAACTTATTCTGATTGCCTGCTGCCAAACTGAGTGAGAAAGATAAATCAATTCAGATCAAAATTAAGTTTGTTTCTTTGCTGGAAGTCTGGGCTTGTAACAGGAGAGTTTGCTGTAATTTCTTATATAGGACGTGGGCATCAAAGAACAAAATAGCACGGGAAGCCTAACGAACCCGTGCTTCCGCCCCGATGTTCCCACCTCTACCCGTGATCCCTGTCTATGTTTATCAATCTATGCATTAGAAACAAATTTGAGACAATTTAGGGAAAATTTGTTCTGCCAATCAGCCTAAGAGCACATCTTTGGGATGTGGGAGGAAACCACTATTGAGACTGTTTTTACCCATCCCTAATTGCCTCACAGCTTTCTAATATCCCCTCTTTGCTTTCCTAATTGGAAATCTCCAATTAATCTCCACCTTGCGCCTTCTGTAGTTCACTAATTCCTCCACAGACTTACTCCCCCTGTCTTTCCCATTCTTTCACAAGCCTCTCTTCATAAGACCTGCCTTCCATACCAGGCAACATCCTGGTAAACCCCCCCTCTTCACTATCTACCACTCCTCCGACTTTGGTGTCATCCGCAAATTTACTAATCCATCCTTCAATACCCTCATCCAGATCATTTATAAAAATTACAAACAGCAGGGGCCCCAAAACAGATCCCTGAGGTACACCACTTGTAACCGAACTCCACGATGAATATAAAACAGATCCCTGAGTTACACCACTTGTAACCGAACTCCACGATGAATATAAAACAGATCCCTGAGTTACACCACTTGTAACCGAACTCCACGATGAATATAAAACAGATCCCTGAGTTACACCACTTGTAACCGAACTCCACGATGAATATAAAACAGATCCCTGAGTTACACCACTTGTAACCGAACTCCACGATGAATATAAAACAGATCCCTGAGTTACACCACTTGTAACCGAACTCCACGATGAATATAAAACAGATCCCTGAGTTACACCACTTGTAACCGAACTCCACGATGAACATAAAACAGATCCCTGAGTTACACCACTTGTAACCGAACTCCACGATGAATATAAAACAGATCCCTGAGTTACACCACTTGTAACCGAACTCCACGATGAACATAAAACAGATCCCTGAGTTACACCACTTGTAACCGAACTCCACGATGAACATAAAACAGATCCCTGAGTTACTTGTAACCGAACTCCACGATGAATATAAAACAGATCCCTGAGTTACACCACTTGTAACCGAACTCCACGATGAATATAAAACAGATCCCTGAGTTACACCACTTGTAACCGAACTCCACGATGAATATAAAACAGATCCCTGAGTTACACCACTTGTAACCGAACTCCACGAAGCCTCTCTTTCCCTTCTTCTCCTATCTCTGACCATCCATGGTTCTCTGGGCTTGTTACTCTTTACCCTCACCCTCCAGGGAACATGTTGGGCCTGTTCCCTCCCCACTTCCTTTTTCAACTGCCCGCCCCCCCCAACTTCCCCTACTGCAGATTTCCCACTCGTAGCTGTTTCTAGTCTACCTTGGCCAAATCCTGCCTTATGTTACAAAAATCCGCTTTCCCCAACTGTACCGACTTTAATCAGGTAATTGAGCTGCGCCTTCTAGAATATAAAGCCCCTGACTAAGGGTCAGATTGATGGACTAATCAGGGAGCTCCTTGATTCGCACTTAAGCAGGCGTGCCGGTTCCTCTGGAACTCCGAGTGCAGACTGCTAACTCAAAAGCACTATCTATGCAGTTGTTGGACTAAATAAAAGGAATTTTGTTGAAGTTCTAGCTCCGTGGATTTATTACACCGATCCTAAACCTTTTTTGAAAATTGCCCATAATAACCTTAAATTGTACCATAAAAGCAAATTACTGCAGATGTTGGAAGATAAATTGCTGGAAAATCTCAGCAGGGTCTGACAGCATCTGGAAGGAGAGGAAAGAGCTGATGTTTCGAGTCCAGATGTTCCGGCTTTGACAAGGAGTCATCTGGACTTGAAACGCCAGCTCTTTTCACTCCTGCTGCCAGACCTGCTGAGATTTTCCAGCATTCTCTCTTTTGGTCTTAAGTTACACCATGTTGTGATCGCTATTACTAAAATGCTCTCCCGCCACCACCTTCATTTCCTAGAATTAGGTCCAGGACGCACAATCCCTTATTGCATCTTCTACATAACTGACCTCACACAGGGAGATGTAAATGTAGTTGTGGAGAACACTGGGATACAGGGTTGAAAACTGGAAAGTATTGAAGTAGATAAGGAGGATGTGCCAGATATTCTTGAGGGTTTGAAGTTAGATAAGTCCCCTGGGCCAGACGGGATTTACCCTAGGATTCTCTGGGAGGCGAGAGAGGAGATTGCAGAGCCTCTGGCTCTGATCTTCAGGTCGTTGTTGGTTACGGGTATAGTGCTGGAAGACTGGAGGATAGCGAATGTGGTCCCATTGTTCAAGAAGGGGAATAGAGACTTTCCGGGGAATTATAGGCCGGTGAGTCTTACTTCTGTTGTGGGCAAAGTATTGGAGAGAATTATTAGGGATAGGAATTATAGTTATTTAGAGAGAAATGAATTGATTGGGGATAGTCAGCATGGTTTTGTGAAGGGTAGGTCGTGCCTTACTAACCCTATTGAGTTTTTTGAAAAAGTGACCAAAGAGGTGGATGGGGGTAAGGCAGTTGATGTGGTATATATGGACTTTAGTAAGGCATTCGATAAGGTGGCACATGGAAGGCTTCTGCAGAAAATGCAGATGTATGGGACTGAGGGTGATTTAGCTAATTGGATTAGGAATTGGCTAGCAGATAGAAGACAGAGGGTGGTGGTTGATGGAAGATATTCATCGTGGAGTTCGGTTACAAGTGGTGTAACTCAGGGATCTGTTTTGGGGCCCCTGCTGTTTGTAATTTTTATAAATGATCTGGATGAGGGTATTGAAGGATGGATTAGTAAATTTGCGGATGACACCAAAGTCGGAGGAGTGGTAGATAGTGAAGAGGGGTGGTTTACCAGGATGTTGCCTGGTATGGAAGGCAGGTCTTATGAAGAGAGGCTGAGGGATTTGAGGTTGTTTTCGTTAGAAAGAAGGCGGCTAAGAGGAGACCTTATTGAAACATATAAGATGATTAGAGGTTTAGATAGGGTGGACAGTGATAGCCTTTTTCCTAGGATGGAGAAAGCTAGCACAGGGGACATAGCTTTAAATTAAGGGGTGGTGGTTATAGGACGGATGTCAGAGGTAGGTTCTTTACCCAGAGGGTGGTAAGGGTATGGAATGCCCTGCCTGCAGCAGTTGTAGATGCGCCAAGTTTGGTGGCGTTTGAGAGGTTAGTAGATAAGTTTATGGACGAAAAGGGAATGGTTTAGGTTAGAGGGTCATTGCTTTTTCCTAATTGGTCGGCGCAACATCGAAGGCCGAAGGGCCTGTTCTGCGCTGTAATGTTCTATGTTCTAAACAGTTCTTCAGTGAGAACAGAAAATCCCATTCCAAATCCAGGCAGACTCACAGCGCAGTACCAATGGCGTACCACATTGATAGAGGAGACCAATCTAATCTCTCAGGTAGGGCCAAAATCTCCCATGGCATTACTTGGATGATGAGGAGGGCAGCTCTGCCCAACATCCATCCTACAGTGGTTAGCACGGCTGCTTCACAGCACCAGGGATATGAGTTCGATACCCAGCTTGGGTCACCATCTGTGTGTAGTTTGCACGTTGTCCCCACTTCTGTATGAGTTTCCTCCGGGTGCTCCGGTTTCCTCCCGCAGTCTGAAAGACGTGCTGGTCAGGGTGCGTTGACCGTACTAAATTCGCTCTTGATGTACCCGAACTGGTGCCGGAGTGTGGTCATTAGGGTGATTTTCATAGCAACTTCACTCCAGTGTTAATGTAAGCCTACTTGTGACACTTTTAATAAATAAACTTTTTCCTCAATCATTCTCACTGAATCAGATTATCCCAATCATCCGCCTTTAGTGGGATCTTACTGTGCACAAGTTGGCCGCTGTGTTATGTTATTGGCTGTTTGGGGTGGGGAGGCAGGAATATATTAAAATTCTGCAAGGCTATATAAATGCAAACTTGGTCTTTCTCTTACATAGATACTAGTTAAACCCACTCAATATAAAATGCGACAGGAGTTTCATAGCTAATTGGAAAAGTGTAACACCGTGCCAATGTTTTACAAGAGAGTCCTGGGCTCACAGCTACCTACCCGAGGGTGCGAGCTTGGATAGGCAAACAAGTTCACTTTCCCAAAATCATCCGCCGTGACAAGCAGCTGGTCATCGGATGATCTACAAATGGCGTTAATGTCCGTCCCATCAGCTCCCTCGGGCCAAATACCTGGGAAAACAATGCAAAGTCCATCAGATATAATAGCAGAATTAGACCATTCTGCTGTTCCACCACTCAATCATGGCTAATAGGTTTCTCAACCCCAATCTCCTACCTTTTCCCCTAACATTTGATCCCTTTACCATGCCCCCGTCTGCATCAACAGGGACAAAGTAGAAAGAGACGAGAGCTTCAAGTTTTTAGATGTCCAGACCGCCACCAACTTGTCCTCATCCCTCCCATGCAAAACTATAGTTAAGAAAGCCCACCAATGCCTCTATTTTCTTAGAAGATGAAGGAAATTAGACACATCCACTACAACTCTCACCAACTTTTACACATGCACCATATTTCTGGTTGTATCACAGCTTTGTATGTGCCCAAGAGCACTAAACTAAAAAGGTCATGAACATAGCCCAATCCATCATGCAAATCAGCCTCCCATCCATTGCCTCTGTCCAAACTTCCCGCTGCTTCGGCAAAGCAACCAGCGTAACTAAGAGAAATTGCTGGAAAATCTCAGCAGGTCTGGCAGCGTCTGTAAGGAGAGAAAAGAGCTGATGCTTTGAGTCCAGGTGACCCACTGTCAAAGCTAAAAGGCACAGAAAGTGAGAGATGTTTATTACCGCAGGGGGAGGGAATGAAAGATGAGTGATAGCCACAGGGGGAAAGGCTGCTAATGGCAGCCCGTAGAGAGAATAGAAAGTGCGAGTGGCCAAACGGCAGAGAAGCTAAGATGAAGAATTTGGGGGGAGGGAGAGGCTGAAATGGGTGGGGCAGAGGTAAAATTTAGAAAAGGAGAAGCAAAGGGGAGAAAAGGGAAGGGAACAGGGATGAAGTAGGAGTGGGGGAGTGGGAAGAAGAAAAATTAGGAAAGACAATAGAGAAATAAAAGGTACAGAATAATAAAATATTAAATAAAATGGAATGGAAACAGAGAGGGAGGTAGAGCAAATCATCTGAAGTTGTTGAATTCGATGTTAAGACCAGAAGCCTAGCCAAAAGATGAGATGATGTTCCTCTAGTTTGCGTTGAGCTTTACTGGGACATTGCAGTAGGCGCAAGGACATACATGTGGGCATGGGATTATGTGTTAAAATGGCAAGCAACCTGAAGGTCAGATTGCATGCAGGTCACAAAGATTCCACTGCCATTGAACTGGTTGAAAGTTTTTTTTTGGTGTTCTATTCTGGTTACAGCCCCTCCCCCTCGCAAACTGGGTTTATCAGCAATTGCTTGCGCAATTTATTGTCGATAATAACCTTTCCTTAAAAAGAAACGATATACATCAAGGAACTGCTGAGACATCAGGTTGGGGAGGACAGAAGGAAACAGCAATCATGCTGCAAGTAAAAAAAGGAATTGTTGGAAAATCTCAGCAGGTCGAACAGGAGAGAGAAGAGAGCTGATGTTTCAGAGTCGGATAGCCCTTTGTCAGAGCCCAAATGCTGCGCCCTGCAAATGCAGCAATTGTCAAAATAAAGACTATTAATATTTTGTTTCACATTTCAACTGGTTCTGGAATAGAGTTAACATTTGTCCAACAAAGCTGTCATCAAATTCTCTGAAATTAGTGCCGGGGTGGTTGGGGTCACACCTTAGCGCTGACTTGCCGAGAATCCAGCCCCACGTTTTCCCACTCACCAAATACGTGGAAGGAGAGCACGCAGGTAGATGTGGCCCATTCCAAATCCCGGACTGAATCGGCACTCGTCACCTGCTTGCAGTTTGGAGTCCCTGTGGGAGGAAAGAGATCTCAGTCCAAGAAAAAAAAGTTACAAAACTGGGCAATCAAAATATCTGGTGGGGTTTGCCTACCCATCCTTCACCTATGCTTCTCCCCCCATGCTCCTTCCCCTCCCCATCCCATTCTTCCCGCTCCCATGTTCCCCCCCCCCACATACCCCACCCTCATGCTTCTCCCCTTCCTCATGCCCCATCCCTCTTGCTTCCCTGCCCTCCCCCCACATGCTCCTCTCTCCTCACCACACTGCCACCCCTTCTTCTGCCCTTGTTCCGGGCACGTTTTCTTGTTCTCCAATGCGAGGGGTAACTGGTCTTTGGACCTTCCATTGTCATCCAAGTCCACGGCTCATCCATTCTGCCAAACAACCCACTGTGTAGGACGGAGGCGGGGGGGGGGGGGGGGGTCCTTCGATGGGAGATCCCACCAACGGAGCTGGAAAATCCCATCCACTGCCCCCTTCTCTGCTGCCCAGAGCTTTGTGTCACCTTGTTTAGAGATGGATGCAAACAATACTTTACATCACGAGAGGCCTTTCAGACTTCTCACCTCCCCAAACCCCCAGACAGAAGAGCACCCATTCCTCCAGCAGTGTGCATGCCTGCTTGATTTAAGGAGATCTGACAAATCAAGGGGAGGGGCAATGGCCTAGTGGTATTATCGCTAGACTATTAACTCAGCTAATGCTGACCTGGGTTTGAATCCCACCACGGCAGATGGTGGAATCTGAATTCAATAAAAGTATCTGATGACCATGAAGCCATTGTCCGAAAAACCCATCCAGCTTCCTTTAAGGATGGAAATCTGCCATCTTTACCCAGTCTGGCCTACGTGTCACTCCAGAGCCACAGCAATGTTGACTCTCAAATGCCCTCCGGGGCAATTAGGGATGGACAATAAATGCTGGTCCAACCAGCGATGTCCATGTCCCACGAAAGAGTTAAAAATTTTCCAGTCCTGCCCACCATATGAATCATAGTGTGAAGCGATGTGGGAGGGGCCGGGAGGGGGGGGTGCAGTGAGGGAGGTGAGGGGTAGAACCTTGCAAAGGTCAGTTGACTTTGGATGGGACTTTCCAGTTTTGGGTCAAGTGTGACGAAAAATCCAAGGAAACACTGCTTCACCGAGGCTGGTAGAACACTGGAACTTTCCCACAAGAGGCGACAGGTAATCGATTGGTTATTAATTATAAAACCGAGATTGACAGATAGTTATTAGCCAACGATATGGTGGAATAAGGGGAAGTACGTTGATGTTAGATCAATGTAATCTCATTGAATGTGTTATGACCCAGAGATTAATCCCCTTTAACTCTTTAGCTAAACAACTAACACATTAACTCAGGGACAATTTGACTGAAACGCTGTTCCGATAACACAAGGAACATTCATAACTCGAAGCAGAAATAAAGGGAATTCTAGTAACTCCCAAAGAAACCAGACTGGATGGAATTTGGCATGGTGGTATAGGGGTTAGCACTGCTGCCAGAGACCCGGGTTTGATTCTCGCTTGACTCACTGTCCGCGTAGAGTCTGCAGATTCTCTGTATCTGCATGGATTTCCTTCGGGGGCTGGTATCCTCCCACAGTCCAAAAGATGTGTTGGTTAAATGGATTTGCCATGCTAAACTGTCCCTTAGTATCCAAAGATGTGTGGATTAGGTAGATTGGCCATGCTAAATTGCCCCTTTATGTTCAAAGATGTGTGGATTTGGTGGATTGGCCATGCTAAATTGACCTTTAGTATCAGGTGGACTAACTAGAATACATATGCGGAGTTACAGGAATAGGGCCTGGCTGGGACCGTTGTCAGTGCGGGCTCAATGTGCTGAATGGCCTCCTTCTGCACTGTAGGAATTCTATGATTCTATCAAAACAGCTCTGACAAGCACTGACACAGCCCTGCCCTGTTACTTCCCATTTACTATTTTACAGTCTATACAGACACTCTGTGCACCTTTATAAACCCAACCTCCCAACAAGTGGCAATGAACAGGGGACTTCCCCCGCTCAACCTTCGAAGCAAAATGATCATTTCCTGACACAGGGAGAGATTTATACCATTACACGCTACATTTAGACAGTGTTTCATGCTTTTCTGGTCACCAAGATTAGTTTTTTTAAAAAAGTAGAATTCTGAAGGCCAACATAGAACATAACAGCGCAGAACAGGCCCTTCGGCCTTCGATGTTGCGCCGACCAATTAGGAACAAGCAGTGACCCTCTAACCTAAACCATTCCCTTCTCATCCATAAACATAAGCTGGTCTTTGAGCAATGCACACACACACACACACACACACACACACACACACACACACACACACACACACACACACACACACACACACCCACACACCACACACACACACACACACACACACACACACACACACACACACACACACACACACACACACACACACACACACACACACACACACACACACACAGGAAAAATTTCTCAAACAAGCTGGGGCTGGAGACACGAAGGGAGGATGCCAAAAAGTCCCTACTCACAGCAGAGGATTTCGTAATCTCCAGAGTTGGTGACGATGTAACGGCTGTCAGTTGACCAGTCCAGATGTGTGATAAAGCTAGAGTGACCCTAAAACCGGAACAGAATTCGCATTTATAGAAAGCATTGAAATCTCTGCACCTCGCCCCTTCAGCAATCTCTTTACTGAGAGCTCTCTCTCTCTTTCTCCCTCTCTCAATTTACTTCGTGACTAGCCCAAGTGGTCTGCCTGTTAGAGAACTGGGCTCCTATTTGGATTATGTAACAAGATGCTCAGGGCAATTGCTCGCTTGTACAGCAGACACAGTGGTTAGCACTGCTGGTCCACTGCACCAGGGATCCGGGTTCAATCCCCGGCTCGGGTCACTATCTGCGTGGAGTTTGCAAGTTCTCCATGTGGCTGCGTGAGTTTCCTCCAGGTGCTCTGGTTTCCTCCCACAGTCCAAAAGATGTGTGGGTTAGGTGGATTGGCCATGCCACATTACCCCTTAGTGCCCAAAGATGTAAGTGGACTGGTGATGTTAAATTGCCCCTTAGTGCCCAAAAATGTGCAGATTAGGTGGATTGACCATGCTAAATTGCCCCTTAGTATCCAAAGATGTGCAGGTTTGGTCGAATGGTCATGCTAAATTGCCTTTCAGTGTTCAAAGATGTGCAGGTTAGGTGGATTGGCCATGCTCCTTAGTCTCAGGAGGATTAGCAGGGTAAAGATGTGGGGTTACAAGAATACGGCCCCGGGTGGGATTGTGATGGTGCAGAGCTGATGGGCCGAATGGCCTCCTTCTGCACTGCCGAGATTCTAAGTCACATTTGATTAAAAATAATATTTCAGGAGGAACATTAAAGACAGGTAGGTTGTTCAGTGACAGAGCCAGAACAGTTGTCTCTAGAGATTACGAGAGTTTATAAAGTACTGATCAAAGTTAATTAGTTACCCTCCTACACACGGAGTGGAACACAGGCTGTGACAACTTCCCTCTCCATCAGGCCCAAGGCTCGTGACTTGCCCCATTTCTTCCAGTTCAGTCACCACTGTGAGGCTTGTATGTTCCGGGGTGCTATGCCAGACGGTCCTGACCCTTTTCCGGGGCAGGCGATGGCCTAGTTGTATTATCACTAGACTATTAATCCAGAAACTCAGCCAACATTCTGGGGAACCCGGGTTCGAATCCCCGCACGGCAGATGGTGGAATTTGAATTCAATTAAAAAAGTGCCCAGAATTAAGAACCTACTGATGACCATGGAACCATTGTCGGAAAGATCCATCTGGTTCACTAACGTCCCTTTCAGGAAAGAAATTTATCGTCCTTACTCAGTCTGGCCTACATGTGACTCCAGAGCCAAAGCAATATGGTTGACTCTCAAGTGCCCTCGGGCAATGAGGGACGGGCAATAAATACTGGCCTAGCTGGCAACGCCCATGTCCCACGAACAGGCGAGCAGTTCCCAGGTGAAAGAGGTCAGAGCAACGCGAACACCTGGTTAGGTGTGTGGTACCCAGCAACATCACTCCACAAAACAACATTAAGAAGGCACAGAATCCATGACAAAAGCCACCATTTGACTTACTGAACATCTCCCCACTCGGTTATACTTCCTGCCGTTCTCCGAGACCGCGTAGATGTAAACGTAGTTGTCGTGCGATCCAATGGCCAAGAAATTGCCATCTGCGTGAGTGAGAAAGTCAATGACCTGATTAAATGTAGAACAACTTCAAGCAGCCAAGATCCAAATCCCAATTCTAAAGTGGATTGTTGGCAACTGGGAGATAGTGTACAGAAAAAAGTGCAGTTGTTCATTATGGAAGGGTGAACAAAAGAAGAGAGGTCCAAAAATGTGCAGGTCAAGTGGATTGGCCATGCTAAATTACCCCTTAGTGTCCAAAAATGTGTAGGTTAGGGGGATTGGCCATGCTAAATTGCCCCTTAGTGTCCAAAGATGTGTAGGTTAGGTGGATTGGCCATGCTAAATTGCCCCTTAGTGTCCAAAGATGTGTAGGTTGGGGGATTGGCCATGCTAAATTGCTTCTTAGTGTCCAAAGATGTGCAGAGATCAGCTAGATAGTCACCACTTTTTCCCAAAGGCAGGGGAGTCTAAAACTATAGGACGTTTAAGGTGAGAGGGGAGAGATACAACAGTCGCAACTTTTTCACAAAGATGGTGGTGAGTGTCGGAACGGAATGAGAGGCAAGTACAATTTTGTGTCTTATAAAACATTCAGACAGTTACATAGGTAAGATGCGTATAGAGGAACGTGTGCCAAACGCGGGCAATTGGGACTAACTTGGGTTTTTTTTTAACAAAAAGGGGCGGCATGGACAAGTTGGGCCAAAGGGCCTGTTTGCCTGCTTTATGACTATGGGCGAATGAAAGATCTGGCTGAAAGCTGGTTAAGGACTGGGTCACAGAAATCTTCAGCGTCTATGCGGTTGCCCTTGGCACTAACCTCTCTTGGATGGTGAAAGGTGTTCCAAAAGGCGCAACAATAGAATTCCTCACTCATGATCCGCCTCGGGGGAATGGCAGATCTCCTACCTCACTACGGTCAGGTTAATAACGTGCGTATTCGCAAAGCCTCGCTTACCTGGAGAATATCTCATCACCGAGAGTTTCTCATTGCCGTCTGTGTGCACGGTGATGGGATCCTTGGTTTCTGTATCCAGAACTATCCACCTGCCAGAGACAGTCACAGGTGATACAAGCACTTGACCGTGACCTCATAGAACATCAAACAAAAAAGGCCCAGTCCCCTCAGAGGGGTACTACTTTATTTTAAACTAATCAATCTTTCGTGGGACGTGGGTGTCGTTGGCTTGTCCATCTCTCATTGCCTCTTGACCGGAGTGTCTCGCTCAGAGGGCAAGTTAAAACTCAACCCCATTGCTGTGGCTCTGGAGTCACATGTAGGCCAGACCGGGCAAGGGCAGCAGATTTCAAAGATTCCCTACAGCGCAGAAGGAGGCCATTTGGTTCATCGAGCCTACACCAGCAATAATCCCACCCAGGTCTATGTCCATAACACCCCACAGATTTACCCAGTTAGTCCCCTAGGGGTAGTTTGGCATGGCCAATCAACCCAATCCGCATATCTTTGGAGTAATGGAGCAAACTGGAGCACCTGGAAAAAACACCCATGCAGATATGGGGAGAATCACAGTACATTCGGTCTATCGAGCCTGTACCGACCATGACCCACTCAGGCCCTATTCCCATAACCCCACACATTTACCCCACTAAGTCACTAAGGGGCAATTTAGTATGGCCAATTAACCTAACCCCACACATCTTTGGGCTGGGGGAGGAAACCGGAGCAAACCCGCACAGGCACTGGGAAAATGTGCAAACCCTACATAGACCCCAAGCTGGAATTGAACTGGGACCGTGAGGGAACAGTGGTAACCCACTGTGCCACCCTCAATTTCCTTCCCTAAAAAAGCAGATGGCTTTTTGACGACAATCAGTGACAGTTTCATGCTCACCGTTACTAAGCCCAGCTTTCAATTCCATATTTTATTCATCGAATTTAAATTCCACCAGCTACTGTGATGGGATCTGAACCCAGAGTTCCCCAGAGTTACGAATTTAGTAACAGTATCTGTATACCACCACCTTCCCTCTTGAACCAAGTTTTCTCTTTGTAATCTGCCCTACCGTCCCCTTGTGTGGCTCAATGTCAAATCTTGTTTGAAGGGGAGACGGGGGTGCAGTGGTATTGTCACTGGGCTAGTAATGCAGAGGTTCCAGGATAGTGCTCTGGGGGGCAAGGGTTCAAATCCCACCACAGCCACTGGTGGAATTTAAATTCAATGCATAAATCTAGTCCTCAGTAACTGCGACCGTGGAAACATTATTGAAAAAAAGCTCAGGGGAAGGAAAGGGGGACCTGGATTCGAATCCCACCATGGCAGACAGTGAAATTGGAATACAACTCTGGAATTAAAAGTCTACTGATGACCATGAAACATTGTCGGAAAAACCCATCTGGTTCACTAATATCCCTTTAGGGAAGGAAATCACAGATCATAGAAATCCTAGAGTGCAGAGAGAGGCCATTTGGCCCATCGAGTCTGCACTGACCACAATTCCATCCAGGCCCCACCCCCATATTGCACATCTTTGGTGTTTGGGAGGAAACCGGAGCGCCCAGAAGAAATACCCACGCATATACAGGGAGAATCATAGAATCTCTCTAACCTACACATCTCAGGACACTAAGGAACAATTTTATCATGGCCAATCAATCTAACCCGCACATCTTTGGACTATGGGAGGAAACCGGAGCACCTGGAGAAAACCCACGCAGACATGGGGAGAATGTGCAAACTCCGCACAAGCAGTGACCCAAGCCGGGAATCAAACGCAGTTCTGTGAAGCAGCATGCTTTCGCTACAAGTTTTTCCCTGCCTCATGTGAATGGATACGGCATGCTCATGTTTAGTAACTGTCCACTCACTGTCTTACCTTGCAGACAGCATCCCCACAGCGATAACAGATCCACTAGGATGGAAGCTAACAGAGAGTGCTGGATCCTAGTGGGAAACAAGAATTAAATAAAAAACAGTAAATCCCCAAAAAGACTAACCCAGCTACCTCTTAAAAAAATTACAGAACGCAAAGGCCTTAAAAAGAAAGAGGTAAGTGTTGTCTATGCTTTGGTAGAAATCGGGCATTTCGCATTTGTGGAGATAAATAGGGGAGGAGATAAATATTATCACTGGACTAGAACAAAGAATATTACAGCACAGGAACAGACCATTCAGTCCTCCAAGCTTGTACCAACCACGCTGCCTGACTTAACTAAAACCTCTATCCTTCCGGGGACCATATCCCTCTATTCCCATCCTATTCATGCAGTTATCAAGACGCCCCTTAAAAGCCAATACCATATCTGTTTTAACTACCTCTCCCGATAGCGAGTTCCAGGCTCCCACCTCTCACCTTGTAAAAAAAATCTGGCTCATACATTTCCTTTAAACTTTGCCCCTCGCACCTTAAACCTGTGCCTCCTAGTGATAGTCTCTCCCACCCTGAGAAAAAGCTTTTGACTATCCACTCTGTGCCCCTGTGTAGGCTTCTAAGTAGGCTAGTAATCCAGGGACTAAGGACCTGGGTTCAATTCCCATCGTGGCAAGATTTGAATTCAATACAAATCTGGAATCGAAAGAGTTAAATACTTTCATTAAACTATCATTGATTGTCATAAAAATCCATCTGGTTCATTGACATCCTCTAAAGCAGACAATGTTTTGATATGATATCTCACTGGAGAGCGATGGTGTTTCTGCTGGACCATTAATCCAGAAACGCAGCTAATATTCTGGGGGACCCGGGTTCAAATCTCATCATGGTGGAATTTGAATTCAATTTTTTTTAAAAAATTGGGATTAAGAATCTACTGATGACCGTTGGCGATTGTCAGAAAAACCCATCTGCTTCATTAATATCCTTTAGGGAAGGAAATCTGCCATCCTTAACTGGTCTGGCCTACATTGATAAGTCCCCTGGGCCAGATGGGATTTACCCTAGGATTCTCTGGGAGGCTAGAGAGGAGATTGCAGAGCCTTTGGCTTTGATCTTCATGTCATCGAGTTCGAATCCGGAAGACTGGAGGATGGCAAATCCTCCCTTTGTTCAAAAAGGGGAGTAGGGACCATCCTGGAAATTATAGACCAGTGAGCCTGACTTCTGTTGTGGGCAAGGTCTTGGAAAGAATTATAAGGGATAGGATTTATAAGCATCTAGAGAGAAATAAATTGATTAGGGATAGTCAGCACGGTTTTGTGAAGGGTAGGTCATGCCTCACAAACGTTACTGAGTTTTTTGAGGAGATGACCAAAGAGGTAGATAAGGGTAAGGCAGTTGATGTAGTGTATATGGATTTTAGCAAAGCGTTTGATAAGGTTCCCCATGGTAAGCTACTGCAGAAAGTGCAGATGCATGGGATTGAAGGTGATTTAGCTGTTTGGATTAGGAATTGGCTAGCTGATAGAAGACAGAGGGTGGTGGTTGATGGGAAATATTCAACCTGGAGTGCAGTTACAAGTGGTGTACCTCAAAGATCTGTTTTAGGGCACTGCTGTTTGTCATTTTTATAAATGACCTAGATGAGGGTGTAGAGGGTTGGATTAGTAAATTTGCTGACGATACCAAAGTGGGGGGAGTTGTCGACAGCGAGGATGGATGTTACAGTTTGCAGAGGGACATAGATAGGTTGCAGAGCTGGGCAGTGAGGTGGCAAATGGAATTCAATACGGATAAGTGTGAGGTGATTCACTTTGGTAGGAATAACAGGCATATGAAATATAGGGCTAATGGAAGGACCCTTAATAGTGTTGTCGAGCAGAGGGATCTTGGGGTACAAGTACGTAGCTCTTTGAAAATTGGCACCCAGGTTGATAAAGTTGTTAAGAAGGCGTACGGTGTGTTAGCTTTTATTGGTAGAGGAATTGAATTTAGGAGCCGTGAGGTTTTGTTACAACTGTACAAAACTCTGGTGCGGCTGCACTTGGAGTATTGCATACAGTTCTGGTCGCCGCATTATAAGAAAGATGTGGAAGCATTGGAAGGGGTGCAGAGGAGGTTTACCAGGATGTTGCCTGGTATGGTGGGAAGGCCTTATGAGGAAAGGCTGAGGGACCTGAGGTTATTTTCATTAGAGAGAAGAAGGTTACGCGGTGACCTAATGGAGGCGTATAAGATGATCAAGGGATTGGATAGGGTGGATAGTGAGAGCCTTTTTCCTCGGATGGTGATGACCAACACGAGGGGACATAACTTTAAATTTAAGAGGTGGTAGTTATAGGACGGATGTCAGAGGCAGGTTCTTTACACAGAGGGTGGTGAGAGCGTGGAATGCCCTGCCTGCAGCAGTTGTGGACTCGCCTACTTTGGGGGAATTCAAATGTTCGGTGGATAGGCATATGGATGATATTGGAATAGTTTAGGTTAGAGGGTCCACTGGCCGGCGCAACATCGAGGGCCGAAGGGCCTGTACTGCGCTGTAATGTTCTATGTTCTATGTACATGTCACTCCAGAGCCACAGCAATGTGGTTGATTCTCAGCTGCCCAAGGGTAACTAGGGATGGGCAATAAATGCTGGCCCAGCCAGCGGAGCCCATGTTCCATGAATGAATAAGAAAAAAAAAACAGCACTTCTGGCAGTGTAGCATTCTCTCAGCGCTACACTGTTAATCTGGATTACTAGTTGCTCACATTATTCTTTTTTGGGCATCTAACCTACTGATTTAATTTATTATTGTCACATGTATTAGCATGCAGCGACAAGTATTGTTTCTTGCACACGATACAGATAAAACATAATGTTCATAGAGAAGGAAAGGAGAGTGTGCAGAATGTAGTGTTACAGTCATAGCTAGGGTGTAGAGAAAGATCAACTTAATGCGAGATAGATCCATTCAAAAGTCTGACAGCAGCAGGGAAGAAGCTGCTCTTGAATCGATTGGTACATGACTTTTGCATCTTTTTACCCCCATGGAAAAAGGTGGAAGAGAGAATGTCAGGGGTGCGTAGAGTCCTTAATTATGCTGGCTGCTTTGCCGAGGCAGCAGGAAGTGTAGACAGAGTCAATGGATGGGAGACTGGTTTGCGCAATGGATTGGGCTACATTAACCCTTTGTAGTTTGTTGCAGAGCAGGAGCCTATGCCAAGCTGTGATGCAAGCAGAAAGAATGCTTTCTACGGTGCATCGGTAAAAGTTGGAGAGAGTGGTGGTGGACGTGCTAACTCGGATGGGAGTGCTACTATTCACTGACATTTTTATAAAGCTAAACAACAGAACTCTGGAACTTCTTTTTAAAAATTATTTCACAGTTTGTAGGTGTCACGACTGTGCCAGCATTCATTGCCCATCCCCAATCGCCCCTCGAGAAGGTTTCGGTGAACTGCCATCTTTAACCCACTGCTGTACACCCACAGCGCTGTTGGGGAGTTCCATGATTTTCCAGGCTAGAAATATTGCGATGAATAATTCATCTCCTGACTCCCCGAAACCTGTCCGCCAATCTATAAGGTGCAAGTCAGGAGTGTGATGGGACTTGCCTGGGTGGGTGCAGCTCCAACAACAGCCAAGAAGCTCGACACCATCTAGGACAAAGCAGTCCCCTTGATTGGCACCACAAACATTCCCTCCCTCTACGACAACTGCTCAGTAGCAGCAATGTGTATATGATACACTGCAGCAATTCACCAAAAATCCCTAGACCTTCCAAACAGTCGGCCAGTTTCATCTAGGACAAGGGTAGCAGACACATAGGAACACCACCACCTGCAAGGAAATTTGGCATGTCGGCTATGTCTCTCACCAACTTTTACAGATACACCATAGAAAGCATTCTTTCTGGTTGTATCACAGCTTGGTATGGGCTCCTGCTCTGCCCAAGACCACAACAAAGGGTCATGAATACACCTCAATCCATCACGCAAACCAACCTCCCATCCATTGACTCTGTCTACACTTCGCACTGCCTCGGCAAAGCAGCCAGAATAATTAAGGACCCCACGCACCCTGGACATTCTCTCTTCCACCTTCTTCCTTCAGGAAAAAGGTACAAAAGTCTGAGATCACATACCAACTGTCTCAAGAATAGCTTCTTCCCTGCTATCATCGGACCTCCTCTCTATTAAGTCGATCTTTCCCTAGCTGTGACTATACTACATTTTGCATCCCTTCGTTTCCTTCTCTATGCTTTCTCTGTATGGCACTCAAGAAACAATAATTTTCACTGTATTGTGACAGTAATAAATCAAATCCATGCTCATCCTGACTTGGAAATATATCGGCTGTTCCTTCACTGTCTTTGGATCACAATCCAGGATTCCCTCCCTAACGGCATTGTAGGTCAACCCACAGGACAAGGACTGCAGCAATTCAAGAAGGCAGCTCACCACCACCTTCTCAAGGGCAGCTAGAGATGGGCAATAAATGTTGGCCCAGCCAGCGAGGCCCATGTCCTATGAATGAATAAAAGAAAATAATTTAACCCAGTGACGGTGACGGAACAGCAGATATATATATATATTCTAAGACAAAATGGTGAGTGGTTGCAATATAAAAAGTGTCTGAATTGTGCCTCTGATTCCTACCGAGTTTATCGGGCTTGATTCCGCACTGACTTACATCGAGAGTCTTACTCCAGACTGGCTGGTGAGAGGTGGGATCCCAATAATGGATCAGTTTATCTTGTCCACATGTCACAAAACGGTCCTCACTCGGGTGAGCAGCGAGACCCCAGAGTTCATCAGTGTGACCCTGTGCAGAGAACGGGGAGAAAGCATCAGGACGTTGGAATGGGCTGAGACCAGAGTGTGCACACTCTCCTCCAAAGCAAACAGCAGGCCTAACTCCATTCAGTCTCCCTCCGCTCCATTCAGCCTCGGTCAAGAACAGGAACAAGATATCTCCAACACGAAAAATCTCCTCCCTTTGTGTAACGTACAAAATAATGAGTTGGAAAAGATTAGAGGGACCAGTTTGGGTGGTCAATGAACTCTCCCAATGGCCCAGTCATGGCGACTAGACGCGTCCGACCCTCCACTGAATCTGCACAGTGCAGAAGAGGTCCATTCAGCCCATCACGTCTGCACTGACTCTCGGATAGAATATGCTGCCAGGCCCTCTTCCCTAGTCACCACACCCTGGAACCTGTTCGGGTACACTGAGGGAGAACTTAGCATGGCCAATGCACCTTACCAGCACATCTTTGGAGACTAAGGGACAATTTAGCATGGCCAACCCACCTAACCTGTACATCTTGGATGCTAAGTGGCAACTTAGCATGGCCAATCCATCTAACCTGCACATCTAGGACACTAAGGGACAATTTAGTATGGCCAATGCACCTAACCTGCACATCTTTGGACACTAAGGGGCAACTTAGCATGGTCAATCCATCTAATCTGCACATCTTTGGACACTAAGGAGCAATTTAGCATGGTCAATCCATCTAAATAGCATGTCTTTCAGACTGTGGGAGGAAACCAGAGCACCCAGAGGAAACCAACGGGGAGAATGTGCAAACTCCGCGCAAACAGTGACCCAAGCCAGCAATCGAACCTGGGTCCCTGGCACTGTGAGGTAGCAGTGCCAACTACTGTGCCATCCCAAAATGAAGAAGGAGACCATTTCACTTGAGGTGTCTTACCTGTACAATGGGACAGTACCCCCCACTCAGCGAGCCTTGGAGAATGCAATTCCTCGTGGTGCCAATGAACAATCCATCCTCTTTGCCTTCTGCAATTGTTCGAACTGGGCCAAACGCCTCTGGGACCTGAGATTTAATAAACACACAAGGTCGGACAGGGAAATAGTTCCAGCACAAGGTTCCCATCTGAAGGCACGTTCTCTCTCCAAGAAGAAAGAAAGAAAGACAGAATAGCAGTGGAGAGAAATAGGGTCAGACAAGTTAGAAAAGTGTTTAATTGGAGTAAGGGGAATTATCAGGCTATCAGGCAGGAAATTGGAGGCTTAAATCGGAAAGAGGTTTTCTCAGGGAAACGTACAGAAGAAACATGGGAAATTTTCAGAGAATATTTGTCTGGAATTCTGCATAGCAATGTACCAATGAGACAGGGAAGTTATGGTAGGTTACAGGAACTGTAGTGTACAAAAGCTGTAATAAATCTAGTCAACAAGAAAAGAACCTACAAAAGGTTCAGAGAGCTAGGTAATGTTAGAGATCTAGAAGAACATACGGCTAATAGGAAGGATCTGAAGAAGGAAATTAGGAGAGCCAGAAGGGATCATGAGAAGGCCTTGGCAGGCAGGATTAAAGAAAAGGCATTCTACAAGAGCAAGAGGATAATTCATGATAGAATAAGACCTATCAAGTGTGACAGTGGGAAATATGGAATTGGAAGAAATAGCAGAGGTACTTAATGAATACTTTACTTCAATATTCACAGTGGAAAAGGATCTGATTGTAATGTAGACTTGCAGCCAACTGAGAAGCTTGAGCATTAAGGAAGAGGATGTGTTAGATAAGTCGCCGGGATCGAATGGGATGTACCGCAGGTTACTGTGGGAGGCAAGAGAGGAGATTGCTGAGCCTCTGGCGATGATCTTTACATCATCAATGGAGACGGGAGAGGTTCTGGAGAATTGGAGGATTCGGATGTTGTTCCTTTATTCATGAAAGGGAGTAGAGAAAGCCCTGGAAATGATAGACCAGTGAGTCCAACCTCAATTGCTGGTAAGTTGATGGAGAAGATTCTGAGAGACAGGAATTATAAACATTTGGAGAGATATAGTATGATTAAGAATAGTGGTATGGCCTTACCATTGAATTTTTTGAAGGTCTGACTAAACGTATTGGTGAAGAAAGAGCAGCAGATGTAAGTATATATGTACTTCGGCAAGGCATTTGATAACATGTCCCATCCAAGGCTTACTGAGAAAGTGAGGGGGCATGGGATCCAAGGTGACACTGCTTTGTGGATCCAGAACTGGCTTGCCCACAGAAGGAAAGAGTTTATAAATGGGTCATATTCTGCATGAAGGTCAGTCACCAGTGGAGTGCCCCAGGGATCTGTTCTGGAACCCTAGCTTTTTGTGATTTTTCTCAATGACCTGGATGAAGAAGTGGAGGGATGGGTTGGTAAGTTTGCTGACGACACAAAGATTGGAGGTTGTTTGGAGGGATGTCAGAAGTTGCAGTGAGACATTGATAGGTTGCAAGACTGGGTGGAGAAGTGGCAGATGGAGTTCAACCCGGAGAAGTGTGAAGTGGTTCATTTTGGCAGATTCAATAGGATGGCAGAATATAGTACTAATGGTAAATAATCTCTTTAAACAGTGCCCTACAGAAAATAATCTCTTCAAACAGTGCCCTACAGAAAATAATCTCTTCAAACAGTGCCCTACAGAAAATAATCTCTTCAAACACCGCCCTACAGTAAATAATCTCTACAAACAGCTACCCTACAGAAAATAATCTCTACAAACAGCTACCCTACAGAAAATAATCTCTACAAACAGTGCCCTACAGAAAATAATCTCTTCAAACAGTGCCCTACAGAAAATAATCTCTTCAAACAGTGCCGTACAGAAAATAACTCTTCAAACAGTCCCTACAGTAAATAATCTCTTCAAACAGTGCCCTACAGAAAATAATCTCTTCAAACAGTGCCCTACAGTAAATAATCTCTTCAAACAGCGCCCTACAGTAAATAATCTCTTCAAACAGCGCCCTACAGTAAATAATCTCTTCAAACAGTGCCCTACAGAATATCTCTTCAAACAGTACCCTACAGAAAATAAACTCTTCAAACAGTGCCCTACAGTAAATAATCTCTTCAAACAGTGCCGTACAGAAAATAACTCTTCAAACAGTACCCTACAGTAAATAATCTCTTCAAACAGTCTACAGAAAATAATCTCTTCAAACAGTGCCGTACAGAAAATAATCTCTTCAAACAGCGCCCACAGTAAATAAACTCTTCAAACAGTGCCCTACAGAAAATATCTCTTCAACAGCGCCCTACAGAAATAATCTCTTCAAACAGTGCCCTACAGTAAATAATCTCTTCAAACAGTGCCGTACAGAAAATAAACTCTTCAAACAGTGCCCTACAGAAATAATCTCTTCAAACAGTGCCCTACAGAAAATAATCTCTTCAAACAGTGCCCTACAGTAAATAAACTCTTCAAACAGTGCCCGACAGTAAATAATCTCTTCAAACAGTGCCCTACAGAAAATAATCTCTTCAAACAGCGCCCTACAGTAAATAATCTCTTCAAACAGTGCCGTACAGAAAATAAACTCTTCAAACAGTACCCGAAGTAAATAATCTCTTCAAACAGTGCCCTACAGAAAATAATCTCTTCAAACAGTGCCCTACAGAAAATAAACTCTTCAAACAGTGCCCTACAGTAAATAATCTCTTCAAACAGTGCCGTACAGAAAATAAACTCTTCAAACAGACCCTACAGTAAATAATCTCTTCAAACAGTGCCCTACAGAAATAATCTCTTCAAACAGTGCCCTACAGTAAATAATCTCTTCAAACAGCGCCCTACAGTAAATAACTCTTCAAACAGTGCCCTACAGAAAATAATCTCTTCAAACAGCGCCCTACAGAAAATAATCTCTTCAAACAGTGCCCTACAGTAAATAATCTCTTCAAACAGTGCCCTACAGTAAATAATCTCTTCAAACAGCCCTACAGTGAATAATCTCTTCAAACAGCGCCCTACAAAGAATAATCTCTTCAAACAGCGCCCTACAGAAAATAATCTCTTCAAACAGTACCCTACAGTGAATAATCTCTTCAAACAGCGCCCTACAAAGAATAATCTCTTCAAACAGCGCCCTACAGTAAATAATCTCTTCAAACAGTACCCTACAGAAAATAAACTCTTCAAACAGTGCCCTACAGTAAATAATCTCTTCAAACAGTGCCGTACAGAAAATAATCTCTTCAAACAGTGCCCTACAGTAAATAATCTCTTCAAACAGCGCCCTACAGTAAATAAACTCTTCAAACAGTGCCCTCCAGTAAATAATCTCTTCAAACAGCGCCCTACAGAAAATAATCTCTTCAAACAGCGCCCTACAGAAAATAATCTCTTCAAACAGTGCCCTACAGTAAATAATCTCTTCAAACAGTGCCCTACAGTAAATAAACTCTTCAAACAGTGCCCTCCAGTAAATAATCTCTTCAAACAGTGCCCTACAGTAGATCTTTGGGCCAGAACTCCCAATCATGTATCAAGGTCACTGCCGTGCGTTAAAGGTCTCTCTTGCCTCCAAGTCAGAAAGCTCAAGAAGTCAAACGTCAAACACAAAAACAGGGGCTGATGCACCCAGCTGTAGTGCTGAGGGAGAGCTGTGCTGAGCTTCATAGAATCCATACAATGCAGAAGGTCCATACGTCTTTGAATGAGCATGTTTCCCTGCCCCCCACCCTCCCCGGAGGGCTGGGGGGGTGGGGTGTCCTGTATCCTGGGCCAACATCGCCACCTTGCATTAACATCAACATCAGGAGAACAGATTACCTGACAATACTTTCATACCTGTTTGTGGGATCTTGCTGTGTGCCAATTGGCTGTTCCTCCATTGCAACCGTTGGCTACAATTCAAAAAGTGCGGCGTGGGGTTTGGAAATGTTCAGAAGTTGTGAAAATAAACAAAAAGGTGCCAGGAACGCTACAAGAATCATAGAATCCCTACAGTGCAGAAAGTGGCCCATCGAATCTGCCCGGAACACAATCGCACCCAGGCCCAAGTCCCATAATATTTACCCGAGCTAGTCCCTCCGACACTAAGGGGCAATTTAGGATGGCCAATCCATCTAGCACACATATCTTTGAATGGTAAGGGGCAATTTCACTCATAGGGTGGTGAGTCTACCCGTTGAAGTAGTGGAGGCTACCTCACTGAATATATTTAAGTCACGGGTAGATAGGTTTCTGATAGACAAGGTAATTAAGGGGTTATGGGGAGAAAGCAGGAAAGTGGAACTGATCCACCTCAGATCAGCCATGATCTTATTGAATGGCAGGGCAGGCTCAAGGGGCTGGATGGCCTACTCCTGCTCCCATTTCTTAATTTATCATCAGCCACAATCCCACCCAGACCCTTTCCCCATATTTACCCGAGCTAATTCCCCTTGACACTAAGGGGCAATTTAGCGCAGGGAATCCACCTAACCTGCATATCTTCGGAGTGTGGGAGGAAACCAGAGCACCCGGAGGAATCCCACGCAGACACAGGGAGAACATGCAAACTCCACACTGACAGTGACCCAAGCCAGGAATGGAACCCAGAACCCTGGCACTGTGAAACAGCAGTGCTAACCCCCCTGTGCCGCCATGCTGGGTGGGTTTGGTTTCGAACTGGATCTCACACTGGGGCGAGGTGTGTTGGGAAGGGATTCCCCCAGTAGGAGGGCCCATCCGCAGTGCTGTCAAAGAGGAGCTCACTATCCGGGCACGGAAACAGGTTGTCTTCTCACCTCGGTTTCCTGGACTTTGTGATACTGCCTGTCCCAGAGGATGATCTTGTGATCCTTTCCTCCGCCAGACACCAGCATTCCATCAGTCAGCACACAGACACTGAATATTCCCCCTTCGTGGGCTCCCTGAATCGCCGACCTGATCCGGTTTGTGCCTACGATAAAAAGGAAGAGAAAAACAAACACAGAGGTTACACATCAGGAGGAAACTCTTCGAGCCAAAAGGTGAGATATCAGGGATCACAGATATAGAAAAACGAATAAAAGATGAAACAGTGAATAGCAAATTAAACTACAGATTCCAAAAGCAAAAGGTGTAATTCTTAGAATTCCTACAATGCAAAAGGAGGTCATTTAGCCCGACAACAATCCCAAGGCCCCTTTCCCGAAATTCCAAGTGTTAGGTGAGTTGGCCTTGCTAAATTACCTCAGTGTCCAAAGATGTGTAGGTTAGGTGGATTGGCCATGCTAAATTGCCCTTTTAGTGTCCAAAGATATGCAGATTAGGTGGGATTAACCATGAGAAATGTGTGGGGTTACAGGAGATAGAGTGCAGAAAAGAACTGGGTAAGATGGGCCATCAGAGAGATGGTGCAGACTCAATAGGCCAAATGCCCTCTTCTGCGATGTAGGGATTCTCTGATTCTAGCTAGTTCGCAGTGTGGAAAAAGAGGGATATTTTGGCTCTCTCGCAGTGCTGATACCCTCCCACGTATCATTCTTGTGCATTTAAAATTATCTCACTCCATCTCTTGGACAGAACACAGTATGGCCATGCTGGATAGAAAAATGGGGCACTAAGAAGTCTCAGAACGCCAAGTTAAAGTCCAACAGGTTTATTTAGTAGCACGAGCTTTCGGAGCACTGCTCCTTCATCAGGCTAGTGCAGGATTTGTTTCACAAACAGGGCATATACTCAAATGATGCCCCTACTACTTTCTGCAGGAGTTCACCCCCATTATCCTGATGGTAGTTTACATCCCACACCAGGACGCGAAGATCATATTGGACAAAATATACATCACTACAAAGAGTCTTGAGATGAAACATCCCGAGATCTTGTTCATCGTGGCTGGGGATTTCAATCAGGTCAAGCTCAAGTATCTCATGGTCCACCAGAGGTTCAGACATTCTATACTGCTATACAAACCGTAAGACGTCTTAAATTCTCCCTCGGTGTAGCCGTAAAGGCGCCAGAGTGTGGCAACTAGGGGATTTTACAGTAACTTCATTGTTACTGTATAGGCCACAGCGCAGAAGGCCCATCGAGTCAGGCTCTATCCTCATATCACGCTAATCCCTCTAACCTACTCATCCTGGGACTACTTAGCATGGCCAATTCATGCATACCTTTCGGGTTGTGAGAGGAAATTGGAGCACCCGAAGGAAATCCACGCGGATATTGGGAGAATGTGCAGACTCCACATAGACAGAGACTCAAGCTGGGATTTGAACCCGGGTCACTGGCACTCTGAGACAACAGTGCTAACCCCTGTGCCCCCACTTGCGACACTAATAAATAACATTTTCCCTTTAAACTTCTGATGGAGAATATGAAGGCTGGCATCTCACTGCCCTGCCCACATGGGATAGAACATAGAACATTACAGCGCAGAACAGGCCCTTCGGCCTTCAATGTTGCGCCGACCAATTATGAAAAAAGCAATGACCCTCCAAACTAAACCATTCCCTTCTCTTCCATAAAATTATCAACTAACCTCTTAAACGCCACCAAACTTGGCGCATCTACAACTGCCGCAGGCAGGGCATTCCACTCCCCAACCACCCTCTGGGTAAAGAACCTACCTCTGATATCCGTCCTATAACTATCACCCCTTAATTTAAAGCTGTGTCCCCTCGTGCTAGCTTTCTCCATCCTAGAAAAAGGCTATCACTGTCCACCCTATCTAAACCTCTAATCATCTTATATGTTTCAATAAGATCCCCTCTTAGCCGCCTCCTTTCTAACGAAAACAACCTCAAATCCTTCAACCTCTCTTCATAGACCTGCCCTCCATACCAGGCAACATCCTAGTAAACCTCCTCTGTACCCTCTCCAATGCCTCCACATCTTTCTTATAATGTGGGGACCAGAACTGCACACAATACTCCAAGTGCGGCCGCACTAGAGGTTTGTACAGTTGCAACATGACGTTGCGGCTCCGAAATTCAATCCCCCTACCAATAAAAGCTAAGACTCCACATGCCTTCTTAACAAACTTATCGACTTGACTGCCTACTTTCAGGGATCTATGCACAAATACACCAAGATCCCTCTGTTCATCAACACTATTAAGACTCCTACCATTAGCCCTATACTCTACACATTTATTATTCCTGCCAAAGTGCATTACCTCACACTTTTCCACATTAAACTCCATTTGCCACCTCTCGGCCCAGCTCTGCAACTTGTCCAAGTCTCTCTGCCAACTATAACACCCCTCTTCACTATCTACCACTCCACCGACTTTAGTGTCATCTGCAAATTTACTAATCCATCCTTCAATACCCTCATCCAGATCATTTATAAAAATTACAAACAGCAGGGGCCCCAAAACAGACCCATGAGGTACACCACTTGTCACCGAACTCCAAGATGAATATCTCCCATCAACCACCACCCTCTGTCTTCTATCTGCTAGCCAATTCCTAATCCAACTAGCTAAATCACCCTCTATCCCATACATCTGCATTTTCTGCAGAAGTCTTCCATGGGCCACCTTATCAAACACCTTACTAAAGTCCATATCTACCACATCAACCGCCTTACCCCCATCCACCTCTTTGGTCACTTTTTCAAAAAACTCAATGAGGTTAGTAAGGCACGACCTACCCTTCACAAAACCATGCTGACTATCCCCAATCAATTCATTTCTCTCTAAATAACTATAAAACCTATCCCTAATAATTCTCTCCAATACTTTGCCCACAACAGAAGTAAGACTCACTGGCCTATAATTCCCTGGAAGGTCTCTCTTCCCCTTTTTGAACAATGGGACCACATTCGCTATCCTCCAGTCCTCCGGAACCACACCCGTAACCAACGAGACCTGAAGATCAGAGCCAGAGGCTCTGCAATCTCCTCTCTTGCCTCCCAGAGAATCCTAGGGTAAATCCCGTCCGGCCCAGGGGACTTATCTAACTTCAAACCCTTGAGAATATCTAGCACATCCTCCCTATCTACTTCAATACTTTCCAGTTTGCAACCCTGTACCTCAGTGTTCTCCACAACTACATTTACATCTCCCTGCCTAAATACCGAAGAGAATGGGAATCGGAGCAGGCGGGCAAAAGACCCTGGAAATACCTGTGGGAGTTTGCATTCTGTGGACGAGTAAGGCCGTAAAAGGGGGCGTCACAGTGGCACTGTAGTTCGCACTGCTGGCTCACAGCACCAGGGACTTGGGTTCAACTCCCAGCTTGGGTCACTGTCTGTGTGGAGTTTGCATGTTCTCCCCATGTCTGGGTGAGTTTTCCTCTGGATGCTCCAGTTTCCTCCAACAGTCCAAAAGATGTGCTGGTTAGGGTGCATTGGCCGTGCTAAATTCTCCCCCAGGTGTACCCTAGCAGGCACCGGAGCGTGGCAACTGGAGGATTTTCACAGTAGCTTCATTGCAGTGTTAATGTAAGCCTACGTGTGACTAATAAACAAATTAACTCTAAAATTGCTCCCATAGAGGAAATCATAGATTCTTAATTCTAGTCACCAGCCATCCAACAAGGTCATCCATCCCTCTGCAAAACCCTTTCTTCCCACGTAGATTGGAGTGGACGGATTTTGGGAAGCAGGATGCAGGAACACTTAACGATTGCGCAAGCGGATGGGAGAAATCTCCTCACCTTTGGCCCAGACGATCAAGTTCCCACTCGAGTCACCGGTGATCGCATCCCCGTTTTCGGAAAAGGTCAGGCAGAGAAGGTATTTGGGTTTCTCCTGCTTCTGTAAAACGGAATTTAAATAGAAGACTGAAGCCATTCAGAATAAAAAGGAGGAGACCATTCGGGCCATCGTTGGGTACGTTCCTTCGACACGAAGAGACCGGCACAACAGCACTGGGTACGTGTCTTAAAATGGTTTTCATTCATTGAACAGAACTTAAAAACAAAATTAACGGAACAGAAGCAAAAAGAAAGGGAACTAGCTTCTAAGCCAGTCTCTCCACAAACAAAAGCACATAGTGAGGTGAACGGTATCTGAGATAGAAACTGAACCCAACACGGTAAAACCAAAATATATTTCAATCCTTATCTTGTTATTGGATGTTATTTTCTCCCCATCTAGAAAAGCAATCCTCACAGCCTCTACTATGGGAAACTGTTGTTTGCCTACATTGTGTACCCATTGGAATGCAGCCAATTTTTAGCTAACATCACTCTATGTGTAAATTTTTTTTCCATTCAAGTGTTAGTTAACCACTATAGTCTATCATTTAAAGGTAATGATACCTTTAAAGGTAATGATACTCCACGAACTCATCGTGGAGTTCGGTGACGAGTGGTGTGCCTCAGGGGTCTGTTTTGGGGCCCCTGCTGTTTGTAATTTTTATAAATGATCTGGATGAGGGTATTGAGGGATGGATCAGTAATTTGCAGATGACACTAAAGTTGGTGGAGTGGTAGATAGTGAAGAGGGGTGTTATAGTTTACAGAGTGACTTGGACAAGTTGCAGAGCTGGGGCGAGAGGTGGCAAATGGAGTTTAATGTGGAAAAGTGTGAGGTAATGCACTTTGGCAGGAACAATAAACGTGTAGAGTATAGGGCTAATGGTAGGGCTCTTAATAGTGTTGCGGAACAGAAGGATCTTGGTGTATGTGTCAATAGATCCCTGAAAGTAGGCAGTCAAGTGGATAAAGTTGTTAAGAAGGCATATGGAGTCTTAGCTTTTATTGGTAGGGGATTGAATTTCGGAGCCGCAGCATCATGTTGCAACTGTACAAAACTCTAGTGCGGCCGCACTTGGAGTATTGTGTGCAGTTCTGGTCGCCACATTATAAGAAAGATGTGGAGGCATTGGAGAGGGTACAGAGGAGGTTTACCATGATGTTGCCTGGTATGGAGGGCAGGTCCTATGAAGAGAGGTTGAAGGATTTGAGGTTGTTTTCGTTAGAAAGGAGGCGGCTAAGAGGGATCTTATTGAAGCATATAAGATGATTAGAGGTTTAGATAGGGTGGACAGTGATAGCCTTTTTCCTAGGATGGAGAAAGCTAGCACGAGGGGACACAACTTTAAATTAAGGGGTATGAGTTATAGGGCGGATATCAGAGGTAGGTTCTTTACTCAAAGAGTGATTAGGGAGTGAAATGCCCTGCCTGCAGCTGTTGTAGATGCGCCAAGTTTGGTGGCGTTTAAGAGGTTAATTGATAAGTATATGGAAGAGAAGGGAATGGTTTATTTTGGAGGGGCATTGCTTTTTATTTTGGTCGGCACAACATCGAAGGCCGAAGGGCCTGTTCTGTGCTGTATTGTTCTATGTTCTATGTAATTGTGCATAGGCAGAAATTTCTTAAAACGAAGTCTTTGCATAGACTGAAGCAGACATAAGATCCCTCACCCATCTTGCCTGTGCTAGTTCTCTGTCAATCGTCCAATTCATCCCACACTCTCCCTATAGTTCTTCAAGTTTTCTTCTTTATCCAATTCCCTTATGAACACGTTAGTGTTTAATCTATGATTTTCCAATTTAGCCAGTACATCGCAGATCACCATACTGAAGCTTTAGTTTTTAAAGCTTTAAATTTTTTCAAGTTTATTTTATTAGCGTCACAAGTAAGGCTTACATTAACACTGCAATGAAGTGAAAACCCTCTACTCGCCTGTTCGGGTACACTGAGGAAGAATTTAGCACCTAGCATGTCTCTTTGGACTGTGGGAAGAAACTGGAGCATTCGAAGAGAAACTCACGCAGAACTCTGCACATGTAGTGGACTTACTGTGACTTACTGTGCTGTCTGGAGACAATACACATCCCTCTAATCTCTGCTGTTAGCCACCTTAAGACTTGAATGGCAGGTTAGGTATAAGGATTCACATTCTAATCAGCAATCTGTAAACTGCCTATGCTGATACGTGCGCTTTTGGAGACCAGAACACCTCATTCGCCTGTCGAAGGCCACAAAGGCCGAAAGCTCGCAGATTTACTATCAAATAAATCAGTTGGGTTTAAAATTGGTGTTGCCAGACATTATGCAGTGGACTAAGCAGGAATCGAACCTGGGATCCGTGGTGTTGTGAGGCAGCAAAGCTAACCACTGTGCCACCAGAAGTTAAATGTCAAATCATCATAGTCCCAGGTGACCAGAAGCTGCTTTCCGTTTTGAAGGGGAGGGCTGACTCGGGGTGTTTTAACCCGAGGGTCACCACACCTCAGGTGAGGGGCAAGGCTGAGAAGGCGGGGCCAGTACAGGAATTGAACCCACGCTATTGGTGTCGCTATGCCAACAGTCGCCCAGCCAACTGAGCTAACCCAACTCGCCAAATCAAAGTGGAGAATTCAGAGCTGCCAGCCATCCAATTAGTTAACAGCTCTCTGGAACAGGATTTGATTTGATTTATTATTGCTACACGCATTGGGGATACAGCAAAGGGTATTTTTCTTGCACACTATTCAGACAAAGCATGCCATTCAGAGAGAAGGAAAGGAGAGGGCACAGAATGTAGTGTTACAGTCATAGATAAGGTGTAGAGAAAGATCAGCTTAACATAAAATAGGTCCATTCAAATGTCTGACAACAGTGGAAAAGAATCATAAATTCCTTATGTTGCAGGAGGAGGCCACGCAGTCCATCGAGCTCGCACTGACAACAATCCCACCCAGATCATATTCCTATAACGCCACATATTTAGCCTGCTAATCCCCCCCAGGGCAGTTTCGCATGGCCAATCCAGCTGACCTGCGCAATGTTTGAAGAAGCTGTTCTTGAGTCGATTGGTGGGACATCCTTCTGAGATTTGGGAGGGGTTGGGGCATCATGCCTTAAACTGGAGTTGCACCTCTCCCAAATTAAATTGGTGCTGCCCAGTACGGGGGTGGGGTGGAGAGAGGAGGGGGAGGAGAGGAGGAAGAGGAGTGGGGGAGGGGGAGAGGAGTGGGGAGGGGGGAGGAGGGTGGGGAGGGGGGAGGAGGAGTGGGGAGGGGGGAGGACGAGTGGGGAGAGTGGATTGCTCCACGTCCCAAATCCTGGCGATGTGGCCAGTTCCAGGAGCAGTGGTGGCAGTCCAAATTCATCCGCTAAGGTCCATGCTGAGCAGCGACTCTCCTGACGTGCCCTGCCTCCCAAAGACCCCGGCAACCCATTCCGGGGAGCAGTGTCACTCACCTCGAAGATGCCCTGTTTCTTAGAGAGGGTGCTGCCTTCCATTGTCCAGAAGAAAATGTTGGATTTGCCGCAAGTGACGATGAGGTTGGGCTCGGTGGGGTGGAAACTCGCCGCTAGCACCGATTCATTGGAGCACTGCAACAAGAAGAACACCACTAAATGGTCAAGAATGCTATTAGAAAGCACCCCCTCCACCTTGTAACCACTTCCCCAGTCCACAACCCTCTGAATAAGTCACAGGGGAACACCCTTACGAAGGTCACAAGCTATCACTACCACAATATAAGAAATACCAGCAGGTAGAGACCATTTGGCCCATCCACTCTACCCCACCATTCAACTCCGTCATGGCTGATCCTGTGCTTCAACCTCATTTACCCCATTGTCTCCCCCGTAATTTCCTGAGATTTATCCATCCCAGTCTCAAACCTATTCAATGATGGAGAACTCACAATCCTTTGGAGTGAGAGAGTTCCAAAGATTCACAAAACCCCTTGCGTGAAGGAATTTCTTCTCAGGTAATAGAGCATCCTGGAATTCCGACACTACAAAGGTGCTCATTCGGTCCATTCAGTCATCACAGTTTCCCCAACAGAGCATCTCATCCAGGTCCTATCCCGGCAACCACACTCTAATAATCCATCTAACCTGCACAGCTTTGGACATCAAGGAGCAACTTAGCATGGTCAATCCATCTAACCTGCACATTTTGCGACACTAAGGGTCAATTTAACATGGCCAATCTGCCTAACCTGCACATCTTTGGACGCTAATGGGCAATTTAGCATGGCCAAACCACCTAACCTACATATCTTGCAATGCTAAGGGGAAATTTAGCATGGCCAATCCACCTAACCTACATATCTTGCAATGCTAAGGGGCAACTTAGCATGGCCAATCCACCTAACCTGAACATCTTTGGACGCTAACGAGTAATTTAGCATGACCAATCCCCCTAACCTACATATCGTGCAATGCTAAAGGGCAATTTAGTATGGCCAATCCACCTAACCTGCTCATCTTTGGACTATGGGAGGAAACCAGAGCACCCAGAGAAAACCTACGCAGAACGTGCAAACTCCACACAGACAGACCAAGGCCGGAATTGAACCCTTGTCCCTTAACGCTGCGAGCAGCAGTGCTAACCGCCGTGCCGTACACCAGATGGGAAAGAGGTGTCAGAAATTAGAGTCTTCCTCCTTGCCGGGTGGAGTCGTTTCTCGATAACCCAAACCACCCCCCCCTCCCCTGCAGTTAGCGTCTCCAACGTGGTGCGGCCTAACCGAAACGAGCAGCCTACCTTCACATCAGCCAGCTTCTGTTCTTTCTGCCAGTCCCACACTGAGAGGATGTGCTCATTGGAATCGTCCACCGCACACAGGTGGGCCCCTCCATTCTGCAAAATTCGACACGCATACAACAAGAGAAAGGATCACTGATTTCAACATCGAAAGCACAGGAGAACACACATGGGCAAGGGTTAGGAATGGGCTAACAATTAAGTCCCAAATGGATGTCAATTAGTCAATAGAAGCCACCGAGGCTACAGGTGGCATTGTTTTACTGGTAGAGAATGGTGTGCGGAGTTGAATCAAAAGGACTAAAGGTCAAAGTAGAACTTGTGTCTCTTCTGCTCCACAGCAACCAAGGGGCCCAAACAAGAGGCTTATTCGCCATTGACTAGACCACCCAGTTCCACTGCTGCCAACGGGGGTACCATTATTACACTCCCTGTCCCTGCGGCCAGTCGGGAGGGTGAGCGGGCCAAGAATCTTCATCGTTGGCAAGATCTGAAGATCCAGTCGGCTGAAAGAGCCGGAAAATTCCAGCCATCGGGAATAAGCGGCAAATCAAGTAACGCCGCATCAGGAATCGCCGCACAAGTTCACAAGCAAGATCCGAGATGGGTGGCACAGCGGGTTAGCACTGCTGCCTTACAAGCGCCAGGGATCTGAATTCCATTCCCGGCTTTGCAGAGTTTGCATGTTCTCCCCGTGTCTGCGTGGGTTTCCTCCGGGTGCTCCTGTTTTCTCCCACAGTCTAAAATATGTGCTGGTTAGGGTGCATCGACCACACTAAACTCTCCCCCAGGTATCGGGGGGGGGTGGGGGGGGTGCAGAACAGCGGGGCAAATAATATGCAAATAAAGATAAAGTAAATCTATACGTCATGAGTAAGGGTTTACATTAACGCTGCAATGAAGTTACTGTGAAATTGCCCTAGTCGCCACAATCCGACACCTGTTTAGGTCAACGCACCTAACCAAGATGTCTGTCGGACTGAGTGAGGAAACTGGAGCACCCGGAGGAAACCCATACAGATCTGGGAGAGAATGTGCAAACTCCACACAAACAGTGAATCGAACCCAAGTCACTGTGAGGCAGCAGTGCTAACCACGGTGCTGCCCATGTGTGGGGTTATGGAATGGTGGTCAGTGCCATCTTGATGGGCTGAGTGGCCTCCTCCTGCATTGCAGGGATTCTATGAAACACCAACTCTGTCGATGGGACTTCAGTTCCACCAGCCTCTGGCATCACCGCAGGTGGGATGGGAAGATTTGCAGAATCCAAATTTTCCCACTCCAGGACATGTTGACACGCAGGGAGTGCCGTGCACAATGCAGTTCACCAGGTTGATAATCAGTTTGAGGTTATTTATTAATGTCACAAGTACGCTTACATTAACACTGCAATGAAGTTACTGTGAAAATCTCCTAGTCGCCACATTCCGGCGCCTGTTCGGGTACACTGAGGGAGAATTTAGCACGGCCAATGCATCCTAACCAACAACGTCTTTCAGACTGTGGGAGGAAACCTGAGCACCTGGAGGAAACCCACGCAGACACGGGGAGAACGTGCAAACTTCACACAAACAGTGACCCGAGCCAGGAATCGAACCCAAATCCCTAGCACCTAACCACTGTGCATCCATCCTTCAAACATTTCTCCAAGAGGGAAAAGTGTATGTGAGAAAGTACAACATGAGTAAATCCCCATTCTAAAATCAGCTCTGGCTCACCGATCATAATGGACAACGAGAGATGGAGACCGAAAGAGAGAACAAACTTTAACTTGGGTCACTGCGCGCAAAGTCTGTACATTCTCCCCATGTCTGCATGGGTTTCCTCTAGACACTCCGGTTTCCTCCAAAAGATGTGCTGGTGAGATGCATTTTCCCTCAGTGCACCCGAGCAAGAGCATGGCAACTGCACTGTGAACGTAAGCCTTATTTGTGACACCGATAAATAAACTTTCAGCTTTAACTAATCATCAACCTGTTGAACTGTCGCAAGAAGCTACCCATCCATTTCCCCACCCCATCCCCACGTGGAAATATCTCCACCTTGCGCTCTAAGCTGATAAGGTTCACCAGGCTGATACCAGAGATGAGGGGGTTAGCTTATGAGGAGAGATTGAATAGATTGGGTCTGTGCTCATTAGAGTTAGAAGGCTGAGAGGGGAATCTTATAGAGATTTACAAGATAGGGGCTAGATAGGGTAGAGGTAGAGAGATTCTTCCCGCTTAGAAAGGATAGCAGAACTAGAGGGCACAGCCTCAAAATAAGGAGCAGGGGGAATTTAGAACAGAGTTGAGGAGGAACTTCTTCACTCAAAGGATGGTGAATCTCTAGAATTCTCTGCCCATTGAGTGGTGGAGGCTACCTCACTGGGTCACGGGTCGATAGGTTTCTGATAGACAAGGGAATTCAGGATTATGGGGAGAAAGCGGGAAAGTGGAACTGATCCACTTCAGATCTTATCGAATGACGGGGCAGGTTCGAGGAGCTAGATGCTCTTGCTCCTATTTATTACGTTCTTATATGTTCTTAAACTGGTCCCTAGAAAGGCACGTAGAGAAGCGTACTTACCGACTTGGAGAAGGACACACAAGAAAGGCCTCGGTCGAAGATGCCAGAACCAATAACGTGAAGGGTATTCAGACTCACAGAGTCCCACACACGGACATGAGGCGGAAGGTGCTATTGGGAGAAAGGGAATTAAAAACAAGACGTAACAGGGAGACGTTCCCGTGCCTGCTCCTTCGCACCACTGAATCCCGACAGCGCAGGAGGCGGCCATTCGGCCCATCAACTCTGCACCCGCTCTCTGACACCTTGGCTCACCTACCCTCCCCCGCCCACCCCCATAACCCCGTACACTTACCACAGCTAATAAACTTCTTAAAAACAAAAGAGGATAGGTTATTTACTAATAGCACAAGTAAGGCTTATATTGACACTGCAATGAAGTTGGAGTGAAAATCCCCCTTGTCACCACATCCCAGTACCTGTTCAGGTCAACGCACCCTAACCAGCACGTCTTTGAGACGATGGGAGGAAACCGGGAGCACCCAGAGGAAACCCACATGGGGAGAATGTGCAAATCCCACACGGACCTGAGGTCAGAATCGAACCCTGGTCTGGATCTCCGCCGCCCCCCCACTCCCCGCCCCAGACAGAAATGATCAGGCTGTGAACTCCTCCATAAACAGGCTGGGTGGTGACAACCTTAATAATTCAGTTGCCTCCTGGATATGTTGATTAAATTATCCCTCAAATTGCAGAGGTTATCGAGGACCAAACCAATTATCCGAATCCTAACTCTCGCCATTCTGGCCACAGTTTTCTCTTCAGGAGAACAGAGAACGTTTGCAAACCCAGCAGTTCAAAATCAACTGTACCTACAATATAGGAACCACACCCCCTCCCACCCCCCGCCACTGCCCCACATTATTCCTTATACAAGAAACTACAAAATGTTGTGACTGTAGCCCAATCCATCACGCAAACCAGCCTCCCATCCATTGACTCTGTCTACACTTCCCGCTGCCTCGGCAGCCAGCTTCATTAAGGACCCCACGCACCCCGGCCATTCTCTCTTCCACCTTCTTCTGTCGGTAAAAAGATGCAGAAGTCTGGGGTCACGCACCAACTGATTCAAGAACAGCTTCTTCCCTGCTGCCATCAGCCTTTCGAATGGACCTACCTCGCATTAAGCTGATCTTTCTCGACACCCCAGCTATGACTGTAACACTACATTCTGCACTCTCTCCTTTTATTCTCGATGAATGGTATGCAAGAAACAATACTTTTACTGTATATTAATACATGACAACAATAAATCAAATCACGTCCATATGTTGTAACCATTACAAACTTATTCTGTATGTCTCGCTAGGCACTAGGGGTAGCATGATGGTTAGCACTGCTGCCTCACAGCGCCAGAGATCCAGGTTCGATTCCCGGCTCAGGTCACTGTCAGTGTGGAGCCTGCACATTCTCCCAGTGTCTGCATGGGTTTCCTTAATGTGCTCCTCCCTGAAAGATGTGCAGGTTAGGTGGATTGGCCATGCTAAATTGCCCCTTAGTATCAGGGGGAGTATCAGATTTACTAGGGTAAATGCTAGGGTTATGGGGATCAGGCCTGGGTGGGATTGTGGTTGGTGCAGTCTTGATGGGCCGAATGCCCTCTTTCTGCACCGTAGAAATTCTAATAATTTCCAATTCAAACTAGCAATAAATTGAAAGGGAAGTTTTACCCTCATGTGCCTGAGGAGTGGGAAAGAACAGAGAAAGCAGAACTCGAGAAAGGGCAACTTGTTTAGGGATTGCCACAGAAGCCAAGATGCAACCCAATAGGCAAATTTATCTCTGTATTTGACTAATGCAAATTAAAATTTGAATAGATTATACCTTTCCATCTTTTGTGTTTCCTGCCACCTGCCCCGTCGCCATGGTGACTCTATCAGGGTGTACCGCAAGGCTGAAAGAGAGATGAGGAAGAGAGATCAGAGGGTTGGATTTTTGTTCCTCTTCAGCCAGAGTACTAGGTCCAGGCTAAAGGCCGACAAACTGGGATGGGATAGAGTCAGAGCAATGGAGTTGCACGTTACTGTATACAACCTTTCACTGTTCCCCCACAGCAGCTTCTAACTTTCTTCCATGTTTTCTTATCCAAAGAGAGAGGGAGAGAGAGCCAGAGAGAGAGAGAAAAAAAGAGCCAGAGAGAGAGATAGAGATAGAGAGAGATAGAGAGATAGAGATAGAGATAGAGAGAGAGAGAGAGAGATAGAGATAGAGATAGAGAGAGAGAGAGAGAGAGATAGAGATAGAGATAGAGAGAGAGATAGAGATAGAGAGAGAGAGAGAGAGAGGAGATAGAGAGAGAGGAGAGAGAAAGATAGAGATAGAGATAGAGAGAGAAAGAGGGAAATAGGAACAAGCAGAAGAGAGTGTGTCCGAACAAAGGAAAAATGTATAAATTATTGCAGATTGATGAACATGTGACATTATCACTGAGCAGGCAACACCGATTGGCTGATGAAACCCTATTCTACTGAGTTTTAACTTCCTTTTCCCTCCCCTATCACAACCGCGTCCAGACAAGGTCCCCTTGTGTCAGCAGTGAACACCCCATACTGCTCTGATGCTGAAGACAGCCCCAATCTGTCACCATCACAAAACCTTCAGCAATTTCATAGAATCCCTGCAGTGAAGGAGGAGACTATTTGGCCATCGAGTCTGCATCAACCTCAATCGCACCCAGGCCCTATCTGTGTAACCCCATATAATTACCCTGCTAATCCCCTTAACGTGCGCATCGCGGAACACCAAGGGGCAATTCATCCATCTAACCTGCACATCTTTGAACAGTAAGGGGCAATCTAGCAAAGCCAATACTCTGCACGTAAAGTAAAGTTTATTTATGAGTCGCAAGCAAGGCTTACACTAGCACTACAATGAAGTTACTGTGAGATTACATCTTTGCACAGAAACCGGAGCAGACCCACACCTCCAGGGTTTCCTCTGGGGAGAATGTGCAAACTCCACAGAGACAGTGACCCAAGCGGGGAATCGAACCCGAGTTCCTGGCGCTGAGAAGCAGCAGTGCTAACCACTGTGCCACCCAAAGATTTAGTTTCTTTCATGGAATGCAGGCACCGCTGACAAGACCAGTTGCCCATCCCTAATTGCCCTCAGGAAGGTGGTGGCTGAGCTGTCCCCTTGAACCAATGCAGTCTAATATGCAAAAGCTTGGGTGCCATACGGAAGGGAGAGACAGAGACAGAGACAGAGACAACGCACTATCCACCACCAAGGCTTTCCAAGTGTGTTGGGCATCGCGGTGACTGAATGACATTCCGGCCCCTTTAATCACCTTTTGATTTAATGCTTTAAGCTTCATTTTGGGATTTTGTTCAAGAGTACCCCGTTAAGGAGCTGTCCTGAATTTTTTTTTTAATTCATTCGTGGGGCATGGGCATCACTGGCTGGACCAGCATTTATTGCCCATCCCTAGCTGGCAGAGGCGCAGTTGAGAGTCAATCCCATTGCTGTGGCTCTGGAATCAGGTGTAGGCCAGATCGGGTAAGGACGGTAGATTTCCTTCCCTAAAGGGAACCAGTGGCTTTTTCTGACAATGTTCATGGTCATCAGTACGTTCTTACTTCCAGATTTTTTTTTACTGAATTCAAGTTCCATCATCTGCCATGGCTGAATTCAAACCCAGGTGCCCAAAAGACTAGCTGGATTAATAGTCTAGCGCTAATTCCACTATGCCATGGCCCATCCCTCAAATTTGTCCTTCATCTGGTTGGATTTACTTAAATTGATTGCTTGAATTGTCTTAAAATAGGAATATCAATGAATAGTTAAGCATCATGTTAAATGTCCCAAGTACTTCAGTCAGAGTTGGTAACTTTAACACAACTTGTTTTAGGAACAAGATTTTAGGAGGCTAAGGTTGGGTTTATTGGTAACAAAGAATGATATGGATAAAGTATACTGCCGACACTATAGTTAAGAAAGTGCCACTTTCTCAGAAGGCAAAGGAAAGTTGGCATGAGGAGGAATTTCTTCAACCAGAGAGTGGTGAATCCACTTTGCTGCAGAAGGCTGTGGAGGCCAGGTCATTGAGTGTCTTTAAGACAGAGATAGATAGGTTCTTGATGAATAAGGGGATCAGGGGATGAATAAGGGGAAAAGGCAGGAGAATGGGGATGAGAAAAAATATCAGCCATGATTGAATGGTAGAGGAGACTCGATGGGCCTAATTCTGCTCCTATGTCTTATGATCTCCGACTCTCACCAACTTTTACAGATGCCCCATAGAAAGCATTCTTTCTGGGTTGTATCACAGCTTGGCACGGGCTCCTGCTCTGCCCAAGACCACAAGGAACTACAAAGGGTTGTCAATGTAGCCCAACCTATCACGCAAACCCGCCTCCCATCCATTGACTCTGTCTACGCTTCCCGCTGCCTTGGCAAAGCTGCCGGCATAATTAAGGACCCCACGCACATTCTCTCTTCTACCTTCTTCCGTTGGGAAAAAGATACAAAAGTCTGAGGTCACGTACCAACCGACTCAAGAACAGCTTTTTCCTGCTGCTGTCAGACTTTTGAACGGACCTACCTCGTATCAAGTTGATCTGTCTCCACACCCTAGCTACGATTGTAACATTCTGCACCCTCTCCTTCCCTTCTCAATGAATAGTGCGTGAGAAACAACACTTTTCACTGCATATTAACACACGTGACAACAATAAATTAGACTAGACTTGGAGCAAACTTCCAGCTGATTTCTCCTCAAGCTTCTTCACATAACTCTGGCAGTACTGTCACGTAACCCTCGACACCGAGCCACTGCTGCTCTGAGGCTCCGCTCTAACCCTTGTTGTGCCGAACCAGCCTCGTGCTGCACCGTCCCGAGCCCCCCGGTCTGGAGGCAGGCAGGTCACTCACCATTTGACATCGTCGTTGTGTCCGAGGTAGTGCCGCTGGAGCTGCTCCTCGACGTTGTACAGCACAACGACTGACGCTATGAAGTAAACAATCTCGCCTGTCGGCAGGAGAAAGAGGTTGGCGCGGCAGTCACGCCCGCGATATCCGTACCTGGACAGGTTGGTCAAGGCAGCTATACCAGAGGACTGGAAGCCACTTAACACCGCAGGGCACCATGCACACCAGAATCAACCCCAATCAAAGTAAACTCCCGACATTTAATGTAAAGCCTTTTAAAGAAGTTAGTGTGTAGGTACAGCATGAAATTAAGGCAGCTAGTGGAAGATGTACTTCCTTATTGCGACAGAATTGAATACAAAAGGATTGCTTTACAAGGCATTGGTGAGATAACACAGCATCCCTACAGCCCATCGCCTCTGCACTGATAACAATCCCATCCAATCCCTGCAACCCCATATATTTGTCCTACTAATCCCTCTGCTGCAAAGGGTTAATTTAGCATGGCCAATCCACCTAACCTACACATCTTTGGCCACTACAAGGCAATTTAGTATGGCCAATCCACCTAACCTACACATATTCAGCAGTGGGAGGAGACTCACATAGACATGGGGAGAATGTGCAAACGCCACACAGACAGCGACCCAAACTGGGAATCGATCCCGGGTCCCTGGCGTTGTAAGGCAGCAGTGCTAACCACTGTGCCACCCCTAAGAAGAACAGAAACATCTCCTGTTTTGATAAACATGTCCCAGACAATGACGTTTCCTTCCGTCTGGTCACCGGGGCTTGAAACATTCAGCTAGTTTTCTCTCTCTCTCCACGGATGCTGCCAGATCTGTGGAGTATTTCCAGCGTTTTCCTGCTCTTATCTCAGATTTGGTTCAGGTTAGCGCAGTTGACCGGACAGCGAGGGCCCGGTGGTCAGATTAAGGCCAACAAGCGCAGCGGGCTCGAGCTGGGGGAGGGTCTGATTTTACCCTCAGTAAGAACACAATGGTAAATAACCGTCAACAAACAGAGCAAGAGAAGACTTCAGCCCCTTGCTATTGTTATGACGAAGACTGTCTCAGCATCACTGGTGAAAATGGATTATAAAAAAAGTCAATGTATTTATGCTTAAAACTCTTCAAATAGCACTTTAATCCTGCTCTGTAAGCTTCAGTCAGTTCTATAATAGATTAGTACACACGTACTAATCCATTGCGCGCACACACACATAGACAATAGACGCAGAAGCAGTGGCCATTCGGCCTTCCAAACTTGCTCCACCATTCATTTTAATTATCGAACTCAATATCCTAATTCCTCTCTTCCCTCAATCCCTTTAGCCCAAGAGCAAAGTCTAATTTCTTCTTGTAATCACGCACCGTTTTTGGCCTCAACTTCTTCCTGTGGCAGTGAATTCCCACTCTCTGGGTAAAGAAATTTCTCCCCACCTCAGTTCTAAAAGGTTTATCCTCCATATCCTCAAACTATGACCCTTTGCACGAGGCTAGCACGAGGGGACACAGCTTTAAATTAAGGGGTGATAGTTATAGGACGGATATCAGAGGTAGGTTCTTTACCCAAAGGATGGTTCGGGAGTGGAATGCCCTGCCTGCAGCAGTTGTAGATGCGCCAAGTTTGGTGGCGTTTAATAGGTTAGTTGATAAGTATATGGAAGAGAAGGGAATGGTTTAGTATGGAGGGGCATTGCTTTTTATATTGGTCGGCGCAACATCGAAGGCCGAAGGGCCTGTTCTGTGCTGCAATGTTCTATGTTCTATGTTCTTTGTTCTGGAGTCCCCCCACCATCATTCTTTCTGAATCCACCCTGTTAGAATTTTATAATTCACTCACTCTTCTAAACTCCAGTGAATATAATCCTAACCGACCAAGTCTCTCCTCATATGCCATCCCCGGAATCAGCCTGGTAAACATTTGCTGCGCTCCCTCTATAGTAAGGACGTCCTTCCTCAGATAAGGAGGCCAAAATTGCACACAATACTCCACCTGTGGCCTCACCACAGCCCTTTACAATCACAGGAACAAAACAACAGAGACAGTCATCGACTTCAAGAGTAGAGGACATTCCCAGTCTCTGTCAACAGGGACAAAGTGGAAACGGTTGAAAGCTTCAAGTTTCTAGGTGTCCAGATCACCGACAATCCGTCCTGGTCCTCACCATGCTGACACCATAGTAGAGAAAGCCCACTAATCTATCTACTTTCTCAGAAGGCAAAGGAAATTTGGCACGTCGGCTACGACACTCACCGACTTTTACAGATGTACCAGAGAAAGCATTTTTTCTGGTTGTATCACAACTTGGTATGGGCTGCTGCTCTGCCCAAGACCGCAAGGAACTACACAGGGTCGTGAACGAAGCCCAGTCCAGCGTACAAATCAGCTTCCCATCCAAATGTTTCCGACTGCCTCAGAAAAGCATCCAACATAATCAAGGGCTGCATGAACCCCAGATATACTCTCTTCCAGGCTAAGTCAGTTATAAAGTTTTTACAGCTTGGAAACAGGTCCTTTGGCCCAACTTGTCCACGCTGTTCTTTTTTTAAAATTATTAAGCTAGTCCCAATTGCCCTCGTTTGGCCCATATCCCTCTATACCCATCTTAACTGTCTAAACGCTTTTAAAAAGACAAAATTGTACTCGCCTCTACGAGTTCCTTTGTGTGAAAAAATTGCCCCCCTGAACCCTTTTGTATCTCTCCCCTCTCACCTTTAACCTATGCCCTTTTAGACTCCCTTATCTTTAGGGAAAATCAGCAAGACTATCTAGCTGATTTATATAAGATCACCCCTCAGCTTTCTACGCTCCAGGGAAAAAAAGTCCCAGTCTATCCAGCCTCTCCTTAAAGCTCAAATCATCCAGTAGCATCCTAGTAAATCTCTTTCTAGCTTAACAATATCCTTTCTATAATAGGGTGACCAGAATTGTACACAGTTAGAATTATATTCATTGGAGTTCAGAAGAGTGAGAGGGGATCTCATAGAAACTTATAGAAATTCTCATAGAAACTTATAGAAATTCTAACAGGATTAGATAGAATAGGTTCAAAAAGAACGATTGAATGTGTTGTCAAAAATCTACACGGTGCGATTTTGGAACACATTGAAGAAAATAGATCTCGATTCAGGGGAGCGGATTTGAACACAGAAGGATACACCCACTCCATCTTCAACTTGTGGGCAGGCAGTTCGGTCGTGACCTGTAGTTTATATGTTGCACTCAAAGCCTGCGGCAAATACATGGTGATGGGGCGCCCCCGCAGGAACATCTTCACGTAACCCTCCTCTGCAAAAGCAAGACAACAAAATTACAAGGGGACGAGAGGCACATGGTTCACCATCTGCTGCCGAGAGCTAACGCGATGATACGGCAAAGGTTCGGCACTCCAAGCACGTCGCCCTCCCCTCCCCCACCCACCCACCAGAGCATTTGTGGAAAATCTTTAATGATAAATCCAAGATAAAAATGGAAATTATGGCTAACGCCAAGAATATCAAGGCTACATGTAGAATCCCGACAGTGCAGAAGGAGGCCATTCAGCCCATCGCGTCTGCTTCACCCACAATCCCCACCCAGGCCCTAATACGTAACTCCACTTATTTTCCCTCCTAATCCCTTTGACACTAAGGGGCAATTTAGCATGGCCAATCTGCACATCTTTTGTACTGTGGGAGGGAACCCGTGTAGACATGGAGAGAACATGCAGACTCCACACAGTGACTAGAGGCTGGAATTGAACCCTGGTCCCTGAAGTTATGAGGCAGCCATGCTAGCCACTGTGCCACTGCAAACACACGCTGCTTCGAAACCTGCGGGTTGTGGGATACTGTCCCACCCAAGGAAATAAGTCCGGCTGATGTTCCCAGTGCAGTACTGACGGAGTGCTGCCTTGTCAGGGGTGCCGTTTTTCTGATGAAACATCGGATCGAGATTTCAATCAGCCCTCTCAGAACGAAAAAAATCCCACGGGACAGTAGAAGCAATTTAGCATGGCCAATCCACCTAACCCGCACATCTTTGAATTGCAGGAGGAAACCAGAGCGCCCGGAGAAAACTCATGCAGACAGGGGGAGAATGCGCAAATTCCACACCGACAGTGACCCGAGGCTGGAATTGAACCCGAGTCCCTGGCACTGTGAGGCAGCTGGTTGAAGAAGTGACAGGTTGAATAGCTCCATTAATGGGCCTCTCGCAGGTAAACCCAGCCAGCCTTTCCCCTTCTGAAATTTCCTGCTTTCAAATTTTGCAAACACCCTGTCTATTGTATTGTACAGACTGTTAACAGCTGTGTGGCCCAAGTAGCTGGCCACAGTGGGAAGCACAGGGAAGGGAAGAGTGAAAACATCCCACAAAGAGACCAATTTCCCTCAGCTTTCTTGTGCAGAGTCTGATGTTCATAGAATCAACATTGCAGAAGGAGGTTGTTTGGCCCATCAAGCCTGTACTGACCGCAATCCCACCCAGGCCCCATTCCTGTAACCCCACACATTTACCCTCCTATTCTCTCCCAACAATTTAGCATGGCCAATCTGCCTAATCCACACGTCTTTGGACTGCGGGAGGAAACCGGAGCACCCGGAAGAAACAAGGAGAATGTGCAAACTCAGCACAGACAGTGACCCAAGCCGGAAATTGAATGTATATTTAATAATCTGAGGTGAGAAAATTTTTTCATTAGCTCAGTTTGTCCAATGTTGATTACTGGGCGACTCAAGGACATTGACAATGGATTTTAGCCAATAGCGATCAAATTGAGCTGGAAGCGACAGTCTGATGGCCGGAATTGACACACTGGGGAGAAACAAAAAGTCAATAATTAATTGATTAATTAATAATGATTAATCTGCCTGAACTGTAAACAGCGGAACTTTCCACTGGGCAGACGTGGAAGATGGCAAATTGGTCATTGTTACAGAGGATGGCTTTGACTGCCATGGGCAGGTGGTCTCAGTACAAGCATAGGGCATGATGTTGGTTGATAATCATATCATGGACCATGTACAGTGCAGGCCATTCAGCCTCGCTTCTGTAGCATTTTATCCAGGTTCGCCCATCCGCTCCATTCCCCTAATCCCATCCATTTATCATGCTAATCCATCTTACGCACATTTCTTTGGACACTAAGGGGCAATTTAACATGGTCAATCCAGCCAACCTGCACATGCTTTGATTGTGGGAGGAAACTGGAGCACCCGGAGGAAACCCACGCAGACACGGGGACAATTTAGCATGGCCAATCCGCCTAAGCAGCACGCCTTTCAGACTGTGGGAGGAAACCGTGGGTTTTCTTCGGGTGCTCCGGTTTCCTCTCACATCCCAAAAATGTGCTCTTAGGCGGATTGGCAAAACTAATTCTCCCTAAATTGTCTCAAATTTGGTTTTTAATCCATAGATCTATAAACATGGACAGGGATCGCGGGTAGAGGTGGGAACATCGGGGTGGCGGTGCGGGCTCGTTGGGCCGAAAGGCCTGTTTCCCGTGCTGTTTTGTTCTTTGTTCAAACCCAAGCAGACACAGGGAGAATGTGCAGATTCCACGCAGCTGGTGACCCAAGGCTGGGAATCGAACCCAAGTCCCTGGCGCTGTGGCATCGTGTCAAAGAGAATTCCAAAAATTCATCGCCATCTGAGAGAAGAAAACTTTCCTCACCGCAAAATGGCCGACCTCTTATTCTGAGATGGCATCTCCTTGTTCTACACCAACCCCTCCCCTCACCTGACTATCCCTCCCAATCCCAGAATAGCTACAATTGTTTGAACAACAATATTGGTTTTAAAAAAGGTCTTGTGGTTGGGATTTTTGGTTAACCCATGATTAAAACCTGACGCAGATGGTCAAGTTACTCTGAGTCAGGGATCTGGTCTAGAAATCCGGCTCTGAAGCATCCTGTGTTGATCCAATGTGGGAAGTTGTTTATTTTCCAGTAAAGCGCAGTGATATCAAACCTTATTGACATTAAACTTTATTGACATTGTGTGAGGGACATTTGAACCACGCGTGATGGTGTTATTTAGAACTAATTTAGTTAGTGGGTTTGAGCCACTGATCGATTTCCGGTTAAACAATTGGCTGAATGACAGAGCACCTTATCATCGAATCCCTACAGTGAAGAAGGAAGCCATTCAGCCCACTGAGTCGGCACTGACTACCACAATCCCACCCAGACCTTATCCCCTTAACCTCATGCATTTACCCCAACTGGTCCCCCCTGTCACTAAGGGACACTTTAGCGTGGCCAATCCACCTAACCTGTACATCTTCAGACTGTGGAAGGAAACAGGAGCACTCGGAGGAAACCCACACAGATACGGGGAGAATGTGTAAATTCCACACAGACAGCGTGGAATCGAACCCAGATCCCTGGCATTGTGAGGCAACAAGAATCAAGGGAAGAAATTTGTAAATAAATAAAGATACATACAATCCTTAAAGTTTATTTATTAATGTCACAAGTAGGGTTACATTAACACTGCAATGAAGCTACTATGAAAATACTCTGGTCGTTACAGTACAGCACCCACTTGGGTACACTGAGGGAGAATTTAGCATGGCCAATACACCTAACCAGCAGGTCTTATGGACTTGAGAGAGGAAACCGGAGTACCCAGAGGAAACACACATAGACATGGGAAGAATGTGCAAAGTTCACACTGACAGACAGTGACCCAAGCCGGGAAATTGAACCAGGTCACTGGTATTGTGATGCAGTAACCACTGTGCCACCCCTTCGTTTGCCAATGACAACTCTATAGAGATTAAGCATGGTAAGAAGTGTGCCCTAAAGGGTTGCTTCAGAGAGAAGAGGATAGATTCTCGATCAGAACAAACTTGGCCAGTTGTCCTAAACCCGGCAGCATCCAATTTCAATTAAATAGAGTTAACATAAGAAAATAAGAACATAACGTAAGAAATAGAAGCAGGAGTGTGCCATCTAGCCCCTCGAGCCTGCCCCGCCATTTAACTAGATCATGGCTGATCTGAAGTGGATCAGTTCCACTTCCCCGCTTTCTCCCCATAACCCTTAATTCTCTTGTCTATCGGAAACCTATCTACCCCTTAAATATATTCAGCGAGGTAGCCTTCACCACTTCCATGGGCAGAGAATTCCACCGCCCTCTCAGTGAAGAAGTTCCTCTTCAACTCTGATCTAAACTGCCCCCCTCCTTACTTTGAGGCTGTGCCCTCTAGTTCTGCTATCCTTTCTGAAGTTAACATTCAGCTAAGAGTTGAAGTTCAGTAAAGTGTTAAAGAGAGTTACAACTGTCTGAGTTGGTGAATGTTAAATAAAGGGAGATGGTTGAGAGAATTAAGAGTTGGTTGCTGTTCTTGTTTGTCTTGTTAACCTTGAATGCTTGAAGGGTGTTTGAATTAATAACTGAGTAATAGCCCAATGGCCTTTCAGCCTTTGTTAATCAAGAATCCCTCTCCCTCCGTGTTAAAGACTTTGCTCCCACTGCCTTTTAAGGGAGGGTGTCCCAGTCATATATTATCATTCCTTAGGTAAAGAGGTCTTGTTATGTTCAAGGATGGGGATGGGAGTCGAGGGAGTTGTTGGTAGTTTGGAAAGAAGGGGAAAATCGAGGAAGCGCAGAGGGAACAGATTGCAGCAAGCATGGACAAGTTGAAGTGATCTCATCGGGTCTGGCAATTGTCCATCTTTTACAAAAAGATTGGCTCCCCGCTGTGAAGCACTTTGGGACTTTTGTCATTGTGTAAAAGGCAACTACCATAGACTTCCTACAGTACAGAAAATGCCCATTGAGTCTGTATCAAAACAGTCCCACACCCAGACCCTATTCCCATTACTCCATATACTTACCCTGCTAGCCCCCCTCATACTGAGGGGCAATTTAGTATGGCCAATCCGCCTAACCTATATATCATTGCACACCAAGGGGAAATTTAGCCTGGCCAGTCCACGTAACCTACGCATCTTGGACTGTGAGAGGAAACCAAAGGAAACCCACTCTCCCCTTCTTATACCTGCAGCATGGAGCAAAAATGGGGAAGGGCTCAGATAATTCTGTTGCCCACTTGCATGAGACAGTCTAGTTGTGAGCTGTCCATCCAGGGTGTGAATGGAGGGGTTGGCGTGACTCCCCCGCAGTGCCAGGAGCCAGATTTCCTCCCACACTCCAAAGATGTGCGGGTTAGGTGGATTGGCCATGCTAAATTGCTCCTCTGTGTCCCAAGACATCTCACAATACCAGGTTAAAGTCCAACAGGTTTATTTAATATTATGAACTTCCTCGGGCACTCTGAAAGCTCATGATACCAAATGATACCTGTTGGACTTTAACCTAGTATTGAGACTTCTTAGTGTGCCCACTCTATTCCAATGCTGGCATGGGGCGGCACGGTGGCACAGTGGTTAGCACTGCTGCCTCACAGCACCAGGGACCCGAGCTAGTCTGTGTGGAGTTCACACATTCTCCCTGTGTCTGATTGAGTTCTCTCTGAGTGTTCCAGTTTCCTCCCACAGTCTGAAAGATGTGCAGGTCAGGTGGACAAGGAGATAGGGCCTGAGTGGGATTGTAGTCGGTGCAGACTCAACGGGCTGAATGGCTTCCTTCTGTATTGTAGAGTTCTATGTGATTCTATGTGATCTCTGCATCATGTCCCAAGATGTGCAGGTTAGGTGGATTGGCCATGCTAAATTGCCCCTTAGTTCTAAAGACATATTGATTAGGCAAACTGGCCATGCTAAATTGCCCCTTAGTGTCAGAGGGATTAGCTAGGGTAAATACCTGGGGTTTAAGAGGATAGGGCTTGGTTGGGATAATTGTCAGTGCAATTCAATGGGCTGAATGGCCTCCTTCTCTCCTGATGTTGCCTGGAGCGTGCTCTTTGTTTGAGTGTTGCTGTTGCAGCCAGTGCTCCAGTCGAAGTCGATGCCTTTGACTTTCAATCACAAGCTCTAAATGATCAGCGGAGCGAAAGCATTGGCAGAGAATTGAAAACCGGCACTGCATTAGCGAGTGCCCTTTAGAGAAGAGAACAAGGGTCAGTTAAATTTAATAATTGAGCATCGAATCATTTCCCACAGTGAGTTCTTTAGCAGAGTGCTCTCTGGAAAGGTTGTGAAGTAACTTTGCTCCAGTGGCTGGTACAATTATGGCTGATTTCACTCCCTGTCCCAGGGGACATCCGGCCACAGGAATCAGTTAGTGAGGCCACAAGGGGATTTAATAAAAGCTTCCTAAAGTAAAGAAGAATCTGGGATTCAGATTGGCATCTGGTTGCAGAATTGATGGTGGGAGAGTGTTTGAGTGGAAGTCAATAAAAGTTGGCGATGGGTGGGGAGAAATTTCTTTATTTAGAAGGTTGCAGGAAGAAAAGTGAATGGCCACAGAGAAATGCAAGCATCTCAAGATTTATCCATTCCATTTAGTAATGGACTTTGCCTTGATGTATTCTCCATTAGTCAGAGACTCACTCAGTCCAATATCTATCAACAGTTCCTGCATTGCTTTGTCACAGACTTCCAATTCCCCATGGAGATCGCAGCATTCTTTTTCAAATAAAAAGGAGACCTTTCAACCCATCTTATCCCTGCCAGCTCTTTGAAAGAACTTCCAGGTGCGCGTGGGTTTTTGTGGGAAGTTGCAGCTATATCTGTTTTCACTACAGTTACAACAAGGGGAACAGATAGAGAGAGAAACCTTCCCCCCCCCCACCCTACTACTACTACCACCACCACCACCCTTCCACCTTCCCCCCCCGTCCCACAGGTTTGTTGGGAATCTGGGATTAAAAGGGCAGAGTCTAGAAATCAGAACCAGATGGGATCACTGTGTGGAGTTTGCACGTTCTCTCCGTGTCTGCGTGAGTTTCCTCTGAGTGCTCTGGTTTCCACCCACAGTCCGAAAGACTGTGTTAGGGTGCATTGACCGTGCTAAATTCTCCTTCTGTGAACCCGAACAGGTGCCGGAGTGTGGCGACTAGAGAATTTTCACAGCAACTTCATTGCAGTGTTAATGTAAGCCTTACTTGTGACACTAATAAATAAACTAGAATGACTAAGATGTTTACCCTTGTCCTCATACTTTAAGCATTAGTTCTGGACTCTTTCCCACCATCTAGAACATTCTTCCTGTCTAACCCTTTTGGAATTTTATACATTTCTACAATATCCCCCCTCATTCATCTAAACTCCAGTGAATATAATCCTAAATTGTTCTGATCTGACTAACAAATAACTTTAAAATTAGGAAAAAAAAACACAGACACACACAGGATGGTGAAAGTTGGGAATTTTCTTCCATTTGTACTATCCACACTTCTCACTGCCTCAGGAAAAGCAGCAGGCTTTTAATTAAGGACCCCACATACCCTGGACATTCTCTCTTCCATCTTCTTCCATCGGGAAAAAGATATAAAAATCTGAGGTCACGTACCAGCTTCTTTCCTGCTGCTGTCAGACTTTTGAATGGACCTACTTCGCATTAAGTCGATCTTTCTCTACACCCTAGCTATGATGTAGCACTACATTCTGCATTCTCTCCTTTCCTTCTCTATGAACGGTATGCTTTGTCTGCATAGTGCGAAAGAAACAACACTTTTCACTCTCTGCTGATATATGTGATTAATACATCAAATCAAACAGCAATTAACATGAAATTGATTGTTCATTTTAAGATTATGATCCAAAAGTATTAGGGAATGGGGCAAAGCTAGGTCACAGGCCAACATTGATCTAATTGAATAGCACAACAGGTTCAGGTGGATTGAATGGCCTCATCTTCCTATATGTCTGTATTAATGAACTCCAGATTTAAACTTGCTGCTTTCCCGGAGTTGAACCATGAGACTCTCAACTGCCCTTGAAGAGCAACTATGAATGGGCAATAAATGCTGGCCCAGCCAGTGACACCCATGACCCACAAATAGATTTTAAAAAAAATCACTATATTCAGAAGGGGAAAACAAACAGTAAAATGGATAAATAAGAATACTGGTCTGAATTGGTCTTCATACTTTAAAATGGAGCACCAGTAAAATAAGAATACTTTATTTTAAAACTTCTGAGCAAATAATTACACAAAACATAGCCCCAGCTCAGCAACTACAGTGTTACTGTCACTGGACTAGTAATCCAGAAATCCAAGGTAAGGACCTGGGTTTGAATCCCGCAAGGCGCTTGGTGGAATTTGAATTCAATTTTTTTTTAATTATAACTAAAAGTCTAATGATGACCGTTGTAGTCAGGTTCACTAATGTCCTTTAAGGAGGGAAATCTACCATTCTTAACTGGTCAGCCTACATGTGACTCACAAACGACTCTTAAATACCCCCAGTGTTGGGCAATAAATGCTGGGCCCAGCCAACGATGCTCATATCCCGTGAACAAGGTTAAAAAAAAAATAAATACTGGCTGGGATTCTCCAGTCCCGCTGCAGTACATGAAGTTTCGGCTGAGCTTCAAATACTCCATTCTCGCTGGCAGCAGGGATCCAAGAACCCCACCCACTATTTTCAGTTCAATATTTCTATTTTCAATGCTATTTTCAGTCATTCACAGGGAGCCAATTGAAGGTATAGAATTAGCACATACCTGCGTTGAAGGTGGCGTCTTTCTGTTTACTAAAGAGGGAGAGAAAATGAAAGAAAAATTATTAGGAGATGCCCAGTTCAAAGGAATACATCATTTCAACAGAGCAATGTCAATCTCTCTGATGTGAATCATTTCCAGAGGAAACTCTGAAGGATTTGCAAAATATATACCTTGTGCAGGATTTTCCAGCTACACTCACCCCAAGACCAGAATGTTCCACTCTAGATCATTGGACATTTATGTATCACAGCTTGGTATGGGCTCCTACTCTGTCCAAGAAACTACAAATCTGCCCGATCCATCACACAAACCAGCCTCCCATTCATTGACTCTGTCTACACTTCGCACTGCCTCGGCAAAACAGCCAGCATGATTAGGAACCCCACACACCCCTGATATCCTCTGCCATTCATCAGCCCACTAGCCCAACCGATAAGATCCCATTGCAATTGGAGATAACTATTATGCCACCAATCTTAACGTCACCTGCAAACTCAACAGCAACTCAACTCACCAAGGATTCCCAGTTGATGTCCCAAGGTTACCCCTCCACCCACCCCCTCCAAAAATACACACAAAAATTTGTGAAGGTACATTAAGGGGAGGCAATGATACTGTTGTTGGACTTGTAATCCAGAGACCCAAGGTCTGGGTCCCAGAATCCCACCAGGCAGATGGTGAAGTTGAATTCAATAAAAGAAATTTGGAATTACAAGACGACCATGAAATCCATTGTCAGAAAAACCCATCTGGTTCACCAATGTCGTTTAGGGAAGGAAATCTGCCGTCCTTAGCCGGTCTGGCCTACATGTGACCGGACAAAGGAGCAGCACTCTGAAAGCTAGTGGCTTTTGCTACAAATAAACTTGTTGAGCTTTAACCTGGTGTTGTGAGACTTCTTACTATGTCAATGCCGGTATCTCCACATCGTGACTACATGTGGAGCCCAGAGCTACAGCAATGTGGTTGACTTTTAACTACCCTCCGAAATGGGTCTAAGCATGGCGCTCAATTACAGATGGGCAATAAATGCTGGCCTTCCCAGTAATGTCCACATCCCATGAAGGAACAAAGAAAACAAAATTTTGACCGGAATATAATACACATTGGGATGATGGAAGAATCTAACCAGGAAAAAGAATTTAACGCTTTTCACACCTTGTTACACTTTGACAACCAGTCAAATACTAATTGTAAACACTGTAATCTCAAAACGCGGCAGCCAATTTTTGCACAGCGAGCTCCCACAAGCAGTGTCAGTTGAGCAACGAGCATTGGTTGGAAACTTAATGACTTAGAATCTCTACAGTGCAGAAAGAGGCCATTCGGTCTATCAAGTCTGCACTGACCACAATCCCACCCAGGCCCTATCCCCATACCTCTACATACCTACATATGGGTATCCCCATACCTCTAATCCCTCTAACCTACACATCTCAAGACACTAAGGGCAATTTTAGCACAGCCAATCAACCTAACTTGCACATCTTTGGACTGTGGGAGGAAACTTGTGTACAGGTCTGGTCGCCACATTATAAGAAAGATGTGGAAACATTGGAGAGGGTGCAGAGGAGGTTTACCAGGATGCTCCCTCCAGGGTATGGAGGGAAGGTCTTATGAGGAGACGCCGAGGGATTTGAGGTTGTTTTCGTTAGAAAGAAGGCGGCTAAGAGGAGACCTTTTTGAAACATACAAGATGATCAGAGGTTTAGATAGGGTGGACAGTGATAGCCTTTTTCCTCGGATGGAGAAAGCTAGCACGAGGGGACATGGCTTTAAATTAAGGGGTGGTAGTTATAGTACGGATGACAGAGGTAGGTTCTTTACACAGAGAGTGGTAAGGGTATGGAATGCCCTGCCTGCGTCAGTTGTAGATGCACCAAGTTTGGGGGCGTTCAAGAGGTCCGTGGATAGGTTTATGGATGAAAAGAGAATGGTTTAGGTGAGAGGGTCATTGCTTTTTCTTAATTGGTTGGCACAACATCGAGAGCTGAAGGGCGCTGTAATGTTCTATGTAGAGCACCTGAGGGGAACCCACGCAGACACAAGGAGAATATGCAACCTCCACATAGACAGCAACCTGAGCTAGGAAATCGAAGCCAGGTCCCTGGAGCTGTGAAGCAGCAGTGCTAACCACTGTGCTACCACACACACACTCCACCCCCCCCCCCCCCCCCCCCCCCCCCCACAACCACTGTGGGGCCATACTGTACTTGGTATCATCCTCTCCTTCCCATTGAAATAGTGGCCATAGGGCCCCGACGTCTATTTTAATGTTTCATTTCAAAGGGTCACGTTGCTGACAGGGCAGCCCTCCCTCAGTACGGCACTGGCCGGCGGTGCAACACAAAGGCAATTCAATGGGGCCAGTCTCCCCTCTGGTGCGATAACCGTCCACCTCCAACTTCAAACTGGAGTTGGCACCTACGCGGTGATTAGACTGCTGCTTCATGGTGCCAGGAACCTGGGTCACTGTCTGTGTGGAGTCTGCGCATTCTCCCCATACCTGTGTAAGTTTCCTCTGGAGTGTGGCGACCAGGGGGAATTTCGCAGTGACTGCATTTCAATGGTAATGTAAGCCTTACTTGTGACTAATAAATAATCTGTATCTATGTCATAGTTAGGGGCAATTTAATCCTCTAAATAAAGGCCACTAATTTAGCCACAGGCATTTATTTTTTTAAAAAGGGAGTTGGCTGTTTATTTCCGAGCAATGCTAGTTTTAAATTGTGCACAATTAAAACCTCGCTCTTGACTGGAGGTAATGCGTACTCCAGTAATTACTAGCTTCACAGCGTGAGTGGCTGGTAAGTTTATTTTTCAGTTGAAGGCCTGAACGTTCAAATATTAAAGAGGGAGAGGGTGGCCTGGACTGCAGTTTTCGAATGTTTGATTAATCAATGATTTCAGAAACGGAACACAATAGTTCTTCATCTTGTTAGGGACGGGCATTCAGAGTTACTCAACCAAAATGGGCCACTGGAGCAAAGCAGATCAGTCAGAAACCTGACTGTTGTGGCATCAATTATCCATGAGTGAAACAAAGATCCTTTCTCTGCAAGAGGCCTCGAAAGCGCCAATTTGGAAGAGACAGGGAGTTTATCATTCTGTTCCTTAAATGCTTGCTCCAAAACAAAAGAACAAATGTTGGAGATACTGCTGCCTCACAGTGCCAAGGATCCGGGTTCGATTCCAGCCTCGGGCGATTGTCTGTGTGGAGATTGCGTGTTCTCCTTGTGTCTGCTTGAGTTTCCTCCAGGTTCCTCCCACAGACCAAAGATGTGCATGGCCATGGATTGGCCATGCTAAATTGCCTCTTAGTGTCCAAAATCAGGGAATCATACAATACAGAAGGAAGCCATTCAACCCGTCGAGTCTGCATCAACTACAATCCTCCTCAGGCCCCATCCTCATAACCCATACATTTACCCTAGCTAGTCCCCCTGATGCCAAGGGATAATTTAGCACAGCCAATCCACCTAACCAGCATATCTTTGGACTGTGAGAGGAAACCTGAGCACCTGGAAGAAACCCACGCAGACACACAGGGTAGAGTTTTATCTTTTGGAAAGTGTTTTAGACTGTTACACGGGTAAGATGGGTGGAGAGGGAGACGGACCAAATGCGGGCAATTGGGACTAGCTTAGTGGTTAAAAACTGGGCGGCATGAACAAAAGGTTTATGACTCTACGACATGGGGAGAACGTGCAGACTCCACACAGACAGCGACCAAGTTGGAAATCGAACCCGGGTCCCTGATGCTGAGAGGCAGCAGCGCTAACCACTGCGCCAGACTTGATTTAAAATCTGGTCATTATTGAGAAATAGTTTCGTGTTTTTTTGAGGGGTGGGGTGGAGGAAGTGAGAAGGAGGATTTCGTAATTCTTTCATTGCGTGACACTGATTAGGGAGATGTTTGCCGCATTAAAATGGCTGTGCTAGTTGCATTCACTTTGAGATGAGATGTACCCCAGTGTCTTGGCACACATACTTAATGACTTAGAATCTCTACAGTACAGAAAGAGGCCATTCGGCCCATCGAGTCTGCACCGACCACAATCCCACCCAGGCGTGTACCAGGGCACAAGGAGGCCATTCGGCCCATCGTATCTGCGCAGGTGTCCAACCAGATTCACCCAGTATCATTCCCTGTCATCCCGCACATTCTTCCTTGTTGGAGAACAGCCTTATCGTTCCCTATTGAAAGCTGCGACTGGAAGCTCCCTCCCACGCTTCACCACCCACTGCTTCTTTTTGCCAATTATTTAAAATTGCTGCCCTCTCATTAAAGATTACTTGCATTTAATACAACGCCTTTTAACATAGCAAGGCCCTGAGACATATATGAATATCAAACCAAACAAGAGACATTCAGGCAGATAGAACAGAATCCCTACAGTGCAGAAGGAGGCCATCGTGTCTGCACTAACTGTCCAATAGAGCGTCTTATCCAGGCACTCCCAGTCCCTTAATCCCCCTAAGCTGCACATCTTTAGACACTAAGTGGAAATTTAGCATGGCCAATCCACCTAACCTGTGCATCTTTGGGCTCTGAGGGGCAATTTAGCATGGCCAACCCACCTAACCTACACATCTCTGCACACTAAGGGGCAATTTAGCATGACCAACCCACCTAACCTACACATCTCTGCACACTAAGGGGCAATTTAGCATGACCAACCCACCTAACCTACACATCTCTGCACACTAAGGGGCAATTTAGCATGACCAACCCATCTAACCTACACATCTTTGGACACTGAGGGGCAATTTAGCATGGCCAACCCACTAACCTACACATCTTTGGACACTGAGGGGCAATTTAGCATGGCCAATCCACCTAACCTGCACATCTTTGGATCTGAGGGGCAATTTAGCATGGTCAATCCCCTAACCTACACATCTTTGGGCTCTGAGGGGCAATTTAGCATGGCCAATCCATCTAACCTGCACATCTTTGGGCTCTGAGGGGCAATTTAGCATGCAACCCCAATCTAACCTGCACATCTTTGCACTAGGGCAATTTAGCATGGCATCTGCACATCTTTGGACACTAAGGGGCAATTTAGCATGGCCAATCCACCTAACCTGCACATCTTTGGACACTAAGGGGCAATTTAGCATGGCCAATCCACCTAACCTGCACATCTTTGGATTCTGAGGGGCAATTTAGCATGGCCAATCCACCTAACCTGCACATCTTTGGACACTAAGGGACAATTTAGCATGGCCAATCCATCTAACCTTTTTTTTAATTCATTTGTGGGACATAGGTATCCCTGGCTGGGCCAACATTTATTGCCCACCCCTAGTTACCCTTGGGAGTTGAGAGTCAACCACATTGGAGTCACATGTAGGGTAGAACAGGTAAGGACAGCAGATTTTCTTCCTTAAAAGGGGCATTAGTGAACCAGATGAGTTTTTCCAACAATGGTTTTATGGTCACCATATTTAATTCATTCTCCCCGTGTTTGTATGGGTTTCCTCCGGGTGCTCCAGTTTCCTCCCACAGTCTGAAAGATGTGCCGGTTACGTGCATTGACCCGAACAGGAGGCGCAGTGTGGAAATTTCACTGCCACTTCATTAATGTAAGCCTCACTTGCGACTAATAAATAAACTTCACTTTTCGTAAAAAAAGATGGTGACCATCTTGTATCAATTTTGGAAATCAAGCTGCATTAAAACATTGGATAAAAGCAAATGCTGGAATCTGAAACCAAAAGAGAAAAGGCTGGGCAATCTCAGCAGGTCTGGCAGCATCTGTAGGGAGAGAAAAGAGCTGATGTTTCAGCTCCAGACAACCCTTTGTCGTCAAGATATTAAAACATGATTTACTCTCAACCTTTCATCTGGGGGGATCTGTCAGTGAAAACTGCAAGAGACGAGATGAACTGGGATTAAAGAATAACAGATTAACTGACAGCTTTGATCTAGATAGGCCCGCCCGTGAAAATAGACCAAATTGTACAAAAGAAAGACACAAGAATACACTTCGATAAGATAAACAGAAACAAGCCTTTGCTCTGTTCAGTAAAGACAGGCATCTATTGTACACATTTTTACATTTGGAGATAAGCTAACAGAACTGGAAGCAGCAGCAGACTAGCAAAGTTAAACACACAAGTTGTGCAGACACAGTGTTTACCAGCCACTTCCTGCAGCCTCCAAACTTTTACTGTTTGCAAAAAAGTTGAAAAGACAACAAGGAACCTACCTCATGGCAGCTTTGCTTATCTCTAAGGCTGGTGGGGAGGAGAGATGAAGGATTTTCCGGCAACTGTAAAGCTGTAGACTTGTTTCCCAAGAGTGTGGACTGTCGCTCTTTTTGGCCAGAGAGGGTTCGGGTTGTTAGTATCCAGGGGGACTGGATCAATCAACTCACACTGACAGCAGCCTCCTGGGCCAATCAGGTGCCACTTCCTATTGGGTGCCTGCCAATAGTGTTCGACTAGCTTCCCCACCATCGCCTGACAACACTGTAGCCACAAGCAATCATCTAGTGCCTGAGATGATTCTGAACACACGCCATGTAAAGAACCAGTGCATTTTGCATTTTTCAACTTCCAAGGCTAACTTTAACCATCTCCATTTGGATTTTTCATTTTGCTGTTTGTATCCTGCCGCCACCTCCCCCCCACCCCCCATCCCCTTTTACAGAATCACTGTAAAGTGCAGAAGGAGGCCATTCGGCCCATCAAGTGTGCACTAGCAACAATCGCGCTCTACCCCCGTCACCCCAGTGCATTTGCTTTGCTAATTCCCCTGGCACTAAAGGATGGCACGGTGTTACAGTGGTTAGCACTGCTGCCTCACAGCGCAAGGGACACAGGTTCGATTCCAGCCTCGGGTGACTGTGTGTGTGTGTGTGTGTGTGTGTGTGTGTGTGTGTGTGGCGTTTGTGCGTTCTCCCCATGTCTGCGTGGGTTTCCTCTGGGTATTCCAATTTCTTCCAGCAATCCAATGACATGCAAGTTAAGTGGATTGACCATGTTAAATTGTCTCTTAATGTCCAAAGATGCGCAGGTTAAGTGGATTGGCCATGCTAAATTGCCCCTTAGTGTCCAAAGATGTGTAGGTTAGGTGGATTGGCTGTGCCAAATTGCTCCTTTGTGTCCAAAGGTGTGCATGTTAGGGGGATTGCCCATTCTAAATTGTGGTTGTCTCACAGCGCCAGGGACCCAAGTTTAATTCCTGCCTTGAGTCACTTGTGTCTGTATAGTGTACATTGCCCATGCTAAATTCTCTCTCAATGTACCCGAACAGGCGCCAGAGTGTGGCAAGTAGGGGAATATCACAATAATTCATTGCAATGTTAATATAAGCCTACTTGTGACACTAATAAATAAAATGACTAAAATGTTTATCCCTTGTCCTCAATCTATAGCCCCTACTTCTGGCCTCCCCCACCATTAGGAACACTCTTCCTGTCTATTGGAGTTTTATACATTCCCTATAAGATTCCCACTCAACTCCCGTGAGTATAATCCTAAATTGTTCTGATCTGGGTCACACTGACTGGAAGGGTGGTGCAAGCAAATTCAAAATTGGGTTCAAGATGGAATTGGGTCAATAATCAAGGAAGGCTGGACTTACGAGCAAAGGCCAGTGTTAAAGAAGAAGTGAAAAGATAAGCCACAGGAACAATAAAGTTTATTGAAGAACTGCACTCCTTGCACTCCAGCCTTTGAGTGACTGTCTGGATTGTCTACCGAGCAGTTCACCCCACGCCCCGGGTCATCTGACCCATCCTCTTAAAGGGGCTGTGCCCCACATAAATAGCAGTCAGAGGAGTGTGCCTTAATTGAATAACTCTGCCAAAGGGCTGGCACGGGGACAATGGGCCTGAATGGTCTCTACCTGTGCTGTGCTGTGTTATATATCTCTCTAATAAGACCAGCTATCCCTGGAACTTCACATTTTCTCTGGAGGCAGTGGGGTAGGTGGATTGGATTGGAGGCAGTGGGGTAGGTGGATTGGATTGGAGGCAGTGGGGTAGGTGGATTGGATTGGAGGCAGTGGGGTAGGTGGATTGGATTGGAGGCAGTGGGGTAGGTAGATTGGATTGGAGGCAGTAGGGTAGGTAGATTGGATTGGAGGCAGTAGGGTAGGTAGATTGGATTGGAGGCAGTGGGGTAGGTGGATTGGATTGGAGGCAGTGGGGTAGGTGGATTGGATTGGAGGCAGTGGGGTAGGTGGATTGGATTGGAGGCAGTGGGGTAGGTGGATTGGATTGGAGGCAGTGGGGTAGGTAGATTGGATTGGAGGCAGTGGGGTAGGTAGATTGGATTGGAGGCAGTGGGGTAGATGGATTGAATATGCTAAATTAGAACACTGAACAGTGCAGAAGGCGGCCTGAGCTGACCATAATCCCACCCTGACTCCATCTCATGAACCCCATGTATTTACCCCAGAGAGAGGGAGGGGTGGAGGCAGGGGAGTGAGAGAAGGAGTGGGCAGAGGGCTGAGAGAGGGACGGTATGGGTATGTGAGAGAGGGAGGGGGCTGGAGGTGAGAGAGGGAGGGGGCTGGAGGTGAGAGAGGAGGGGGCTGGAGGGAGGGGGAGAGGGGGAGGAGGGGGCAGAGAAGGGGGGGGCAGAGGGGTGAGAGAGGGAGGGGGCTGGGGGTGAGAGAGGAGGGGGCGGTGGGGGAGAGAGGGAGGGGTGGGGGGGTGGGGGAGAGTAGGAGGGGGGGCGTGGGGGTGAGAGAAGGAGGGGGGCTTGGGGTGAGAGAAGAGGGGGCTGGGGTGAGAGAGGGAGGGGGGGCTGGGGGTGAGGTAGAGGAGAAGGGGGAGGGAGGGAGGGGGGCTGGGGGTGAGAGGAGGGATGGGAGGTGAGAGAGAGAGGGGGGCTGGGGTGAGAGAGGGAGGGGGCTGGGGGGAGAGAGGGAGGGGGCTGGGGTGAGGAGAGGGAGAGAGAGGGAGGGGGCTGGGGGTGAGAGAGGGAGGGGGCGGGAGCGTGAGAGGGCGTGAGGGCAGAGGGGTGAGAGAGGGATGGAGTGGGGATGTAAGAGAATGGGTGAGAGGGGAGGGGAAGGAGGGGTGGTGACAGAGGTGGGGAGTGGGGGTGTGAAAGGTGGGGGCAGTGGCGAAGGTCTCGCCAGCAGGAAGGACAGGATATTTCTGTCCTCTCCTTCTCTCTCCTGCTGAGAATTTCCGTAACTTTCCGCTTTGCTTTCAGCGTTCCAGCATAGAACATAGAACATAGAACATAGAACAATACAGCACAGAACAGGCCCTTCGGCCTTCGATGTTGTGCCGACCAAAATAAAAAGCAATGCCCCTCCTAACAAACCATTCCCTTCTCATCCATATACTTATCAACTAACCTCTTAAACGCCACCAAACTTGGCGCATCTACAACAGCTGCAGGCAGGGCATTCCACTCCCTAATCACTCTTTGAGTAAAGAACCTACCTCTGATATCCGTCCTATAACTCATACCCCTTAATTTAAAGTTGTGTCCCCTCGTGCTAGCTTTCTCCATCCTAGGAAAAAGGCTATCACTGTCCACTCTATCCAAACCTCTAATTATCTTATATGCTTCAATAAGATCCCCCCTTAGCCGCCTCCTTTCTAACGAAAACAACCTCAAATCCTTCAACCTCTCTTCATAGTGCATCTGCACTATTTCCACTTTATTCTATTTTTGATTTTGTTAGCGGGCGGGTGACTAAATTCCCTCGCCCTCCCATCCCCATCAGCTTGTCCTGGACACTGGGAGGGTTGATTAAACAGGCTGAATATCCCAGTCGCAGTACACTACGATACACTCTAACCGTGAGGAGATAAACCTCCCTCTTTGCCTCAGTGTGGACTCTGAGTGATACTGACCCTGACAACAAAAAACAAAACAGCACGGGAAACAGGCCCTTCGGCCCAACGAGCCCACGCCGCCACCCCGATGTTCCCACCTCTACCCGTGATCCCTGTCCATGTTTATAGATCTATGGATTAAAAACCAAATTTGAGACAATTTAGGGAGAATTTGTTTTGCCAATTAGCCTAAGAGCACATCTTTGGGATGTGGGAGGAAACCAGAGCACCCAGAGGAAACCCACACAAGCAGGGGGAGAATGCGCAAACTCCCACAGACACAGGCCCAAATCCATGTATCTGCACAGCACAGCGATAGTCACTGAGAGTTGGAGATTATCTGTTGAGCGACCAGGCCTGATGCGAACTCAGGGACAGGTGCTGCACAGATCAGGCCCAGGGCCTACTTCAGTTCCCTATTTATTCAAATCCAACCACGGCCTGTTGGGCAGGGTGTCCTGGGTTATGTATGGCAGTCCCGGGGAATACACTGATGTTGAATCCTGAGGACAACCCGGTGCTGTGAGACTTCTTTCTGTGTTTATCCCAGTCCAACACCGGCATCTCCACATCATGAATACACTCGCAGCATTGACAGAGAATCACCATAGCAAAACAACAGCCCAGTTCCAGAAGTTACACATCAACTAGCACAGAGAGTCTTGACAAGGAGATGCCGGAGTTACTGGGGTAAACACAGTAAGAAGTCTCACAACACCAGGTTAAAGTCCAACAGGTTTATTTGGTAGCAAAAGCCACAAGCTAATCCTTCATCAGGTGAGTGGGAGTTTGGTTCACAAACAGGGCGTATAAAGACACAAATTCAATTTACAAAATAATGGTTGGAGTGCGAGTCTTTACAGATAATCAAGTCTTAAAGATACTGACAATGTGAGTGGAGAGAGGGTTAAGCACAGGTTAAAGAGATGTGTATTGTCTCCAGCTAGGGCAGTTAGTGAGAATTTGCAAGCCCAGGCAAATCATGGGGGTTATAGATAGTGTGACATGAACCCAAAATTCTTGGGTTCACAGTCTGTAACCTGCACAACTTCCCTGGGCTTGCAAAATCTCACTTACGGTCCTGTCTGGAGACAATACACATCTCTTTAACCTGTGCTTAACCCTCTTCTCCACTGTCTATACCTTGAAGACTTTATTATCTGTATAGATTCGCATCTCAACCATTATTTTGTAAATTGAGTTTGTGCTTTTATGTGCTCTGTTTGTGAACTGAAATCCCACTCATCTGATGAAAGAGCAGTGTTCCAAAAGCTAGTGGCTTGTGCTAACAAATAAACCTGTTGGACTTCAACTTGGTGTTGTGAGACTTCTTACAGAGAGTTTCCTCAGAGCACAGACCACTGAGGTTCCGCAGCATTCTACCAAGTCCAGTTCAATTCCAACTCAAGCTGGCGAAGTATGCTCTGCACAGTAGGATTATTTGCAGAACGTAGCATCATAAATGTCTGCATCCCCTCTCCCTTCCTCCCTCCCCCAACACATTCCCTTGTCCCCACCTGACCCGCCCCATTCCCTTGCCCACATCCACCCACCTCCCTCCACCCTTCACCCTGATGCACCTCCCTCTCTTCTGCCTGATCCATCCACTTATGTTCCCCTTCTGCCCTGTCCCATTTGTATCCTCCCTCCACTACCCCACCTTCCTCCCCTCCCAGTCTCTCATATCCTTCCCTCCTCTCTCCTCTCCAACCCTTCTTTCCCCCCCTCCCCACTTCCATCCCTTTCTCCTCTCCTTCTCTCCATTTCCTCTCCTCTCCCCCTCACACCTTCCTCCTCCTCCTCTGCCCCTACCTTCCCCATCCCCCCTTTTCCCCACTCTTCCCCATCTCCTGATCCTCCTCACAATTAAACAAAGCCCTTCGCTTGCCCGTTTGAACAATGATGTGGAGATGCCAGTGTTGGACTGGGGTGGGCACAGTAAGAAGCTGCACAACACCAGGTTAGATCCAACAGGTTTGTTCGGTAGCACAAGCTTTCAGAGCACTGCTCCTTCATCAGATGAGTGGGAACTCCATTCATTGCTAACCACTGCGGCACTGTAGCACACTGGTTAGCACTGCTGCTTCACAGATCCAGGGACTTGAGTTCGATTCCGGGCTCGGGTTACTGTCTGTGTGGAGTTTGCACGTTCTCCTTGTGTCTGCGTGGGTTCTCTTGGGTATTCTGGTTTCCTCCCACTGTCCAAAGATGTGCAGGTTAGGTTTATTGGCCATGTTAAAATTACCTCTTAGTGTCTTGAGACATGTAGGTTAGAGGAATTGGTGGTAAATATGAAGGGATTTGGAATAGGGCCTGGGTGGCACTGTGGTCACTGCAGACTTGATGGGCCAAATGGCCTCTTTCTACACCGTAGTGATTCTATGATTTCTATGAAACAGAGCATGTAAAGACACAAACTCAATTACAAGATAATTGTATGTGAGTCTTTACAGATAATCAAGTCTTTATAAGTGTAGAGAGGATAAGATTCTGTTCGCCTCTTGGGGTTTGTGGAAAAGCTCCTGGAACCTCATTCACTGATGAATTCCTCTGTGGCTGTTGCAAGATTGATGGGGTCCATTTTGGTGGTGGGGCAGAGGGTTAATCTGTGCTTAACCCTCACTCCATTCGCACTGTCTGTACCTGTAAAGGCTTGATTACCTGTAAAGACTGGCATTCCAACCATTATCTCGTGATTGAGTTTGTGTCTGTATATGCCCTGTTTGTGAACTCAACTCACCTGATGAAGGGGCAGCACCCCAAAACCTCGTGCTACCAAATAAACCTGTTGGACTTTAACCCAGTGTTGTGAGACTTCTTACTGTGCCCACCCCAGTCCAACACCAGCATCTCCACATCATATTCAAACAATCCCCCAGATACATACGTAGTTTGGCTGTTTGACATTTAATTATCTCTTGCTGCAATAGAGTTGGGGGAACTGGTAAACATTGCTGATTAGACGCAGGACACTCTGTTAGTTATTTAGCGAGCTAGTTAGTTGTCAGATATCAGTTGATAGCAGACATTTGTGACCAGCTGGTTAATGACTCACTGACCGTTGTATTGTCAACTTGCCAAGTACCTCCTCAGACTGCTGTGAGGCCACTGTGGAGCTGGGTAATGAGTTAAAGTTTATTTATCAGTCACAAGTAAGGCTTACATTAACACTGCAATGAGATTACTGTGAAATTCCCCCTAGTTGCCGCACTCAGTCAATGCCATAACCAGCACCCCTTTCACACTGCGGAAAAGGAATTGGAGCACTCGGAGGGAACCCACGCAGACATGGGAAGAATGTGCAGACTCCACACACACAGGGTGCACCGATGGAGAACTTAGAACCTAACCGGCTCATCTTTCAGACTACGAGAAGAAACTGGAGGAAACCCATGCAGACACGGAGAGAACGTGCGGAAGCGAAGCCAGGTTCCTGGTGCTGTGAGGCAGCAGTGCTAACCACTGTACCACCATGCACCCCCCCCATACCCTCACTCCCACTTCCATTCCCATACACAGTTGTCAGGGGGCTGCGTTGCTGTCCCAGTATTAACAGAGGCACTTGTATCTGCATCTAATATCACAATGATAACAAAGAACAAAGAACAAAACAGCACGGGAAACAGGCCCTTCGGCCCAACAAGCCCATGCCGCCACCCCAATGTTCCCACCTCTACCCGCGATCCCTGTCTATGTTTATAGATCTATGGATTATGTCGGAATGGCAGACCCAATACAGAGAAACAAATAATACGGACATGGACAGGTCCCATGGGTGTACTAGAGGTCAATTGTTTGTGAGAACTGGCTGACGAAGATTAGAGGAATTGGTGGGTAAGTATGAAGGGATTTCTGTACAACTTCAGGCATGGCCCAGTGGCACAGTGATTGGCACCGCTGCCTCACAGCTCTGGGGAGCTGGGTTCGATTCCAGCCTCAGATCACTGTCTGTACGCCGTCTGCACCTTCCCCCCATGTCTGCGCGGGTTTCCTCCGGGTGCTCCGATTTCCTCCTACATTCCAAAGACGTCAGGTTAGGTGGATTGGCCATTTTAAATTGCCCCTTAGTGTCAGTAATATTAACAGGTTAAATAGGTGGGATTATAGAGATAGGGCCAGGGATTGTTGTCAGTCTGAGGGAACAAATGGTCTCGTTCTGCACTGTAGGATTCAATGAACTTCCAACAACATAAGTATCTTCAGGAAGCTTCACATGGGGGAGGGAGAGAGGGAGAGATGCAGGGTGAGAGGGAGAACGCGGCAGGGAGAGGGAGGAAAGGGGGAAGGATGAGGTGGGGGGGAGGAAGTGAGAGAGGGAAGCAGGCAGAGAGAGAGAGGAGGGAAGGGGAAGGAGAGAGAGGAATGGGCAGGGGGAGGGAGGGTACTGGAGGAAGAGAACGGAGAGACTAGGAGGGGAGAGAGGAAAGGGGACGGGAGGGAGGGAGCGGACAGAGGGAAAAGGGAGGGGGGGAGAAGAGGTGGGGGAGAAAGGAGCGGGGGGAAGGGATGGGGAGACGGAGGGAGGAGGGGGGAGATGGGAGGGGAGGTGGGAAGGGGGGAGAGGAAAAGGGGAGAGGGTGGGACGGAAGAGAAAGGAGCAGGGGGAAAGAGGGAAGAGACAAGCTGAGAAAGGGAGGGGGAAACGGGAACGGGGAGGAAGAGAGAGGCTGGGAACAGGGGGCAGAGGGAGAGAGGGAGTGGGGCAGGGTGAGAGGGAGGGGGCAGGGTGAAGGTTGGAGGAAGGCGGAGGGGGAGCAGGCTGGAGTGGCGGAGGGAGGGAGGGGGCAATATCAAGAGAGGATAAGTTGTATTTAAGGGAGAGTGGGTTTACAGCACCGTGCCAATCCAGCTGCTTTGTGTATCTTGGCCATTTAGAATTGAATCATTTCGGATCTGTACCCCTTTTCCCGTAACTCCACCTCGCTGCATCCTGTGAACAGATTGTGCAATGTGAGCGTGACTGGAATGGATGTGGCTCTGAATTCAGCGCTGGCTGGGGAGGGAGGGAAGGCAGACTCACTTCATGCTGTGCTGTTAAACAGAGAGTCCTTTCATCTCTGCTCAGGCAGTTGATTGAGAGCACAGTAAGAAGTCTCACAACACCAGGTTAAAGTCCAACAGGTTTATTTGGTAGCAAACGCCTTTAGCTTTCAGGATTTGCCCCTTCGTCAGGTGAGTGGGGAGAAGTTCTGATCACAAACAGAGCATATGAAGGCACACACTTGGTTTACAGACAATGCACCTTTAAGACTTGGTTAGCTGTAAAGACTCACTTCTAATCAGTATTCTGTAAACTGAGTTTGCGAATCTATATGCCCTGTTTGTGATCAGAACTCACCTGACTAAAAGTCAGAGGCCCGAAAGCTTGTGGGTTTTGCTACCAAATAAATCTGTTGGACTTTAACCTGGTGTTGTGAGACTCCTTACTGTGTTTATCCCAGTCCAATGCCAGCATTCCCAGGGGAAGTCAACTGACACACTCAACATACCAGGGAAGTAGTAGTGGAGATTAATGACTACAAGGCAGTGATCCAAGTGAGCACTTTGGATGAAGACATCGCTTTGAAAGTGCTTCTAACAGCCGCAGTACAGTTCTACCCTGGCCACTTCAACGCCCCTTCCCGAACACAAGCCTGACAGTGTTCCCATCACAGCGTTAACTGCTTCTTAAACAACTGGGCTTTCCTGGCCTCCTGGGCCTTGATAAAATGGTAAGGATCATAGCTGACCCAACATTTCACTCACCAATTTTTACAGACACACCATAAAGAAAGCATCCTTTCTGCTGGTAGGACAGCTTGGTACGGGCTCCTGCTCTGACCAAGACCGCAAAGAACTACAAAGAGTTGTGAACAAAGCCCAGTCCATCACACAAACCAGCCTCCCAACCCTTTGATTCTGTCTACACTTCCCGCTGCCTCAGGAAGCAGCCAGTACCCCAACACACCCTGGACATTCTCTCTTCCGCCTTCTTCCATCAGGAAAAATGATCATATCAGCCACGATTGAATGGCAAAGCAGAATCAATGGGCCAAACGGCCTAAATCTGCTTCAATATCTTATGGTCTTAGAAATCATAGAAACCCTACAATGCAGAAGGAGGCCATTTGAGTCATTGAGTCCGCACTGACCACAATCCCACCCAGGCCTAGCCCCATATCCCCACACATTTACCTGCTAATCCCTCTAACCATCACATCTCAGGACACTAAGGGGCAATTTTTTTTAGCATAGCCAATCAACCTAACCTGCTCATCTTTGGACTGTAGGAGGAAACCGGAGCTCCCAGAGGAAACCTACAAAGACACGAGGAGAACGTGCAAAGTCCACACAGTGATTCAAGCCGGGAATCGAACCCGGCTCCCTGGAGCTGTGAAGCAGCAGTGCTAACCACTGTGCCTACCGTACTGCTCCCCCACTCCGCCCACTATGACTCTGAAGGAACCACAAAGGGGGTGGGTGCAGGGCGGTGGGGGGTGGACCATGCGAAGATATGAAGATCTCGGGCTTTGAGGCAAGCACAGTCTGAAAGTTCCAGCCATTGAATCCATCAGCACTCCGTCTAAACTTCCCGCTGCCTCGGCAAAGCAGCCAGCATAATTAAGGACCCCACGCGCCCCAGACATTCTCTCTTCCACCTTCTTCCTTCAGGAAAAACATACAAAAGTCTGAGGTCACTGACTCAAGAACAGCAGCTTCTTTCCTACTGCTGTCAGACTTTTGAATGGATCTATTTTGCATTAAGTTGATCTTTCTCCACACCCTGGCTATGACTGTAAAACTACATTCTGCACTCTCTCCTTTTCTTCTCCTCAAGAAGCAACATTTTTCACTGTATCCCAATACATGTGGCAATAATAAATCAAATCACTTGGGAAAACTGTGTACAATTCTATTATAGAAAGGATATTATTAAACTGGAAAGAACGTAGAGAAGGTTTACTAGGACGCTACTGGTACTTGATGAGTTATAAGGCAATGCTAGATAGACTGGGATTTTTTCCTCTGGAGTGTAGAAAGCTGAGGGGTGATCTTTTTGGAGTCTATAAAATAATCAGGGGCACAGATCAGTCAATATCTTTTCCCAAATAGGGATGTCTAAAACTAGAGGGCATAAGGTTAAGGTGAGAGGGGAGACATACAAAAATGCCGGGGGTGGCAATATTTTCATATAGAGAGGGGTGAGTGTCTAGAATGAGCTGCCAGAGGCAGTAGTAAAGGCAGTCAAGTGGATAAAGTTGTTAAGAAGGCATATGGAGTCTTAGCTTTTATTGGCAGGGGGATTGAATTTAGGAGCCGCAGCATCATGTTGCAACTGTACAAAACTCTAGTGCGGCCGCACTTGGAGTATTGTGTGCAGTTCTGGTCCCCACATTATAAGAAAGATGTGGAGGCATTGGAGAGGGTACAGAGGAGGTTTACCAGGATGTTGCCTGGTATGGAGGGCAGGTCCTATGAAGAGAGGTTGAAGGATTTGAGGTTGTTTTCGTTAGAAAGGAGGCAGCTAAGAGGGGATCTTATTGAAGCATATAAGATGATTAGAGGTTTAGATAGGGTGGACAGTGATAGCCTTTTTCCTAGGATGGAGAAAGCTAGCACGAGGGGACACAGCTTTAAATTAAGGGGTATGAGTTATAGGACGGATATCAGAGGTAGGTTCTTTACTCAAAGAGTGATTAGGGAGTGGAATGCCCTGCCTGCAGCTGTTGTAGATGCGCCAAGTTTGGTGGCGTTTAAGAGGTTAATTGATAAGTATATGGAAGAGAAGGGAATGGTTTAGTTTGGAGGGGCATTGCTTTTTATTTTGGTCGGCACAACATCGAAGGCCGAAGGGCCTGTTCTGTGCTGTAATGTTCTATGTTCTATGTTCTAAAGGCGGGTACAATTTTGTCTTTTAAAAAGCGTTTAGACAGTTACCTGGGTAAGATGGGGAGAGGAGGGATATGGGCCAAATGCGAGCAATTGGGATGAGTTTAGGGGTAAAATAAAGGGCCTGTCTCCATGCTATAAACCTGTAAATAATTTTGTCTTTGCCCACTGTCTTTGCTGCAGAGACAGTGATTGATATTTGCAATTGGATTTCCCTCATACATCTGGTGATCTGGGTGGGTGAAAACATAAATTAATCTCTGCACAGAATGTGAGGCCTCTTCCTACCTTTTTGCAGAGGAAGGCTCCTTCCTGGGTGAAGATTGTGTCTGAGGTACTGCATTGCTTCTTTTTGAGGGTGCTGTAGTTCCGTTGGTGAGGGTGGGCCGGCAGGGCAGGGCCTGCATGAAAACTCGAGCTGCGGAGAGAGTCAGAGAGAGCGGATTGTCAAACCAGCCACGATTACAGGAATCCTCATCCTACTCCAGGCCGGAACTGAGTCTCAGGGGTCTGAAAGTGGAGTCTGGGGACACAAGGGCTCTGAGCTCCACCCAAAATACAAGTTACTGACGCACGATGTCATGGTTGAGGCTGCTCAGTACATTCCAGAATGGTGGTTAGCACTGCTGTCTCACAGCACCCGGGACCTGGGCTCGATTCCAGCCTCAGGTCGCTGTCTGTGCGGAGTTTGCATGTTCCTCCCTTGTCTGCGTGGGTTTCCTCCCCCACGCCAAAGACGTGTAGGTTAGGGGCATTGGCCATGCTAAATTGATCCGCAGTGTACCCGGAGTGTGGCAACCAAGGGATTTTCACAGTAATTTCATTGTAATGTTAATCATAGAAACCCTACAGTGCAGAAGGAGGCTTTTCGGCCCATCAAGTCTGCACCGACCACAATCCCACCCAGGCCCTACCCCCATATCCCTACATATTTTATCCGCTAATCCCTCTAACCTACGCATCTCAGGACACTAAGGGGCAACTTAGCATGGCCCATCAACCTAACCCGCACATCTTTGGACTGTGGGAGGAAACAGAGCACCCACAGTGATTCACGCAGACACGAGGAGAATGTGCAAACTCCACACAGACAGTGACCCGAGCCGGGAATCGAACCTAGTTCCCTGGAGCTGTGAACCAGCAGTGCTAACCACTGCGCTACCGTGCTGCCCGTTAATGTAAAGCCACTTGTGACACTAATAAACAAACAATTTCCTTGCTTAAGCACTTCTCTTGCACAACTCTAAAATCCGAAGCTTCAAAGGCATCCTGTTGATTTAGGAAGGTTCTGTTCCACGGGTAGTGAAGTTTGCCAAGTCCTTCTCGCGGTATCCAGGATATAATTCTCCAGGACGTGGACTACACTTGTCAACCTGGTTTCCACTCACTGCAATTGGATTCCAGGTCTTCCTGTTCATTTCCTAACTTCCCCTAGTCTCTCGCTGTCCTTGTTTCTTCCCAAGTCTGGAGGTGTCCACCCTTAACTGTATACTCATTCTCCCCGTGTCTGCATGGGTTTCCTCCCACTGTCCAAAAGATGTGCTGGTTGGGTGCGTTGACCCGAACAGAAGCCAGAGGGTGGCAACTATTTCACAGTAACTTCATTGCAGTGTTAATGCGAGCCTTACTTGTGACACTAATAAGTGAAATTTACCTAGGAGCAGAAGAAGCCCATTCGGCCCATCGAGTCTGCTCCGCCATTCAATGAGATCACGACTGATCTGAATTGATAATCCTCAACTTCACTCTCCTACCTTATCACCATAACCCCACAATTCTCTTATTGATTAAAAATCTGTCTCTCTCAGCTTTGACCATACTTAATAACCCAGCCTCTACAACCCTCTGCGGCTATCCACGCTATATATTTATGGTTTGGATGAGGGAACAAAATGTAACACCTCAAAGTCTGCAGATGAAACCAAGTTGGGTGGGAAGGTGAACTGTGACAAGGATGCAGAGATCCTTCGGCAGGATCTGGACCGCTTAGCTGAGTGGGTTAATCAACGATAGACGCAGTATAATTTAGATAAATGTGAGGTTATCCACCTTGGAAGCAAAAACAAGAAGGCAGATTACTACTTGAATGGCTGTAAATTGGGAGAGGGGACCTGGATGTCCTGGTGCACCAGTCACTGAAGGTAGGCATGCAGGTGCAGCAGACGGTAAAGAAAGCAAATGGTATGTTGGCCTTCATTGCAAGAGGTTTTGAATACAGGAACAGGGATGTGTTATTACAATTATACAGAGCCTTGGTGAGGCCACACCTAGAGTATTGTGTGCGGTTTTGGTCTCCTTTTCTGAGGAGGGATGTTTTTGCTCTCAAGGGAGTGCAGCAAATTTTACCAGGCTGATTCCTGGGGTGGCGGGACTGGTGTATGAGGAGAGATTGATTAAGTTAGGATTGTTTTCTTGGAGTTCAGATGAACGATGGCGGGGAGAGGATCTCATAGAGACTTAGAAAATTCTAACAGGACTAGACAGGATAGATACAGGAAGGATATTCCCGATGGTGGGGGGAGTCCAGAACCAGGGGTCACAGTGTGAGGATTTGGGGTAGACTATTTAGGACTGTGGAATTCATTACCACAAGAAGTAGTTGATGCCAAAGCATTGAATATATTCAAGAGGCAGCTGGATTTAGCACTTGGGGCGAATGGGATCAAAGGCTATGGGGAGAAAGCAGGATCAGGCTATTGAGTTGGATGATCAGCCATGATCATAATGAATGATAGAGCATACTTGAAGGGCTGAATGGCCTCCTTCTGCTTCTAGTTTCTATGTCATCAGCACTCTGAAAACTTGTTATTCCAGATAAACCTGTTGGACTTTAACCTAGCGTTGTGAGACTTCCTACTTAACATCTCCAAATTACCTTACTTGACTCAGTATTTTCAAAGGACAGTTGCTTGTCCGAGTCTAAACTCATTGGTTCCTCCTTACGTAGCCTGGTTTCTGGTTAATGCCTGCGATGTTTTACCACATTAAAGGCGCTATGCAAATTCAAGTCACCAATATTACGCCACGTTTTCACAAGTTCCATCTTCCTCCCCTCCACTACCTGAAATTGCCCTTTCCCTCTGTATACCAGACCTCTCAAAGCTTTCGATCCACTCACTACTTACCTGGGCAAAAGCCCCCTGCAGACCACCTACCATTCCTCCCCTACCCGCTTGTTAGCTCACAAATAAAACTAATCTTTGGAAAAGATAAACACCTTTGCTGTTTTATTTACTATTAGGGGGGTGATGGCCTAGTAGTATTATTGCTGGACTATTAATCCGGAAACTCACCTTATGTTCTGGGAGACCTGTGTTCGAATCCCGGCATGGTGGAATTTGAATTCAATAAAAAAAACCTGGAATTAAGAATCTACTGATGACTTAATATCAGAAAAACCCATGTGGTTCCCTTTAGGGAGGGAAATCTGCCATCCTTACCCCGGTCTGGCCTACATGTGACTCCAGAGCCTCAGCAATGGGGTTGACTCTCAACTGCCCTCCAAGGACAACTAGGGATGGGCAATAAATACTGGCCCAGCCAGCGATGCTCATGTCCCACAAATGAATAAAAAAGGCTGTCTGTATTAATTTTTTAAATTAAATATCATAAGTAAATGATTAATTGCTATCAAAAATGGAAGTGAAGATACTTTCCTGTTATAAATGAAAAAGGTAAAGTGACCATTGTCCCAGTTGACCCTTTGATGGGGGACAACTGACTGATAGGGATTTAACCTGAGGGTCACCACACCTCAGGTTAGGGGCAAGATGAGGAGGCAGAGTCTTCATAGATAACCTCAGCCAGTGCAGGAATTGAACCTGCGCTATTGGCATCACTCTGCATTATTAACTAACCATCCAGCCAACTGAGCTAGCTCGACTTGGGGGCGGCACTGTGGCACAGTGGTTAGCACTGCTGTCTCACAGTGCCAAGAACCTGGGTTCAATTTCAGTCTCAGGTCACTGTCTGTGTGGAGTTTGCATGTTCTCCCCCGTATTTGTGTGGGTTTCCTCCGGGTGCTCCGGTTTCCTCCCGCACTCCAAAGATGTGCTGGTTCAGTAGATTGGTCAATTTAGCATAGCCATTCGTGTCAGGGAGATTAAAAGGGTAAATTTGTGGAATTACAGGAATAGAGTCTGGGTGCGATTGTGGTCAGTAAGACTCAATGGGCCAAATGGCCTCCTTCTGCACTGCCGGGATTCCATAAGAGTCAGCTGATGGCCAGTTATTAGCGGCAATGGATTACTAGTCCAGTGTCTGTGCTATTGAGTTGGATGATCTGTGGCAAATGGCGGAACAGATTTGAAGGGTCAAATGGCCTCATCCTACTCCTATTTTCTACATTTCTATGACATCACTACCATGCAAGCATCTCTCTCTTTCCGGAAGAAAATAAAAGCTTTTCTCTCTTAATTTCTTACGGTTGAATTCTGCACTGATGTCACCTTGGACTGGGTGACACGGCGGTACTGCTTCACAGCATCAGGGAGCCAGGTTCAATTCCCAGCTTGGGTCACCGCCTATGCAGATTAACCATTAACAAACATGCAGGGGAACAGGTTAATGAGTGTTATGAAATCAGCACAATAATCAGGTTTATGTGGATTGACCATGCTAAATTGTCCCTTAGTGTCCCACGATGTGCAGATTGGATGGATTGGCCACGCTAAATTGCCCCTTAGTGTCCCACAATGTGCTGGTTGGGTGGATTGGCCATGCTAAATTGCCCCTTAGTGTCCCACGATGTGCAGGTTGGGTGGAATGGCCATGCTAAATTGTCCCTTAGTGTCCCACGATATGCTGGTTGGGTGAACTGGCCATGCTAAATTAGAACATAGAACATAGAACATTACAGCGCAGAACAGGCCCTTCGGCCTTCGATGTTGCGCCGTGGATCCCACGATGTGCGGGTTGGGTGGATTGGCCATGCTAAATTGCCCCTTAGTGTCCCACGATGTGCGGGTTGGGTGGATTGGCCATGCTAAATTGCCCCTTAGTGTCCCACGATGTGCGGGTTGGGTGGATTGGCCATGCTCAATGTGTTGGGTCACAAGGATAAGGGAACCTGATTATTCTGCTGAACGTTCTAATGAGTGTTATGAAATCAGCACAATAATCTACTGAGAATAAGCAAATGGGAAGCAGAACAAATAGACCACAGGACAGCCCAATGTCCTAGTTGTCAAACTCATCAATTGTATGGAAATGATTGAGGTTTTAACAAGCCGGAGGCACAGGATTGATGGGCCGCAACATAAAATGCAAGAGGCCTCTCATTTTCATTCCGTAAGCTAAGTTCTTGCAATGCCTAGTAATTATTCATATACTGAAATGTTGATGATTGTGCAATCCTTTTATTATTTTGTATTTGATCTTTCTTTTAATCGTTTTTCATAACTGTGGTCACGCACTGCGGTCTCTGCGTTGACACAATGCAGCACCTGTCACTAGTACAATTTCTTAATTAACTCTAATTATCTCTCTTATCTTCCATTGTCATAAGTCAGGGATGAAGGAGTGTAAATCTCTCTAATAGAATCATAGAGTCCCTGCAGTGCGGAGGGAGGATACGCAGCCTATCAAGTCTGCATCGACTCTCTGACAGAGTCTCTCACCCACAACCTCTCCCCTTCTCTTATCCTTGTGATCCTTTGAATCTGTTCCGCCATTTGCCACAGATCATCCTACTCAATAGCCCAATCACTGGACTCGTAATCCATTGCCCCTAATAACTGGCCATCAGCTGACTCTCATGGAATCCCAGCAGTGCAGAAGGAGGCCATTTGGCCCATCGAGTATTCGCTGACCACAATCGCACCCAGACCCTATTGCTGTAATTCCACATATTTACCCTGCTAATCTCCCTGACACGAAAGTTCAATTTAGAACATAGAACATTACAGCGCAGAACAGGCCCTTCGGCCTTCAATGTTGCGCCGACCATTATAAAAAGCAATGACCCTCCAAACTAAACCATTCCCTTCTCTTCCATATACTTATCAACTAACCTCTTAAACTCCACCAAACTTGGCGCATCTACAACTGCCGCAGGCAGGGCATTCCACTCCCTAACCACCCTCTGGGTAAAGAACCTACCTCTGATATCCGTCCTATAACTATCACCCCTTAATTTAAAGCTGTGTCCCCCTCGTGCTAGCTTTCTCCATCCTAGGAAAAAGGCTATCACTGTCCACCCTATCTAAACCTCTAATCATTTTATATGTTTCGATCAGGTCCCCTCTTAGCCTCCTCCTTTCTAACGAAAACAACCTCAAATCCCTCAGCCTCTCCTCATAAGACCTGCCCTCCATACCAGGCAACATCCTGGTAAAACCTCCTCTGTACCCTCTCCAATGCCTCCACATCTTTCTTATAATGCGGCGACCAGAACTGCACACAATACTCCAAGTGCGGCCGCACTAGAGTTTTGTACAGTTGCAACATGACATTGCGGCTCCGAAATTCAATCCCCCTACCAATAAAAGCTAAGACTCTGTATGCCTTCTTAACAACCTTCTCGACTTGACTGGTTACTTTCAGGGATCTATGCACAAATACACCAAGGTCCCTCTGTTCATCAACACGCACAGCCAATCTACCGAACCAGCACATCTTTGGAAGGCAGGAGGAAACCGAAGCACCCAGAAGAAACCCACACAGACACGGGGACAATGTTAACCTGTTTAATAGGCTGAATACCCTCCTTCTCAGCTGTAATTGACTTCTGGACTCTTTGAATATGTAACCATTTTTGTTCCAAGAATTCCACAGATTCCTGCAACACCAAGCCTTAAATGACCAGAAAACATTGTACAAACTGGGGTTAAGGATTAAGGGGACAATTTGATTGAAGTCAACACATTAAAGGGAGAGAAACTATGTCCATGGTTGACGGGAGTCTGGGATTAAGGCACACAGTCTAAAAATCAGAGCAGGACATTCCAAGAGTGAAATTAGGAAACACTTCTACAAAGGGTGGGAGAAATTTGGAATTCTCTTCCGCAAATGGCAATCGATGCCCGAATTGATTATCAATTTTAAATCTGAGATTGATAGATTAAATTTCCTTGTTATCCAAAGGTGGCACAGTGGTTAACGCTACTGCCTCACAGTGCAAGGGACCCAGGTTGAATTCTGGCATTATGTCACTGTCTGTGTAGAGTTTGTACATTCCCCCTTCCGTATCTGAAATACATGCTGGTTAGGTATATTGGCAATGTTAAAATTTGCCCTCTTATGTCCAAATAGGTGCCAGAGTGTGACTAAAATGACTGTTCTTCATGTGCCAAGCTCGTAGGAACGTAGACACATAGAAAACGTGTTCAGGAGTAGGCCATTCAGCCCTTCAATGGTGGAGCAGGCTCGAAGGGCCAAATGGCCTACTTCTGTACCTATTTTCTATGTGTCTGTGTTTCTACAAGCTTGGCACATGAAGAACAGTCAATTATTTTAGTGAGGGAGGCTGGTATTCAGAGAATCTGCAGTACAGACGGATGCCAATTGACCCATCGATCCTGCACCAGCAACAATGCCACCTAGGTCCTATCCCTGTAATCCCATATTTACCTCCTAACCCCCGAAGGGGCAATTTAGCATAGCCAATCCACCTAACCTGCACATCTTTGGACACTAAGGGGCAATTTAGCATGGCCAATCCACCTAACCTGCACATCTTTGAACTAAGGGCATTTGCAGGCCATCCCCTGCACTTTGGACATAGGGAATTTGCATGCCATCCACTACCTGCACACTTGGACACTGGGGCATTTAGCATGGCCAATCCACCTAACCTGCACATCTTTGGATTGTGGGAAGAAACTGGAGCACCTGGAGGAAACCCACGCAGACATTGGGAGAACGTGTAAACGCTACAGAGACAGTGACCCGAGGCTGGAATTGAACTCGGGTCTCTGGCGCTGTGAGGCAGTGGTGCTAACCACTGTGCCATCATGCCACCAGCTGGTAACAGCCAGAAAAGCTCAATCTAGACTGCACTATCTTCCCAGCCAACGGGTATAATTACGGGCGAGAGCAGGAAAATCTGGAAAACCGTTGATTTTTAGTGACACTTCCAAATTTCCCCAATGGCCCCATAACAGTCTGACCCTAGGACTGAGGGGGCAGAAAGAGCAGTAATCCCTTTCATTGCTGTGCAGAGGGACCTGGATGCCCTTGTGGATAAATCACAAACAGTTGGCTTGCACATCTGGCAGGTAATTAAGAAAGCAAATTTTGTCCTTTATTGCCAGGAGAATAGAGTTTAAAAACAGGAAGATTATGTTGCAGCTGTATAAGGTGCTGGTGAGGCTCCTCACTTGGGAAAGGATATACTGGTACCGGAGGGGGTGCAGAGGAGATTCACTAGGTTGATTCCAGAGTTGAGAGTGTTGGCTAATATGGAGAGACTGAGTAGACTGGGGCTATACTCAAAGGACAAAGAACAAAACAGCACGGGAAACAGGCCCTTCAGCCCAACGAGCCTGTGCAGCCACCCCGATGTTCCCACCTCTACCCGCGATCCCTATCCATATTTATAAATCTATGGATTAAAAACCAAATTTGAGACAACTTAGGAAGAATTTGTTTTGCCAATTAGCCTAAGAGCACACCTTTGGGATGTGGGAGGAAACCGGAGCACCCGGAGAAAACACACTCATTGGAATTCAGAAGAATGAGTGGAGATCTTATAGAATCATATAAGATTATGAAGGGAATAGATAAGATAGAAGCAGGGAAGTTGTTTCCATTGGCGGGTGAAACTAGAATTAGGGGACATGGCCTCAAAATGAAGGGGAGCAGATTTAGGACTGAGTTGAGGAGGAACTTCTTCACACAAAGGGTTGTGAATCTGTGGAATTCCCTGCCCAGTTGAGACTACCTCATTGAATGTTTTTAAGGATAGATAGATTTTTAAGCAGTAAAGGAATTACGTGGTGAGCGGATGGCTAAGTGGAGCTGAGTCCACAAAAAGATCACCCACGATCTTACTGAATGGCGGAGCAGGTTTGTGGGGGGTGAGGAGGGGGGGATGTCTACTCCTGCTCCTAAATCTTACTCCTGCTACAAAAACAGAAAAGAAACTGGAAAACCCTCAGCAGGTCTGACAGCATCTGTGGAGAGAGAATAGAGCCAACGTTTCGAGTCTGGATGACCCTTCGTCAGAGCTGTTTGGAGGAAGTGAGCCCAGTTAAAGGGGAAATTGTTGAGTGAGAGAACCAGTTCAGGCAGACGGGGAGAGTGGAGAGTGGTGATGGATGAGGATTGTTCAGGCCTTTGTCTGAGGAGGAAGTGAAGAACTTTGACGCCATCTTGGTGAGGAATGGAAGGTGTAGAGGGATTGGACATCCATGGCGGGGAGGAGGCAGTTTGGGCCAGGGAACTGGAAGTTGTTGATATGGCGTAGGGAATCAGAGAATCACAGATGTAGGTGGGAAGGGGCTCAACAAGAGCAGACAGAATGGAATCAAGATTGGAGGAAACGAATCCGGTGCGGCAGGAACAGACGGACACAAGTGGGCCTCTTTTTGTTCATTTGTGGGGCATGGGCTTCGCTGGCCAGGCCAGCATTTATTGCCCATCCCTACCTGCTCTTGGAGGGCATTTGAGAGTCAACCACATTGCTGTGGCTCTGGAGTCACATGCAGACCAGACCGGGGTGAGTACAGCAAATTTCCTTCCCAAAGGGAACAGATGGGTTTTTCCAACAATGGCTTCATGGTCATCAGTAGATTCTTAACTCCAGACAATTTTTATTCGAATTCCACCATCTGCTGTGGCGAGATTTGAACCTGGGACCTCCAGAACATTAACTGAGTTTCTGGTCCAGCAGTACTATCACCACACCATCGCCTCCCCTCTCACCATTCAAATATGCCACCATTCCTGTTCCTGTGCTGTAATTTTCTTTGCTCTTTTAGGGGGTTTTAGTTCAGTTGGGCTGCACCGTCGGTGCAGGTTTGGAGGGGCCGAATGGCCTGTTCCTGTGCTGTAATTTTCTTTGCTCTTTTAGGGGGTTTTAGTTCAGTTGGGCTGCACCGTCGGTGCAGGTTTGGAGGGGCCGAATGGCCTGTTCCTGTGCTGTAATTTTCTTTGTCCTTTGTCATCAGCCTAAAATTACATAACACATGCCTGCAAGTATAATTTGATATATCTTGCTACAGCCCAATGAGATAATAAAGGCAGTTTATGCATTCATGAATCAGATTGCTAACTGTTTGCGGATTTTGGGGAGGGGTAGAAGTGGGCTGAGCGGGATTGGGAGACTATGAGGTTGGAGGCTTTGGAGGGAAGATCTCCAGAGAGGATGAGATCACTGACAGCCCTGGAAACTCTTGATGTTTGTTGGTTGGGGTCATGGTCCAAGGGGAGCAGGCGGGGAAGCATCCGAGAGTTGGCGCTCAACATCTGCAAGATAGACATTTGTACTTTTGCCCTTTCCCTGTAATTCCACACATTCCCACAATTAATTTCCCATAACCTGCACATCTTTGGGACATGAAGAGAGCACGAACTCCTGGGCGTAACCCACGCAGACACAGAGAAATTGTGCAGTTAACGGGTTTGATGACAAGGTTAGAGTCGGGCCTAACGGAGCGAAGGGCAGCCGGTTCGGAAGGAACTCTGGCTGACTCCTGCTCTCGTACCTCTGCTGGGCGCTTTTTTATTCAGTAAGGTATGCTGCTCCTCAGCGTGGGCCAGTCGGCGCACCACGTCCGCGAGGGCAGCCTTCAGAACCTGAATCTCGTCGTCCTGTAGCTGCATCCGCTGCTCGAGGTAAGAGATGCGGTCGTCGACATCCATACTGCTCGTTGCCGAAACGCTGTCATCTGTAACGGAAAGGAAGAGTCAAGACACCGATGAAGAGGCACCTCCGGCAAGCTCCGGACTTCCAGTCACATCCCGCGCCCTCCACGGCAAGGGATAAGAAATTGCATTTGTATAGCACCCTTCATAGAATCCCTACAGTGCAGAAGGAAGTTATTCGGCCCATTGAGCCTGCATCAACAACATAGAACAAAGAAAATTACAGCACAGAAACAAGCCCTTCGGCCCCTACAAGCCTGCACCAGCCATGCTGTCCAACTGTGTTAAAACCCTCTACCCTTCCGGGGACCATATCCCTGTATTCCTATCCTAGTCATATATTTGTCCAGATACCCCTTAAAAGTCACAAAAATGGCTATTTGGCCCACTGGGTCTGCACTGACTCTTGGATAAATTCTGTCACCCAGACCCTCTCCAATGTCCTATCCCTGTAATTCCACACATTCCCCATAACTAATTTCCCATAACCTGCACATCTTTGTAACATGGAAGGAAGCCAGAACTCCTGGGCATGACCCACGCAGACACAGAGAAATTGTGCAGACTCTATACAGACAGCGACCCAAGCCGAAATCGAACCCCGGGGTTCCTGGAGCTGAGAGGCAGCAGCACTAGTCATCAATCTCATCCAACAATCCCACCCAGCTCCTAGCCCCATGACCCAATTTAGCATGGTCGATCCACCTAACCAGCACATCTTTGGACAGGAAGGGGCAATTTAGCATGGCCAATCCACCTAACCTTCACATCTTTGAACAGGAAGGGGCGATTTAGCATGGCCAATCCAGCTAACTTGCACATCTTTGGACACTAAAGGACAATTTAGCATGGCCAATCTACCTAACCTAAATATCTTTGGACACTAAGGGACAATTTAGCATGGCCAATCCATCTAACCTACACATTTTTGGACACTAAAGGACAATTTAGTATGGCCAATCCATCTAACCTACACATCTTTGGACACTAAGGGCAATTTAGTATTGAACAGGAAGGGGCGATTTAGCATGGCCAATCCAGCTAACCTGCACATCTTTGAACAGGAAGGGGCAATTTAGCATGGCCAATCCAGCTAACTTGCACATCTTTGGACACTAAAGGACAATTTAGCATGGCCAATCTACATAACCTAAATATCTTTAGACACTAAGGGACAATTTAGCATGGCCAATCCATCTAACCTGCACATCTTTGGACACTAAGGGGCAATTTAGCATGGCCAATCCACCAAACCTGGGACACTAAGGGTCAATTTGATTATCAAGTTTGCTGACGACACCACCGTAGTGGGTCGGATCTCAAACAACGATGAGACAGAGTACAGGAATGAGATAGAGAATCTGGTGAAATGGTGCAGCGATAATAATCTCTCCGTCAATGGCAACAAAGGACCTTATCAACAACTTCAGGAAGCATAAAGGAGAACATGCCCCTGTCTACAGCAACAGACACGAAGTAGAAGGGGTCGAGAGCTTCACGTTTTTAGGTGTCCAGATCACCAACAACCTGTCCTGGTGCCCCCATGCTGACTCTGTAGTTAAGAAAGCCCACCATTGGACTGTTTGGAAGGGTTTACGTGTTGACATTCAACATGTTGGGCTGCATTATGAACACACCTTCCTCTGCCGCAAGTCTTGGGGTGGGACTCAAACTCGGAGCTTCTGGCTCAGAGGCAGGGATGCTAACCCACAAGATCACAAGAGTGCTACACACTAAACCAAAGCAGCCATCTTCAAAGTTATTCTTGTAACGGTACAGAATCATAGAACAGCTGCAGTGTAGAAGGAGGTCAGAACTCTGCCCCCTTGCCTGCCACAGAATCAGAGCGGGTGAGGTTCGTAGAATGGAAATCTCTATTGGGCTCAGGCTGGATTTTGCAAGATCGTAAACTCCAGCCCGTTGAATCTGCACTGAATGCAAATCTGTCCAGCCGCTACGCTCGTAACCCCACATATTTACCCTGCTTAATCCCCCTGACATGAAGGGGCAACTTGGCATGACCAATTCACCTAACTTCCACATTTTTGGAGGCACAATTTGGCAGAACCAATCCACCCAACCTACGCATCTTTGAACATTAAGGGGCAATTTAGCATGGTCAATCCATCTAACCTGCACATCTTTGGACTGTGGGAGGAAATCGGAGCAGCAGACACAAGAAGAACACGCAAACTCCACACAGATGGTGACCCAAGGCTGGAGTCAAACCTGGGTCCTGGCACTGTAAGGCAGCAACGCTAACCACACTGCCCCAGAATGTAACTGCGCCGATGTATTTCACTAGCCGAAGGAAGAGAAGCAGTGATACACACTTACTTACGAGATTAAAAGACCCCATCAGTAAACTAGCCTTCCTCAGAAAACAGATTCCCCACCCTACTCCAGAAAGGGTGGGAAAGGGGACGGGGACGGGGACAGGGGAGGGTGGGGGCAGCACGCGGATCAGATTGATGCCAACCTGCAGGAGCGGGTTCAATCCCTGCCTCTGACTGAGATGGATTCAGAGTCCGCCTCTGCGCCCTGCCCTGCAGCAAGACTCACAGGGCAGCTTGCCGCAGCTCAGCGATTGCCAGGGAACTGCCCTTGGGCAGCGAGCTGGGAAAAGCAGATTAACACAGAACACGGCGTGACATGGGGAAGAATTTCTTCAACAAGCTGTTACTGTGTCTGCTGAAGGTGCGGAGATAAGTCACGCTACGTGCTGTTGTGTTTTGTATTGTGCTGTTTGATCTTCCAGTTTGAAGGGTTTTACGGCAGGTTGTATTGTTTACAGTGCTTCAGCAATGTCTAACCATGAGATAAATGCTCCAGCAAATGCTTGCAATCAGTGTTATGGCAACCCCCATGGTTTTGACATTGTACTTTATTGATAGAAAGGCACAGACAAACATTTAAGCTCCAATAAACTCTATTTTTGGGCTTGCACCACTGGCAGGGACTTGGGTTCATTCCCAGCCTCGGGTCACTATCTGTACAGAGTTTGCACATTCTCCCCATGTCTACGTGGGTTTCCTCTGGGAGCCCCGGTTTCCTCCCACAGTCCGAAAGATGTGCTGGTTAGGAGCTAAATTCTCTCTTGGTGTACTCGAACAGGCACCAGAGTGTGCGACTGGGGGGAATCTCCACAGCAACTTCATTGCAATGAGTCTACTTGTGACTAATAAATAAACCCGATGGTCTGGCAACATCGACACATCTCAGGCTGCACCCACTTTAGTTCACTGGCCTCTGAGAAGAAGGGAAGGAGAAGCTTTCAGAAAGTATGTGAAACACAGGAGTGTGCGTTATATCCAACACACTAAGGGATTTTACTGCCCCGCCTGCCATGGGAATCAGAGCGAGCAAGGCGTGGACAATGAGAAGGTCCAGCCACCCCGATGGCTTTTTTCAATTTCGGCTCAAGCAAGGCTGCAAACTTCTGCTCATGGAATCCCTACAGTGCAAAGGAGGCCATTCAGCCCATCGAGTCGGCATCAACGACAATTCCACCCAGGTCCTATTCTCGTGACTCCACATTTTTACCCTACTAAAGCCCGTGACACTGAGGGGCAATTTAGCATGGACAATCCACCTAACCTACACATCTTTGGACACTAAGGGGCAATTTAGCATGGACAATCCACCTAACCTACACATCTTTGGACACTAAGGGACAATTTAGCATGGCCAATCCACCTAACCTGAACATCTTTGGACACTAAGGGGCAATTTAGCATGGCAAATCTCCCTAACCTGCACATCTTTGGACACTAAGGGGCAATTTAGCATGGCCAATCCCCCTAACCAGCATATCTTTGGACACTAAGAGGCAATTTAGCATGACCAATCTACCTAACCTGCACATCTTTGGACACTAAGAGGCAATTTAGCATGACCAATCTACCTAACCTGCACATCTTTGGACACTAAGGGGCAATTTAGCATGGCCAATCCACCAAACCTGCACATCTTTGGACACTAAGGGTCAATTTAGCATGGCCAATCCACCTAACCTGCACATCTTTGGACACTAAGGGTCAATTTAGCATGGCAAATCTCCCTAACCTGCACATCTTTGGACACTAAGGGACAATTTAGCGTGGCCAATCCCCCTAACCAGCACATCTTTGGAAACTAAGAGGCAATTTAGCATGACCAATCCACGTAACCTGCACATGTTTGGACACTAAGGTGCAATTTAAAGTTAAAGTTTACTTATTAGTGTCACAAGTAGACTTATATTAACACTACAATGAAGTTACTGTGAAAATCCCCTAGGCACTACACTCCTGATCGGGTTACACTGAGGGAGAATTTAGCATGGGCAATGAACCTAACCAGCACATAGAACATAGAACATAGAACAATACAGCACAAACAGGCCCTTCGGCCCATGAGTTGCGCCAATCACATCTACCAATCCACAGACCTATCTATAACCCTCTATCCTATTCTTTTCCATATACTCATCCAGAAGTCTCTTAAAAGACCCCAGTGAGTTTGCCTCAACAACCTCCGACGGCAGTCGGTTCCATTCACTCACCACCCTCTGAGTGAAAAACCTACCCCTGACATCTCCTTTGTATTTGCTTCCCTGCACCTTAAATCTGTGTCCTCTCGTAGTGACAATTTCAGCTCGGGGAAATAGTCTCTGAGAGTCCACCCTATCTATTCCTCTCAACATTTTATAAACCTGTGCAGGAGAGGGGTCCACATCTTTCAGACTGTGGGAGGAAACTGAAGCACCTGGTGGAAACCCACGCAGACATGGGGAGAACTTACAGATTCCACACAGACAGTAACCCAAGCTGGGAATCAAACCTGGGTTCCTGGTGCTATGAATCAGCAGTGCCAATCACTGTGCCACCATGCCGACCCTTGACCTTCCTTTAAGATAGCTGACGAGGGAATATCAAATGGTGGCACAGTGGGGTTAATGTATGGGGTTACATGGCTAGCACCTGGGTAAGATGTTCTGTCGGTGTGTCACTGCGGACCTGATGGGCCAAATGACTTCCTTCTGCCTTGTAGGGAATCTATAAATTTGTTGCAAAGTGACACCAACAACTTAACAACAATTTGCACTTATATAGCAACCTAAAGCTAAGGAAACATTCCTAAGTGCTTCACAGCAGCATTATAAAAATGGACACTGAGCCACAGGGATATCTCAAAGGAGGAGAGAGGGAGTTGGAGATCGAGGGTTTAGGGAGGGAACTCAGAGAGGTTGGGGGGAGGAGAGGGGTCCAGGCATCTGAAGGCACGACCGCTAATGGCAGAGTGATTAATATCGAGGAATGCTCAAGAGTGCGGGGTTGGAGGAGTACGGAGGGTTGGAGAAGGTGACACGGGGAGGGGGAGAGAGGGAGGGGGTTTTGTATTTGACGGGGATTTTAAAATCAAGGCATTGTTTGATGGGGAGCCAATGTGGGTCAGTGAGCAAAGAGATGATTTGGGAACCTCTTGGGCTGTGAGCGCAGGGCCAGAGGATTGGGAAAGCAGCCAGGCTTGCATTAGAATCCCAAGGTCGGAGAAGATGAGATCTCTCTGTCGGGCCGTGTGAGGGTTACTGGCCTAAATCTAGGACAGCCGCCTCACTGGAACAGCCTTCTGGTGAGATGTAAACAGAGTACCTAGAACATAGAACACTACAGCACAAACAGGCCCTTCGGCCCATGAGTTGTGCCAATCACATCTATATCTACCAATCCACAGAGCTATCTATAACCCACTATCCCATTCGTTTCCATATACTCATCCAGAAGTCTTTTAAAAGACCCCAGCTAGTTTGCCTCTACTACCTCCGACAGCAGCCGATTCCATTCACTCACCACCCTCTGAGTGAAAAACTTACCCCTAACATCCCCTCTGTATTTGCTTCCCTGCACCTTAAATCTGTGTTCTCTCGTAGTGACCATTTCAGCTCAGGGAAATAGCCTCTGAGAGTCCACCCTATCTATTCCTCTCAACATTTTATAAACCTCTATCAGGTCGCCTCTCAACCTTTGTCTCTCCAGGGAGAAGAGTCCCAGCTCCCTCAACCTATCTTCATAAGGCCTGCCTCCCAATCCAGGCAGCAAAGTTGTTTCACAACACCAGATTAAAGTCCAATCGGTTTGTTTGGTAGTAAAAGCCACTAGCTTTTGGAGCATCAGGTAAGCAGGAATTCTGTTCACAAACGGGGCGTATAAAGACACAAACTCAATTTACAAAATAGTGGTTGGAATGCGAGTTTTTACAGATAATCAAGTCTTAAAGGTACAGACAATGTGAGTGGAGAGAGGATTAAGCACAGGTTAAAGAGATGAGTATTGTCTCCAGCCAGAACAGTTAATGATGTCCATTTACCAAGCTTGGATCATGTAGATCAAGATGTAGAGATGCCAGCATTGGACTGGGGTAGTAAGAACTCAGTAAGAATCTAGCAAACCAATTTTAAATCCAACCGATTTATTTGATAGTAAATTTGCGAGCTTTCGACACTCTGTGTCTTCGTCAGGCAAAATCAACTTTTTTGACACTAAGTCAACTTTTTTGACTATTTTTTGCCTGACGAAGACACAGAGTGTCGAAAGCTCGCAAATTTACTATCAAATAAATTGGTTGGATTTAAAATTGGTGTTGCTAGATTCTTACTGAGTTCATGTAGATCAAGCCCAAGACAGGAAGCGAGACCCAGTCTTGTCAGCTTGGATCGAGAATGTCTCAACTTGTTGGGACGCTGAATTGGATTTAATTTGACTTGATTAGATTGGAATAAAGTTTAAAAAAATTTTTTTTTAAAAGTGTAGCGACTGCTCCATCTGTTGGTAATGCCCAACAGCCTTTAGCAGGAATAACTGAACTCACTCTTTCCCTGGCTGTGTGCTGCCTCCCGTAGGAGATAAGCTGTCATGCCAGACTCTCAGGATGGGGAAAGGAAATGCCACATTTCAGGAATTTTTTTTTAAAGTTCTCCCAGAGACTTTCGAGTTTTCAGGTGTCCAAATTTGATTTGATTTGTTATTGTCACACGTGTTAACATACAATAAAAAGTATTGTTTCTTGCACACTACACAGACAACGCATACCCGTTAATAGAGAAGGAAAGGAGAGAGTGCAGGATATAGTATTATAGTTACAGCTAGGGCGTAGAGAAAGATCAACTTAATGCAAGCTAAGTCCATTCAAAAGTCTGATGGCCACAGGGAAGAAGTTGTTCTCAAGTCAGTTGGTATGGGACCTCAGATTTTTGTATCCTTTTCTTCTAGATGCTTCTATTTCCCTCCACAGTCCAAAAGACAAGCTGGTTAAGGCATTGGCCTTGCTAAATTCTCCCTCAGTGTACTGAACAGTGTGTGACAACTAGGGGATTTTCATAGTAGCTTACTTGCAGTTTGAATCTCAGCCTACTTGTGACTAATAAATAAACATTACTTTTCTGTCTGGAATAAGATATAAAAGTCATGTACCAATTGATTCAAGAACATCTCCTTCTCTGGTGCTGTCAGATTTTTGAATGGACCTACCTCGCATTAAGTTGATCTTTGTCTACACCCTAGCTATGACTGTAGCACTATATTCTGCACCCTCTCCTTTCCTCCTCTATGCTTCGTCTGTAGAGCGTGCAAGAAACAATGCTTTTCGCAAATACAATTGACAATAATAAATCAAATCAAAGTGGGTTTTTCCGGGTGCTCCGGTTTCCTCTCACAAGGTTAAGCACAAGAAACAATACTTTTTCACCGTGTGTTAATACATGTAACAAATCAAATCAAGTCACATCAAAAAAAGAAGCAAACACCTGTAGGATTATTTTAAATACAGCAGATTGGCACCCAGATTGGGTGCGGAGACAGATCTGCAAGGATGAGACCAGATATATGTGAATTTGCGAATCGGGGAAGGGTTGGCAGACTGGGTAACATAAATGGACAAGATGATAAATCTGAACAGGGTTTCGACAGAGTGGATTCAGAGAGAACCTTTCCTTTTGCAGGGAAGAGCGTGAACTAGAGGCTGTCGACATCGGATAGTCCGCAAAAAAATTCAGGCGGGATTTCGGGAGAAAACTCTTCAGCCAGGGAATGGGGAGAATGCGAAACTCACAGGTTGGCACAGTGGTTAGCACTGCTGTCTCACGGTGCCAGGGACCCGGGTTTGATTCCAGCCTCGAGTCACTGTCTATGTGGAATTTGCATGTTCTCCCCGTGTCTGCATGGGTTTCCTTCGGGTGCTCCAGTTTCCTCCCACAGTCCAACGATGTTCAGGTTAGGTGGATTGGCCATGCTAAATTGCCCCTTAGTGTCCAACGATGTTCAGGTTAGATGGATTGGCCATGCTAAATTGCCCCTTAGTGTCCAACGATGTTCAGGTTAGGGGGATTGGCCATGCTAAATTGCCCCTTAGTGTCCAACAATGTTCAGGTTAGGTGGATTGGCCATGCTAAATTGTCCATTAGTGTCCAAAGAGTGCAGGTTAAGTGGATTGATCATGCTAAATTGTCCATTAGTGTCCAAAGAGTGCAGGTTAAGTGGATTGATCATGCTAAATTGCATCTTAGCGTCAGTGGAACTGGCTAGGATAAATATATGGGGTTACAGGGATAGGGCCTGGATGGGATTGTTGTCGGTGCAGACTCGATGGACCGAATGGCCTCCTTTTGATTCTACAATTCTGTATTGCATTGGGCATGTAGATCATGCGTGTAAGTCTCTGACCCCAGACTTGAACTCACAACCTCCTGACCTGATACTGTGCTGGGGGAGTAATCCAGGAGAGTGGTGAGAGCGTGATATACCATTGAATCTCAGCAGAAATCTTCATCACCATCCACCTTCTCAGTGACCCCACCCCCACAACGGAGAACTACTGTCTCACCATTGAGTACAAGCCCTGGGTGGGGAGCATGGAATCAGACTGTGCCAGGTGGCATCAGGCGACCATCACAACACAGGCTCAGGCCCTCCAGACGGAGCAGCCTTGCCCCCTCTTCCATATCTACAAAACATTCATGGGAAGACAATCCTGTCTAGGGTGTGTTTCAGACCCAATACCACCATCTGGGCGGTGTGGGGGCCTAGTGCACTGTTGCACACCGGCCTCTGAATCAGAAGGATAGAGATCCAAGCCTGTCCCAAGGAGTCCAAATAAAACCAATGGAACACACAGGCTGTTCCAACACGCACCCAGTTCCAACACGCACCCAGTTCCAACACGCACCCAGCTCCAACACGCACCCAGCTCCAACACGCACCCAGCTCCAACACGCACCCAGCTCCAACACGCACCCAGCTCCAACATGCACCCAGCTCCAACACGCACCCGTTCAACACGCACCAGTTCCAACATGCACCCACTCCAACATGCACCCAGTTCCAACACGCACCCGTTTCCAACACGCACCCAGCTCCAACACGGCACCCAGCTCCAACACGCACCCAGTTCCAACACGCACCCAGCTCCAACACGCACCCAGCTCCAACACGCACCCCGCTCCAACACGCACTCCGCTCCAATATGCACCCCACTCCAACACACATCCTGCTCCAACGTGCACCCTGCTCTAACGTGCACCCCGCTCCAATGCGCACCCCGCTCCAACGCGCACCCCGCTCCAACACGCACCCCGCTCCAACGCGCACCCCGCTCCAACGCGCACCCCGCTCCAAAGTGCACCCCACTCCTATACACACTCCGCTCCAACACGCATCCTGTTCCAACACGCATCCTGTTCCAACACGCATCCTGCTCCAACACGCACTCTGCTCCAACGCACACCCTGCTCCAACGCGCACCCTGCTCCAACACATACTCCGCTCCATCATGCACCCCACACCAACACACGCTCCGCTCCAACACACACCCTGCTCCAACATGCATCCCACTTCAACATGCGCCCTGATCCAACACATGCCCCACTCAACATGCATCTTACTCCAACACACATCCTGCTCCAACACGCATTCTGTTCCATCACGAACACCGCTCTGACATGCACCCTGTTTTGACATGCACCCCACCCAAACATATGCCCTGCTCAAATACGTACCTCCTTTCAACACACGTGCCACTCCAACATGCACCCCACTCTAACAGGGACCCTGCTCCAACACACACCCCATTAGAACGCTCATGTCATTGGAACATGCTCCCCACTGGAACACTTGTGCTGTTCCAACACGCACCTCGCTCTAACACGTTCCCCACTCCAACACACACCCCATTGGAATATGCACCCAGTTCTAACATGTACCCCATTCTAATGCACGGCTTGCTCCAACACATGGTCCACTCCAACACGCTCACTACTCCAACGTGCATCCCGCTACAACATACACCTTGCTCCAACAGGCACCCCATCAACACATATGCTGCTCCAACAGGCAACCCCACTCCAACATGTACCCTGCTCCACCATGCACCCCACTCCACACACATCCTCCCCCAACACACGCCACATTGGAATACAGAAACCACTGGAACACTCTACCCACTGCAACATGCACCCCACTCCAGCAAGCACACATCTCCAACATGCACCCCACTCCAGCAAGCACACATCTCCAACATGCACCCCACTCCAACACGCATTCCCTCTTAAACGCACCTCACTCCAACACACACTAATTCACCCCGCTAAAACATGCACCACACTTCATTACACGCCCTGCTCAAACTCACACCCCATCACAGCACACTGCCCAGCTTCAGGGTACAGATTGCCAGCGTTAGGCAGGTACATCTCATGCTCACGGGCCAGCGAGGGAAGAGGATTTACAGCCTGCTCACCTGTCATGATGATGCGAGTTGCAGCATTAAACTCATCAGCTAATTAATCTGCAGCGTTAAGTCATCGAGCAGCACAGTCTGGCCACCTATAAGTCGGAGCGCGATGGATACAGTTTAAAACTCTCCTGCATCCACATTGCGTCAGGATGCATCATCATATCCCCAGTACTGGCTCCAACCCAAACTCTGAATTAGATGTGAGCTAATGAGCAGCAGAAGCTCTTTGTAGCGATCCGAGATTATTGTGCTTCCTGTTTGTGAGAATCACTGGCCAGTGTTTAAGATACCTACAGCCAGTTACTCACAGAACAGCAATTGACAAACTCCCAGTCCTGCCACTCACATTGACACAACAATGGTACAGCACTGTGAGTAACAATACAGTAAGGTACAATCTCCTAAACTGCAATCGCTGGCAGGCTGAATCATCCAACAAGCTGCTGACATAAGGTGATAATTGTTTCACTTGCTTCAGATCCATTTACTTGAAGATCAGTTTTCAACTCTAAACCCAGACGATGTAAACTGGTTTTGACTCCACTGTGTGTGTGTGTGTCTGTGTATCTGTGTTCATGGGTGTGCTTGTGTTGGATGTTTGCCTGTGTGTATGTTTGTGCATCTACGTGTGTCTGAGTGTGTGTATGCATATGTGTGTGTATAACAATGATTTGCGTGTGTGTATGTATGTCTCTGCGTGTGTCTGCGCATGTGTGCGTATGTCTGCGTTTTGTATGCCTGTGTATGCCTATGTCTGTGCACGTGTGAGTATCTGCGTGTGTGTCTGTATTTCTGTGTGTGTGTGTGTATCTATGTGTGAGTATGTGAATGAGTGTGCGTGTGTGTGTGCATGTGCTTGTGAGTCTGAGTGTGTGACTGAGTATATATTAGTGAGTATGAATGTGTGTGCGTGTGCAAGTGAGTATGAATGTGCAAGTATATGTGTGTGTGTGTGTGTGTATCTATGTGTGAGTGTGTGAATGTGAGTGAGTGTGAATGTGTGTATGTATGTGTGAGTATACGTGTGTGAGTGTGCATGTGCTTGTGAGTCTGAGTGTGTCACTGTGTATGTGTGTGTGAGTATATATTAGTGAGTATGAATGTGTGTGTATGTGTATATGAGTGTGTGCGAGTGAGTATGAGTGTGTATGTGTGAGTGTATACACGTGTGTGTGTGTGTACGAGTGAGTATGAGTGTGCGAGTGTATGAGTATATGCACGTGTGTATGTGTGAGTGTGTACGAGTGAGTATGAGTGTGCATGTGTGTGTGTGTGTAACTCATCCAAAACACCCATATTTTTGCAAGTTTGTACCTTGCAGGGAGTCTCCCCTTCCTCCTGTTCCCACCTCCCCCCCCCCACCCCCCCAATCTCTTCCTCACAACCAGAACATGCCAACTGGAACCTTGCCAAGGCTATCAACTGCGGCAGACTTTCAGGTGAGTAAAGAGCAGATGCCCAGAGAGAAGTACGGCGCCACTCTCATTCCCTTTTAATCCATTCCTGGGATGTGCCTCGCTGGCGAGTGCAGTATTTATTGCAACCAAGTTTCTCATTCAGCCATTTCAGAGGGGCGGTTCACGGTCAACCCTATTGCTGTGGTTCTGGACTCGCACGTAGGCCAGACCGTGTAAGGACAGCAGATTTCCTTCCCTAAAGGGACATTAGTGAACCAGATAGGAATTTCCAACAATGGTTTCATGGTCACCATTACTGAGACTAACTTTATATTCTAATTTTTATGAACTTAATTTAGATTGCATCACAAACGCTGGATCCCCAGAGCATTAGGCTGGACCTTGGGATTTGCTTTGATCTGATTTGATTTATTATTGTCACCATATGGGGATGCAGTGAAAAGTATTGTTTCATAGAACATAGAACAATACAGCACAGAACAGGCCCTTCGGCCCTCGATGTTGACTCATTTCCTGCATGCTGTGCAGACAATGCATGTATATATGCATCTGCGTATCTGTCTTCGTGTGTGTTTCTGCGCGTAACACAACATTCTGCACTCTCTCCTTTCCTTCTCCCCTCTCTACTCTATGAATGGTATGCTTTGTCTGTAGAGAAGGAGGCCATTCAGCCCATCTAGTCTGCATTAATCATAATCCCATGCAAGCCCTATCCCATAGCCCCATGCATTTACCCTATCTAGTTCCCCTGACACTAAGGGACAAATTTAGCATGGCTAATCCACCTAACCCACACATCTTTGGACACTAAGGGGCAATTTAGCATGGCCAATCCACCTAACCTACACATCTTTGGACACTAAGGGGCAATTTAGCATGGCCAATCCAACTAACCTACACATCTTTGGACACTAAGGGGCAATTTAGCATGGCCAATCCACCTAACCTACACATCTTTGGACACTAAGGGGCAATTTAGTATGGCCAATCCCCCTAACCTGTACATCTTTGAACAGTAAGAGGCAATTTAGTATGGCCAATCCATCTAACCTACACATCTTTGGACACTAAGGGGCAATTTAGCATGGCCAATCCACCTAACCTGCACATCTTTGGACACTAAGGGACAATTTTGCATGGCCAATCCACCAAATCTGAACATCTTTAGACACTAAGGGGCGATTTAGTATGGCCAATCCACACAATCTGAACATCTTTGAACACCAAGGGCCAATTTAGCACCACTCAAATATCAAAAAGAAACGAATGTGACGAAATGAATGTTCACTCATGGCATGACCAGTCAGAGGTGGCTATTTCCCTCAGAAGTGATGCCGAGTATCTTCAGCCCCCACCCCGCTTCCCAACCTCACTTCGTACCCAACGCGGTGACATCAGTGCTTGTGAGAAGCCTCCAAACAAAATGTCCCCAATCCATTTAGCCAGTGAAACCTAACACCTCACGTGCCCTCGAGAGGCTCCAGTTAGATTAGGTCCTGGACCAAAATTGAAACCATTAGTCCCACACTGACCCTGCAAACCCACTCCCACCTCCCTACCCTGACCTTGGAAAGTGCTTTGAAAATGAAATTACACAGCACAAAAAATGTAAAGAGCTGACAATGCGAGCCACTTCTGCTGAAATTGCCACAGAGATTCCAGTCAATGGCTGAACAGAAGGGAATATAATTGGAATGACTGACCCAAGCTTAGAGAAGAAGAGACAGACCTGAGAGTACTCAAGGGGTAGAAGGACAATGGGTCAATTCTCTATTAAAACCTAGAGTTTGTACGTTAGTCTCTGGAGTAAATACACAAGCAAATCAAAACCGAAATTGAAGAATAGAATCCCTACAGTGTAGAAGGAGGCCATTCATCTCATCGAGCCTGCACCAACCACAAGCCCACCCAAGCCCTATTCCCATAATCCCATACATTTACCCTGCTAATCCCCCCGACACTACAGTCAATTTATTATATCCAATCCACCAAGCCCGCAAATCTTTGGACACTAAGGGGCAATTTAGCATGGCCAATCCACCTAACCTGCACATCTTTGGACACTAAGAGGCAATTTAGCATGGCCAATCCACCTAACCTGCACATCTCTGTACACTAACAGGGAAATTAGCACAACCAATCCACCTATTGAGCACATCTTTAGAAACTAAGAGGCAACTTAGCATGGCCAATCCACCTAACCTACACATCTCTCAGAGTGTGGGACAAAACCAGAGCACACAGTGGAAACCCTCGCAGAGACGGGGCGCACAAACAGTGACCCGAGCTGGGAATCGAACTTGGGTCCCTGGCGCTGTGAGGCAGCAGTGCTAATGGACCGTATCCCCCAGGTCCGTGAATGCAAGATAGCCACATTTAACTGATTGTCGGTATGCTTGTGCAGCAGGTAATAAAAAAGGCAAATGGGATGTTTATTGCAAAAGGACTGGAGTTTAAGCGTAGAGAAGTGTTGCTGCAATTGTGTAAGATTTTGGTGAGACCACATCTGTCATAGGGCGAGACCACATCTGGAGTATTGTGCCCAGTTTTGGTCTCCCTATTTGAGGAAGGCTGTTGGGACACTGGGGACAGTTCGGAGGAGGTTCACTAGATTGATTCCAGGGATGAAAGTGTTGATATACAAGGAGAGATTAAACAGTTTAGGCTTGTACTCAGTGAAGTTTAGAGGATGACAGGGGATCTGATCAAAATATATGAAATTCTAAAAGGTATTGCTGAAGTAAAGGTAGACCAAATGATTTCCCTTGTGGGGCAATCTGGAACAAGAGATCACAGGTAGGGGTTGAGAGGCAGTAGATTTAAAGAGAAAGTTTATTTATTAGTAGGATTACATTAAGATTGCAATGAAGGTACTGTGAAAATCTGCTAGTTGCCACACTCCAGCACCTATTCGGGTATATGTGCTAGATGTAAATTTCCCCTCAGTGCACCCGAACGGGTGTAGCAGTTTTGCAACTAGGAGAATATCACAGTAACTCCATTACAGTATTAATATAAACCTTAATCGTCATTAATAAATAAACTTTAATTTGTTTTTCCTCCCACAGACCATGTATGGCCGGCAAGGCAGTACAGTGGTTATCACTGCTGCCTCACAGTGCCAGACACCTGGGTTTGATTCCGGGCTTAGGTCACTGTCTGTGTGGAATCTGCACGTTCGCCCCGTGTCTGCATGGGTTTCCTCCGGGTGCTCAGGTTTCCTCCCACAGTCTGAAAGAGGCACTGATTAGGTGCTAAATTCTCCCTCGGTGTACCCGAACAGGGGCGTGGCGACTAGGGGATTTTCACAGTAACTTCATGGAAGTGTTAATGTAAGCCTTACTCGTTTATTTAATAAATAAACTTTGCTTTGACTTTTTTCCTCCCACAATCCAAGTATGAGGGCGGCATGGTGGTCAGTGCCAGGGACCCGGGTTCGAATCCCGGCTTGGGTCACGGTCACTGAAAGACTTGCTGGTTAGATGCTAAATTCTCCCTCAGTGTACCCAAACAGGCGCCAGAGTGTGGCAAGTAGGGGACTTTCACAGTAACTTCATTGCGGTGTGAACGTAAGCCTTACTCGTGACACCCAACAAATGAATCAAACTTTACATTTTAAGAAAAGAGTGAGCGAGAATTGGAAATAGGAGCGGGTTTTGGGAAGGGGATTGGGTTAACGAGGCTGGTTACGTTGGCAGAGGGGACAGGAGGGTGACAGATGCTTTCACCTTCCATCGCCCATGGCAACGCGCAGGCTCTGGGAGGTGACACTGAGAAAGCTCGGCTAATTCTGTATAATACCCAAAGCTGTCTCACTCCTGACAACAGATGGCTGCAGTTGCGTTAACGCTATTACCTCCCCACCCTCCCTCCCTCCCCCGCCCACCCACGCCACGACATCACAACAGAGAGGAAAAAAAAACCAGACACAACAGATGACACAAAGTCTGAAATGAGAATCCCAATTTCCTTCATGGCGAAGAAGACTAGAAAGCACGTTCCCCTCCAGCAACCTCTCTCCCCTCTCCCCCATTCCCCTCCCCGCAATAATCCCAATCAGAACCTTCTTTTACAATTTTGGATTGTTAAGATTCTTCACACATCGGGGTAGGGTCTCACTGAAATCCCAGTCCAGAGCAGTCATTGAAAGTAAGCGCGTAGGTACAGCAGTAAGGAGACAAATGGTATGTTGGCCTCATAGCGAGAGGATTTGAGTATAGGAATAGAGATGTTTTACTGCAATTGTAGTAAGAAGTCTCACAACACCGGGTTAAAGTCCAACAGGTTTATTTGGTAGCAAATTATTTTGCTACCAAATAAACCTGTTGGACTTTAACCTGGTGTTGTGAGACTTCTTGCTGTGTTTACCCCAGTCCAACGTCGGCATCTCCACATCATTACTGCAATTGTACAGGGGGCACAGCTGGAGTATTGTGTGCAGTTTTGGTCTCCTCATCTGAGGAAGGGTGGCCTTGCTGTAGAGGGAACGCAGCCAAGGTTAACCAGGCTGATTCCCAGGATAGCGGGTCTGTCGTATCGAGGGAGGCTAAACTGGCTGATGTGGGTGGCACGGTGGCACAGTGGTTAGTACTGCTGCCTCACAGCTCCGGGGACCTGGGTTTGATTCCCGGCTCGGGCCACTGTCTGTGTGGAGTTTGCACATTCTCCTCGTGTCTGTGTGGGTTTCCTCCAGATGTTCCAGTTTCCTCCCACAGACCAAAAGGCACCCTGTTTAGGTCTTTACTCAGATGGTAGCAAGGGCATGGAATGCCCTGCCTGCAGCAGTTGTGGACTTGCCAACTTTAAGGGCGTTCAAACGGTCAGTGGATGGGCATATGGATAACATCGGAATAGTTTAGGTTAGAGGATCATTAGATCGGTTCCACTGGTCGGTGCAACATTGAGAGCCGAAAGGCCTGTACTGCGCTGTAATGTTCCGTATTCTATGTTCTAAATTCGCCCACAGTATACCCGAAAAGGTGCTGAAGTGTGGCGATGAGGGGATTCTCACAGTAACCTCATTGCAGTGCGAATGCAAGCCTTACTTATGACATTAATAAATAAACTTTTAACTCCCTGCTGGAGTTTTGAGTCCCCAGTTTTGTCCGGGCTACATCCCAGCTGCTTTCAGCACATGGCCTTTGGCTAGGAGCCCAATTCTCTTCCTCGCTTGCGGTGAGGTGTGGACAGTTTATTCATTAGTGTCATTTTATTAGGAATGGGAGTCTCCTTTCCTTCTCTATGAACAGTATGCTTTGTTTCTGCAGAAACAATACTTTTAGGGCAGCACGGTGGCACAGTGTTTAGCACTGCTGCCTCACAGCACCAGAGACACGGGTTCGATTCCCAGCTTGGGCCACTGTCAGTGCAGAGTTTGCACTGGGAATTTTCACAGTGACTTAACTGTAGTTTAATGCAAGTCTATCTGTGACACCAATAAATAAATATTTAAATATATTGAACGGACTTACCTCGCACTAAGCTGATCTTTCTCTTCACCCGAGCTATGACTATAACACTACATTCAGCACTCTCTCCTTTCCTTCTCTATGAATGGTGTGTTTTGTCTGTACAGCGCGCAAGAAACAATATATTTTCACTGCGTGTAAATACACGTAACAATAATAAATCAAATTAAAGTGTGCAGAGAGAGGGATGGATGAACCCAGTAAAAGTGTGGAGGGACTGAAAGAACGTTTGACAAGTTTTTAGCATTTTTTTAGTTTATTTATGAGTGATATTTCTAATTTTGCCCTGCACAGAGTTTGCAGTGGGTTTCTTTAAAATTGACTTCACAGAGGTTTTGGGGAAGTAGGCAATAATTTACAGTGAAAAATAAAACAGTTAGTGACGAATGACAAGAGAAATAAAGGAGTTCAGTTAGGCTCTCCCTCCCTGTCTTTAATCACCACCTGGATCTGCAGGTTCCCCATCAACCTTTTAAATAACCGCACGCCACCCTTGACACTCCGACTCTCCTCTGTCACTCCGACTCTCCTCTGTCACTCCAACTCTCCCCTCAACACTCCAACTCTCCCCCCGACACTCCGACTCTCCTCTGTCACTCCGACTCTCCTCTGTCACTCCGACTCTCCCCTGTCACTCCGACTCTCCCCCTGACACTCCGACTCTCCCCCTGACACTCCGACTCTCCTCTGTCACTCCGACTCTCCCCCCGACACTCCGACTCTCCCCCGACACTCCGACTCTCCTTCTGTCACTCCGACTCTCCCCCCAACACTCTGACTCTCCCCCCCACTCCGACTCTCCCCTGTCACTCCAACTCTCCCCCCCGCACTACGACTCTCCCCCCACTCCGACTCTCCCCCACCAACACTCCGACTCTCCCCCCGACACTCCGACTCTCCCCCCCCGACACTCCGACTCTCCACTCGACACTGGCTCCTCTCCCCTCCGACACTCCGACTCTCCCCCGACACTTCCGACTCTCCTCCCGACATTCCGACTCTCCCCCTTCGACACTCCGACTCTCCCCCGAAACTCCGACTCTCCCCCCAACACTCTGACTCTCCCCCCGACACTCCGACTCTCCCGTCACTCCAACTCTCCCCCCCCGCACTACGACTCTCCGCCCCGACACTCCGACTTCTCCCCCCACCAACACTCCGACTCTCCCCCCGCACTCCGACTCTCCCCCCTCCGACACTCCGATTCTCCACTCGACACTCCGACTCTCTCCCCCTCCGACACCCGACTCTCCTCCCGACACTCCGACTCTTCCCCTCCGACACTCCGACTCTCCCCCGAAACTCCGACTCTCCCCCTCTGACACTCGGCTCTCCCCCAACACTCCGACTCTCCTCCCGACACTCCGACTCTCCCCCTCCGACACTCCGACTCTCCCTCTCCCCCGACACTCCGATCTCCCCCTCGACACTCCGACTCTCCTCTCCGTCCCCTCCGACACTCCGACTGTACCCCGAACTCCGACTCTCCTCTAGACACTCCGACTCTCCCCTGACACCGACCGACATTCCGACTCTCCTCTCTCCCGACACTCCGACACTGACTCTCCCCCGACTCCGACCTCCCCCGACACTCCGACTCCCCTCTCCGACACTCCGACTCTCACTCCGACTCTCCCCCCGACACTCCGACTCTCCCCCGACACTCCGACTCTCCCCTCCGACTCTCCCCCGACTCTCCGACTCCCTGTCACTCCGACTCTACCCTGACACTCCGACTCTCCCCTCTGACATTCTCCTCCCAAAACTCCAACTCTCCCCTGTCACTCCGATTCTCCCTCCGACACTCCGACTCTCCTCTCCGACACTCTGACTCTCCCCTCGACACTCCGACCTCTGTCCTCTCTCCACCCCACTCCGACTCTCCCGACACTCCGACTCCCTCCCGACACTCTGCTTCCCCCGACACTCGACTCCGTCCCTCGACTCCGAACTCTCCCGACTCTCTGTCACTCCTCTCTCCTCGACTCCGACTCTCTCCTGGACACTCCGACTCTCCCCCTGACCTCGACTCTAATCCCGACACTCCGACTCTCCTCCGCGACACTCCGAATCTCCCCCCGACACTCCGATTCTCCCCTCCACACTCCGAGTTCCCCTCGACACTCCGACTCTACCCGACACTCCGACTCTCCCCCCCGACAGAGACTCCCCCCCGACACTCTGACTCTCCCCCCGACACTCTGAATCTACCCTCAACACCCCGACTCTACTGGAGGGTCGACTCTCCCCGACACTCTCCCCCTGACACTCTGACTCTCCCTCGACACTCGACTCTCCCCTGCGACACTCCTCTCCTCTCAACACTCCAACTGCCCCTCCTCCCCCCAACACTCCGACTCTCCCCCCGACTCTCCCTCCGACCACTCCGACTCTCCCCCTCCGACACTCCGACTCTCCCACTCCTCCGACCTCCGACCTCTCATCCGACTCTCCCCTCTAACGACACTCCAACTCTCCTCCGACACTCCAACTCTCCGCCCGACACTCCGACTGTCCCGCTCCGACACTCCGGCTCCCCCCCCCCAACACTCCATCTCCACTCCGACACTCCAACTCTCCTCCCGACACTCCGACTCTCCCCCCGACACTCTGACTCTCCCTCCGACACTCCTCCGACTCTCCCCGACACTCCGAATCTACCCTTGACACCCCGACTCTACCCTTGGCACCCCGACTCTCCCCCCGACATTCCGACTCTCCCCCTGACACTCTGACTCTCCCTCCGACACTCCGACTCTCGACACTCCGTCTCCTCCCAACACTCCGACTGCCCCTCCTCCCCCAACACTCCGACTCTCCCCCCGACACTCCGACTCTCCCCCCCACACTCCGACTCTCCCCCGACACTCCCTCCCCCTCCGACACTCCGGCTCTCCCCCCGACACCGACGACACTCCGACTCTACCCCCGACACTCCTCTCCCCCGACACTCCGACTCTCCCCCGACACTCCGACTCTCCCCCCAACACTCCGACTCTCCCCTGACACTCTGACTCTCCCCCCAACACTCCGACTCTCCCCCTCCGACACTCCGACTCCACCCCCCCCAACACTCCATCTCCACTCCGACACTCCGACTCTCCTCCCGACACTCCGACTCTCCCCCCCCCGACACTTCGACTCTTCACTCTCCGACACTCTCCGACTCTCCCCCGACACTCCGACTCTCCCCCCACTCCGACTCTCCCCCCCACTCCGACTCTCCAACCTCGGACACTCCCGACTCTCCCCCGACACTCCGACTCTCCCGCCCGACACTGCGACTACTCCCTTGATACTCCGACTCTCCTCCCGACACTCCGACTCTCCTCCCGACACTCCGACTCTTCACCTCCGACACTCCGACTCCGACACTCCGACTCTCCCCCCGACACTCCGACTCTCCCCCGACACTCCGACTCTCCCTTGTCACTCCAACTCTCCCCCTTCAATTCTCCTCCCGACACTCTGACTAACCCCTCCGACACTCCGACTCTCCCCTGACACTCCGACTCTCCCCCGGCACTCAGGGTTCCCTCTGACACTCAGATTTCACCCCGACACTCAGACTCCCCCACCATACTCAGTCTCTCCCCCCAACACTCCAACTTTCCCCCCGATGTTCAGATCCTCACTCCAGTATTCCGACTCTCCTCCCCGACACTCAGACCCTTCCTCTGACACTCCGACTCTCCGCTTAACACTCAAACTTTCTTTTTTCCTTTATTATCTCATGGGATGGGGGCATCACTGGCTGGGCCAACATTTATTGCCATCCCTAATTGCCCCTTGAACTGGAGCAGCTTCATACTTCGGGGCATTCAAGTGTCAACCACATTGCTGTGCTCTGGTGTCACGTGTAGGCCAGGCTGGGTAAGGAGGGCAGTAAAGGGGACAGTAGTGAACCAGATGGGTTTTAACCACAATGGTTTCATGGTCATCTTAATTCCAGGTTTTCTTTATTAAATTCAAATTTCACCAGCTGCTGTGGTGGGATTCGAAGCCAGGTCCCGAGCAATGTCCAACGTATTTTATTAGTCCAGCTAACATAGCCACCGCCCAACCCCACCAACTCAATGAATCCTGCTGTCCCAACATAACCTGACCCCACCGTGCTGGCTGCTATCATGCATCCTCCTCACCCTGGACAATGAGCCTTTTCCATGTCCATCAAATTATCCAATCCGCCCGTGATTAATCCTGTGGTGTTGAGAAAGGAATATTTAGGCCATGGAAAGTAAGAGCAAGAATAGGCCCTTCGGCCCATTGGGGCTGTTCCACCATTCAATATGATCACGGTTGATTCTCTATCTCAACGCCATCATTTCCCCACTCCCCTCATTTTCCTTGACACCTTGAGGCTGGAAATCAACCTTCTGAAACATTTTCCCCACCCTCCCCATCTCACCACCCTATCTGGTCACCCGGTGCCACAGTGGTTGGCACTGCTGCCTCACCGTGCCAGAGAACTGGGTTCAATTCCCGGCTTGGGTCACTGTCTGTTTGCACATTCTCCCTGCATGGGTTTCCTTTTGATGCTCCGGTTTCCTCCCACAGTCTGAAAAGTATGCGGATTAAGTGGATTGACCATGCTGAATTGCCCCTCAGTGTCCAAAGATGTGCAGGTTAGATGGATTGGCCATGCTGAATTGCCCCTCAGTGTCCAAAGATATGCAGGTTGGGTGGATTGACCTTCCTAAGTTGGCCCTTAGTGTCTAAAGATATGTAGTTAGGTAGACTGACCATGCTAAATTGTCCCTTGTCCAAACACGTGCTGGTTAGGTGCATTGGCCGTGCTAAATTCTCCCTCAGCGTACCCGAACAGATGCTGGAGTGTGGTGATTAGGGGATTTTCACAGTAACTTCACTGCAGTGTTAATGTAAGTGACACAAATGAAAATAAATAAAATAAATATCTATTTACTTCACTCACTAACATTTGGAAAAGCTAGTTAAAGATCCCAAAGCTTTTTGGTATCTTAATGAATTGAGACTTGCAGAAATATGTCCAAAAGGAGATGTGGCTTGAGTTCCTCAACCATCTATCATGACAATGGAAGTCTCTAAGGACAAGCACATCCCTGAGGGACCCTGATGGAAATTCTGGGACAGAAGTGCAGAGCTCCACCTCGATGGGAAATAAATACATAGAAACTAGAAGCAGGAAGAGGCCATTTAGATAACATTTTGATCTCAACTACTTTCTGTGGGAGTGAATTCCACACATTCACCATCCTCAGAGTGAAGAAATTTCTCCTCACCTCAGTCCCAAAAAGTTCTTATCCTCAAACTATGACCCTCTCATTCTGGACTTCCCCCACAGTCAGGAACATTCTTTCTGAATCTACCCTGTCTAACACTATCAGAATTTTACAATCTAAACTCCAGAATATAATCCTAACCAATTTAAAGTTTAAAGTTTGTTTATTTATTCATCACAAATAAGGCTTACGTTCACACTGCAATGGAGTTACTGTGAAATTCCTCTAGTCACCACAGTCCAGCACCTGTCGGGTCAATGCATCCTTTCAGACTGTGGGACGAAACCGGAGCACCCTGAGGAAACCCACACAGACACAGGGAGAACATGCAAACTCCACACAGATAGTGACCCAAGCTGGGAATCGAATCTGGGTCCCTGGCACTGCGAGGCAGCAGTGCTAATCATTGTGCCATTATGCCACCTAATGTTATTCTGAGGAGATTAGTAGATACCTTCATTCTAAAGTTTAAAGTTTATTTATTAGTGTCACAAGTAAGGCTTACATTAACATCGCAATGAGATTACTGTGAAAATCCCTAGTCGCCACGTTCTGGTGCCTGTTTGGGTACACTGAGGAAGAATTCAGCATGGCCAATCCACCTAACCAGCACGTCTTTCAGACTGTGGGAGGAAATCAGAGCATCTGGAGGAAATCAGAGCAGCTGGAAGAAACCCACGCAGACATGGGGAGAACATGCAGACTTTGCACAGACAGTGACCCAAGCCGGATTTGAAGCCAAGTCCCTGGCGTTGAGAGGTAGCAGTGCCGCTGTGCCACCCAAGACCAGGATGCAAATCTGGGTCTCAGCAAAGTGCCAATTCCTAACTATGGACACCAAGGCTCTTATAATGAGAACCGTAGTGGACAGGGTTCAAATCTACCTGGAGAAACACCAATGGATTTTGCAACCATCATCTTAACATTATAAATTATCACTCCAAAAATGTGGCCCGATTAATAAGGGCAAATATGCTTAATTAGACAATGTGCCCCGATCAATAAGGGCAAATATGCTTAATTAGACAATGACCTTCAGATGCGTGTCTAGACAATATAACAAATTTTTCCTGAATAATCTTGCCCCCTTAATACTGAAGGAGGTCAATCAGCCCATCGAGCCAGCATTGACAACAATCCCACCCTATCTGCATAACCCTACATATCCACTCTGCTAACCACCCTGGCACTGGGGTCAATTTAGCATGGCCAAGCCACTTAATTTGCACATCCTTTGACAATGGGAGGAAACCGGAGCACCAAGAAGAAACCCATGCAGACACAGGGAGAATGTGCAAACTCCACAGAGATAGTGACCCAAGCCAGGAATCAAACCCGGGTCCCTGGCGCTGTGAGGTAGCAATGCTAACCACTGTGCCACCTGAGTTGGATTAGTTGTGCCACCGTGCCGCCTCTTCATGGATGACATAGAACATAGAATAATACAGCACAAACAGGCCCTTCGGCCCATGAGTTGCGCCGATCACATCTACCAATCCACAGACCTATCTATAACCCCCTATCCTATTCTTTTCCATATACTCATCCAGAAGTCTCTTAAAAGACCACAGTGAGTTTGCCTCAACAACCTCCGACGGCAGTCGGTTCCATTCACTCACCACCCTCTGAGTGAAAAACCTACCCCTGACATCTCCTTTGTATTTGCTTCCCTGCACCTTAAAGCTGTGTCCTCTCGTAGTGACCATTTCTGCTCGGGGAAATAGTCTCTGAGAATCCACCCTATCTATCCCTCTCAACATTTTATAAACCTCTATCAGGTCGCCTCTCAACCTACGTCTCTCCAGTGAGAAGAGTCCCAGCTCCCTCAACCTATCTTCAGAAGGCCTGCCTCCCAATCCAGGCAGCATCCTTGTAAATCTCCTCTGAACCCTCTCAATAGCCTCTACATCCTTCCGATAATGAGGCGACCAGAACTGCACACAATACTCCAACTGGGGTCTGACAAGAGTCTTATAGAGCTGCATCATTACCTCCTAACTCCTAAACTCTATTCCTCAATTAATGAAGGCCAGTACACCGTACGCCTTCTTGACCACTTCCTCCACCTGCGAGGCTGATTTAAGAGTCCTATGGACCCAGACCCCGAGATCCTTCTGCTCTACAACACAGCTAAGACTCCTACCCCTTATATTGTACTCCTTCATCCCATTATTCCTGCCAAAATGGACCACTACGCATTTATCTACACATTTATCTACACATTTATCACAGAAGGAGGCTGTTCATTCCATCATGCTGGTGCTAGCCAATGAAAGATTCGGTCCCTAAATTCAAAGCAAAATCCTGCAGATTCTGGGAATCCGAAATAAAATTCTCAATCACCTCCAAGAGGAACCAGAGCACCAAGAGGAAACCCATGCAGACATGGGGAGAATGTGCAGACTGCCCTCTAATCCAGGCAGTATCTTGGTAAACCGCTTCTGCCTTCTTTCCAAAGCCTCACATCCCTTCCTGTAATGTGGCAACCAAAATTGGATGCAATATGCTTAGGTGTGGTCTAACTAAAGTTTTATAAAGCGGCAACATGATATCCCAACTTTTGTACTTTTGCCCCAATCAGTAAGGGCAAATATGCCATATATCTTCTTTACGGAGACCGGGGAAGGCTCAGGACCGTCTGGGAGGGCAGAGAAAAGGGACAGTACTGTTTACTTTAGAAGGAACTCTTCAAATGCAGATAAAAAGTATATAATAAAACTTACTCAACTTACACAAAGAAAGTTTAATAAAGAAACTTCATTACTCCAATACTCAGGGCCTCATCCTGGGCCAATCCAAGCTCCCCCGACAATTCCAAACAGGTTCTTATTTATAGTGAGTCAGCTGACCATTACATCATTGGCTCCATGGTTTACTAGGTCAGCTGATCCTTACAGCTTGTTACCATTGGTCATGTTACATCCGATACAAAGTTGTCACCTTCAGAGAGGAGAAGATGAGGGGAGAGGTTTAATAAATTGTCAATGATTTTGATTGGGAAAATAAGGGGAAACTGTTTCTAGCATCAGGAGGGTGAATATCCAGAGGGCACAGGATTGAGCATTTTTAAAAATTAATTTAAGTATGTGGCATTGCAGGCTGGACCCAGTATTTGTTGCCCATCCCTAATTGCACCTTGAGAAGGTGGTGGGTGAACCGCCATCTTGAATCCGCTGCAGTCCCTGAGGTGTACATCCCCAGTGCAGTTAGGGAGTGCCAGTGAAGGAACAGCCAATATATTTCCAAGCCAGGATGGTGAGTGACCTGGAGGGGCAAGCTGCAGGCAATGGTGTTCCCCAAATATCTGCTGCTGTTGTCCTTCTAGATGCTAGAGATAATGGATTTGGAAGTTAGTAGTTAGGATGGCACGGTGGTTAGCTGCCTCATAGCTCCAGGGATACAGGTTCGATTCCCAGCTTGGGTCACAGTCTGTATGGAGTTTGCATGTTCTCCCCGTGTCTACATGGGTTTCCTCCGGGTGCTTCGGTTTCCTCCCACACTCCAAAAATGTACAAGTTAGATGGACTGGCCATGCTAAATTGCCACTTAATATCTGGGGGACTAAATAGTTATGGGGATAGGGCCTGGGTAGGATTGTGGATGCTGCAGACTTAATGGGCCAAATGGCCTCCTTCTGCACTGTTCTATGATCATGATCGCACAGGGCTTGGAAGGCCGAAGGGCCTGTTCCTGTGCTGTATTTTTCTACGATGTGGAGTTGCTGGCGTTTGACTGGGCACAGTAAGGAGCCTCACAACACCAGGTTAAAGTCCAACAGGTTTATCCTTCACCTGATGAAGGGGCAGTGCTCCAAAAGCTCGTGCTACCAAATAAACCTGAGGGACTTTAACCCGGTCTTGTGAGACTACTTACTGCACTTTTCTTTGTTCCTTATTCAGGAAGTCATGGAAAAATCTGTGGCGAGCGAAACGGAGTTAAGTGGCAAGATTTTCCAGCATTTCCCGCCAGCAGGATCTTTTGGATCCACCACTGGTGATGTGATTTCCCCTTCCCTGCACGCTGCCAACCACCACCAGCCCTCCCGTCTAACTTCACCCACAACAAGATACCCAGGGACAGGACGAGCAGAGTTGTAGAACACAGCAGGGCTGAGGATCCCGCTGATGGCCAGTAGCAAGCTACCACCACTGGTGGGAAACACGCCACGGGACAATCTGAAAAATCCCTCCCTGTCCAATATGACTTCTTCAGAAATCTTTGCAAGAAGAGTGACAATGACTCGAAACAACAACTCCGTTTCTCTCTCCACAACTAAGCCTGCTGAGTTTTCTCAGCATTTTCTGTTCCTATATTAAATTGGTTCCACTCAATCACTCTTTCCTGCCAGTCTGCAATGTTCTGACCTTTCCAATGATCCAATTTTCTGATTAAAAATTTCTATTGAATCTGCTTCCTCTCTTCCTGTCTGCCAAAGAATCCTAAATCATTAAGACGCGAAAGGACAAAGCATCCCAGATTGGCTTCCCATCCCTTGGCTCTGTCTACACTTGCTGCTGCCTCGGAAAAGCAGCCAGCCTAATTAAGGACCCCACGCACCCCGAACATTCTCTCTTCCACCTTCTTCCGTCAGGAAAAAGATACAAAAATCTGAGGTCACGTACCAGTCGACTCAAGTATAGCTTCTTCCCTGCTGCCGTCAGACTTTTGAATGGACCCTCCTTGCACTTAGTTGATCTTTCTCTACACCCTAGCTGTGACTGTAACACTACATTCTGCACTCTCTTCTTTCCTTCTCTGTGAACAGTATGCTTTATCTGAACAGTGCATAAGAAACAATATTTTTCACCATATATTAATATGTGACACATTTGTTAATACATAATAAACCAAATCAAATCTTATCAAATTAACTCCCCCCACACAAGGTGAGGGGTATGTGTACCATCTACAAGAAGCATGCTGCAACTCGCCAAGGCTCTTTCAACAACGATTTGCAAACACGTCATCTCTACCATCTGAGAAGGACACCAGGAGCAGATACCTGGGGATACCATCACCACCAAGTTCCCTCTCTGAGACACTCACCACTCTGACTTGTAAATATATCGACTGTTCCTTTGCAGTCACTGGGTCAACATCCTGCAGCTCCCTTCCTTGCAGCATTGTGGGTATACCTACACCACACAGTCTGGAGCGGGTTCAAGCTCACCCACCACCTTCTCAAGGGGCAATTAGGGATGGACAATAAATGGTGGGCCCCAGCCAGCGATGCCCATGTCCCATAAATGAATTTTTTTTAAATGCCCAATTCTGTACCCTCTGGCTACTCACCCTCCTACGATGGAACCACTTTCTCCTTATTTTTTCCATCAAAGTCATTGACAATTTATTAACATTTCCCTTCACGTTCTCTTCTCTAAAAAAAAAGATTCAATGTCACTGAATTTGCCGTAAGAAGTCTGACAACACCAGGTTTAAGTCCAACCAATTTATTTGATAGCCAAACAAAATATATAAATTGGTTGGACTTAACCCTGGTGTTGTCAGATGTTTTACTGTGTTTAGCCCAGTCCAACGCAAGGCCATGCCAAAATATGCCCAGGAAATGATGATCCAGCGCATGGAGCTTTCATTACCAGCTGTACACTGGGTAAACAATCGCTTTCTTCTGATAAAATGGTTTCGGCGTTATAGAAGCAGCTGCTTCGCAGTGCCAGGGACTCCAGGTTTGATTCCTGGCTTAGGTGACTGTATGTGTGTGTGTGTGTGTGTGTGTGTGTGTATGGAGTCTCCATGTTCTCCCCATGTCTGATGGGTTTCCTCCGGGTGCTCCAGTTTCTTCTCACAGTCAAAAGATGAGCAGGTTATGTGGATTGGCATTGCTAAATTGCTCCTTAGTGTCTAAAGATATGCAGGTTAGGTGGATTGGGGCACTAATTGTCCCTTAGTGTCCAAAGATGTGCAGGTTAGGTGGATTGGCCATGCTAAATTACCCCTTAGTGTCCAAGGATGTGCCAATTAGGTTCCAATTGGCCATGCTAAATCGCTCCTTAGTGTTTAAAGATATGCAGATTGGGTGGATTGGCTATGCTAAATTGCCCCTTAGTTTCCAAAGATGCACAGGTTGGTGGATTGACCATGCTAAATTGCCCCTTAGTGTCCAAGGATGTGCAGGTTAGGTGGATTCGCCATGCTAAATTACCCCTTAGTGTCCAAGGATGTGCCGATTAGGTGCCAATTGGCCATGCTAAATCGTTCTTTAGTGTCTAAAGATATGCAGATTAGGTGGATTGGCCATGCTAAATTGCCCCTTAGTTTCCAAAGATGCACAGGTTGGTGGATTGGCCATGCTAAATTGCTCCTTAATATCCCAAGATATGTTGGTTAGAGGGATTGGTCATGCTAAATTCTCTCTCGATGTATGCAAACAGGCGCTGGAATGTGGCGCTTAGAGGATTTTCACAGTAACTTCATTGCTTTGTTAACACAAGCTGACTTATGACACCAATAAATAAACTTAAACTAAAAGAATTCAAACTGGCAACTTCCCCTTTGAAACGTGGCATTCTCAGAGTTAACCCTTTCTGCCCCTGCAAAGCTAACACCAACCACTCGCTTTACGTAGAATCACAGAATCTGCAACACAGAAGAGGCTATTTGGCCATCGAACCTGCACCATGAACAATCCCACCCATAACATCAGATATTTAACTGCCTAAGTCCCTTGACACTACGGGGCACTCTAGCATGGCCAATCCGCCTAACCTGTACATCTTTGGAGTGTGGGAGGAAACCAGAGCATGCGGAGGAAATCCATGCAGACATAGGAGAACAGACAGACGTCAAAGCCGGGAATTGAACTGGGGTCCCTGGCGCTGTGAGGCAGCTGTGCTAACCGCTGTGCCACCAGGCATGTTTACACAATTTAACTGCCAGGTCCTCACATTACACAGTGAGCTTAGTTTTGAGAAAATAGCACCAAATCATAGATAGAAGTGGGGAGCAAGGAAGAGAGAATGTTTTCCCACAAGATGCAACTTTTCAGTATTCCGATGGTGGAGAAAAATCACCCCAAAATACCTAACAGTATGTTGGACTTTTAAATAAGATATGTTTTTAAAAAATAGAAGCCAAAGATATCTAAGGGTGTAAATCCAGGGAATGTAAATTCAATCACTATCTGAATTGCCACAGTTTAGTTTCAAGTTTAAAGTTTAGTTACTAGTGTCACAAGTGGGCTTACATTAACACCGCAATGAAATAGGTACAGGAGTAGGCCATTTGGCCCTTCAAGCCTGCACCTATATGATCATGGTTGATCATGCACTTTCAGTATCCTGCTCCCGCTCTTTCTCCATCCCCAGGAATGACTCTCTAGTCGCCACACCCTGGGCCCTGTTAGGGTACACCGAGGGAGAATTTAACATGGCCCATGTGTCCAACCAGCACAGTCTTTGGGGCTGTGAGAGGAAACCCCCCCCCCACGCAGATCAGGGAAGAATGTGCAGACACTGTCCACATGGACAGTGACCCAAGCCAGGAATTGAACACGGCTCCCCTGTGTGGGCAACACCATGAGAAAGGCAATGGAAATCACACAATTTTGCTGTCATCTGCAAACTTCCTAACTGTGCCTCCTGGATTCTCATCCAAATTGACAAACAGTGGACCCAGCACCGATCCCTCCGGCACACACTAGTCAAAAGCCTCCAGTCTGAAACACAACCTTCTACCGCCATTCAAGAAGCCAGCCAAATTTGTATCCAATTGGTTAGTTGACCCTGGATCCCATGTGATGTGACCTTACATCTCTCTAACCTGTGCTCACTGCTCCTTCCACTCACATTGTTAGCCACTTTAAGACTTGAATAGTAGATTAGGTGTAAGGATTGGCATTCTAATCAGCAATCTGTAAACTGTCTGTGTGTGCTGTTGCAGACCAGAACACCTCATTCGCCTGACGAAGGCTACAAAGGCCGAAAGCTAGCAAGTTTACTATCAAATAAATTGGTTGGATTTAAAATTGGTGTTGTCAGACCTCTTACTGATATAACCTTACTGACCAGTCTGCTGACCTTGTCCAAGACTTTGCCAAAGTCCGTGGAGAGAACGTCTACTGCACTCCCCTTATCTATTTTCTTCATTATCCCTTCAAAAAAACTCAATCAAATTTGTAGGACATGATTTCTCACGCCATACTGACTCTCCATAATCAGTCCTTGCCTTTCCAAATAACTATAGATTCAGGATCCCCTCCAACAACTTACCCATCACTAACAGTAGGCTCATCAGTTCTGTAATTACCTAGCTTTTTCCTGTCACCTTTCTTAAATAACGGCAGAACTTTTGCCTCTTTCTAGTCTTCTGGCACCTCACCGTGACTGTCGATGATACAATGATCTCCGCTAGGACCCTCGCAATTTCTTCCCTATCTTCCCACAATGTCCTGGGATGCACTTGATCAGATCCCGGGGATGTATCGAGCTTTGCATGTCAACAGCAAACTTGAAAATCAAGTTGGAGAGGAATTTGGCCACACATATTTACCTTGTCAGTCCCCCTGACACTAAGGGGCAATTTAGCATGACCAATTCACCTAACATGCACATCTTTGGACACTCAGAGGCAATTTACCACGACCAATACACCTAAAACTGCATATCCTTGGACTGTGGGAGGAAACTGGAATATCCGGAGGAAACTCACGCGGACACATATAGACAGTGACCCAAGCATCTTTGGGCACTAAGGAATAATTTAGCCTGGCCAATCCACCTAATCCACACATGTTGGACACTAAGGGACAATTTAGGATGGCCAGTCCAGTTAATCTGCACATCTTTGGACACTAAGGGACAATTTAGCATGGCCAATCCACCTAACCTACAAATCTTAGGACACCAAGGGACAATTTAGCATGGCCAATCCACCTAACCTACAAATCTTAGGACACCAATGGACAATTTACCATCATGTAGAGATGCCGGCGTTGGACTGGGGTAAACTGAGTAAAGTTTTACAACACCAATTTTAAATCCAACCAATTTATTTGATAGTAAATCCGCGAGCTTTCGACTTTACAGCCATGGTCAGGCAAATGCAGTGTTCTGATCTGCAGAGGCACTCATATCCACACAGACAGTTACAGATTGCTGATTAGAATGCTTATTAGAAACTGTCAGTTTCCAGATGCAATTTTACAACTCATCCGCTTCATCTTGGACCAGAATATCTTCACCTTCAACAATCAGCTTTTCATCCAGACACATGGAACAGCCATGGGGACCAAATTTGCACCTCAGTATGCCAACATCTTCATGCACAGGTTCGAAAAAGACTTCTTCACTACACGAGATCTTCAACCAAGGTTATATACTAGATACATTGATGACATCTTTTTCCTTTGGACTCATGGTGAACAATCATTGAAACAACTGTATGATGATATCAACAAGTTCCATCCCACAATCAGACTCAGCATGGACTATTCTCCAGAATCAGTTGCATTCTTGGACACACGCATCTCCATCAAGGATGGTCACCTCAGCACCTCACTGTACCGCAAACCGACAGACCTCACAATGCTCCACTTCTCCAGCTTCCAGCCTAGACACGTTAAAGAAGCCATTCCCTATGGACAAGCCCTCAGTATACACAGAATTTGCTCAGATGAGGAGGATCGTGACAGACATCTCCAGACGCTGAAGGATGCCCTCGTGAGAACAGGATATGGCGCTCGACTCATCAATCGACAGTTCCAACGTGCTACAGCGATAAACCGCACTGACCTCCTCAGAAGACAAACACGGGACAAAGTGGACAGAGCACCCTTTGTTGTCCAGTACTTCCCCGGAGCGGAGAAGCTACGACATCTTCTCTGGAGTCTTCAACATGTCATTGATGACGATGAACATCTCGCTAGGGCCATCCCCACTCCCCCACTTCTTGCTTTCAGACAACCACACAACCTTAAACAGATCATTGTTCTCAGCAAACTACCCAACCTTCAGGAGAACAGTGACCACATTACCACTCAACCCTGCCACAGCAACCTCTGCAAGACATGCCAGATCATAGACATGGACGACATCATCAAACGTGAGGATACCATTCACCAGGTACACGGTACATACTCTTGCAACTCGGCCAACGTTGTCTACCTAATACGTTGCAAGAAAGGATGTCCCGAAGCATGGTACATTGGGGAGACCATGCAGACACTATGACAGCGGATGAATGAGCATCGCTCAACAATCACCAGGCAAAACAGTTCCCTTCCTGTGGGCGAACACTTCAGCAGTCATGGGCATTCGGCCTCCGACCTGCGGGTAAATGTTCTTCAAGGGGGCCTTCGTGACACACGACAGCGCAGAGTTGCTGAGCAGAGACTGATAGCCAAGTTCCGCACACATGAGGACGGTCTCGACAGGGATCTTGGCTTCATGTCACACTATCTACACATGGGTGGACAGTGATAGCCTTTTTTCCTAGGATGGAGAAAGCTAGCACGAGGGGACACAGCTTTAAATTAAGGGGTGATAGTTATAGGACGGATATCAGAGGTAGGTTCTTTACCCAAAGGGTGGTTCGGGAGTGGAATGCCCTGCCTGCAGCAGTTGTAGATGCGCCAAGTTTGGTGGCGTTTAAGAGGTTAGTTGATAAGTATATGGAAGAGAAGGGAATGGTTTAGTTTGGAGGGGCATTGCTTTTTATATAGGTCAGCGCAACATCGAAGGTCGAAGGGCCTGTTCTGTGCTGTAATGTTCTATGTTCTATCTGTAACCCCATAACTTGCCTGGATTAGCAAAAAACTTCACTTACTGTGCTGTCTGGAGAAAATACACAATTCTCTAATCAATGCTCAGGATTCCCTTCACACACATTGTTAGCCACTTTAACACTTGAATAGCAGGTTAGATGTAAGGATTCACATTCTAATCAGCAATCTGTAACTGTCTGTGTGGATGTGAGTGCCTCTGCAGATCAGAACACTGCATTTGCCTGACGAAGGCTGTAAAGTCGAAAGCTCGCGGATTTACTATCAAATAAATTGGTTGGATTTAAAATTGGTGTTGTAAAACTTTACTCAATTTACCATGGCCAGTCCACCTAACCTATAAAATCTTAGGACACCAAGGGACAATTTAGCATGGCCAATCCATTAGCCAGCACATCTTTGGACTCTGACAAGAAACCTGACCACCCAGACACAGGGAGAATGTGCAAACTGCACAGACACAGTCACCTAAGGCCAGAATCAAACCAGAGTCCCTGGTGCTGTGCGGCAGCAGTGCTAACTACTGTGCCATCGTGCCACCCTGTAGGAAGTGTGGCATGCAATTTGCACACAGCAAGCTCCCACCAACAGGAATACGAAAATGACCACATCATCTGATTGAGGGGCAAATACTGGCCAGGACAATGAAAAGAACTTCCCCTGCTCCCAGAAGATTTCATTTCACCCAATGGAGACTTAGTTTAAACATCTCATCAGAAGCAGCACCTCTGGCAGTGCAGCCCTCCCACATCACTCCCCTAGTACATCAGCTTAGATATCTAAATTCTAGGGCTGGATTTTCCAGCCCTTCCCATCAATGAGATCTTACAGTCCTGCTGTAAGACGAACACCCACTGTGGGTTGCTGGCAGTGAAACCGGCAAGCCATGCAAAACGCTGTAGACATCGACGGGGCTGGAAGATCGCACCATCGGCCAACGGTGTGCCCGCTAGCCTCCAGAGTGTTCTTGCACTCAACAATCTTCAGACACAAGACTGTCGAACACTGAGATACAGCTGACCCTCAATATATAACATAATACAGGGAAGTTCCAAAAAAATCTCATCATGGCCTAGTGGTATTATCATTGGACTATTAAACCAGAAACTCAGCTAATGTTCTGAGGACAAATCCCATCACAGCAGATGGTAGAATTTACATTCAAAACTAAATGTTTGGAATTAAGAATCTGCTGATAACCATGAAACTATTGTGGATTGTTGGAAAAACCCATCTGGTTCATTAATGCCCTTTAGGGAAAGAAATCTGCTGTCCTTACCTGGTCTGGCCTACATGTGACTCCAGAGCAATGTGGTTGACTCTTCAAGGGCAACTAAGGATGGACAATACCTACGTCCCATGAATGAGTAAAAGAAAAGTATAGGTGTTGCAAAAATAACAGCAAACTCCAGATTAAACCTGATCCCGTGTCACAAAAACTCAGAGCTGTTAAACAGTCAAAAATTACTCAAGATTCATCATCTGTATAAGTATAGATTCATCATACCTTGGTTCTACTTTGCTACCAGCTCAGTAAGAAGTCTCACAACACCAGGTTAAATCCAACAAGTTTATTTGGAATCATGAGCTTTCGGAGCACTGCTCCTTCAGCAGGTGAGCGGAGAGTTGGATTCACAAACACAGTAGCTCAGATGACATGAGAGTTGGCACCACTCCCTCCCCCCCACAACACACACACACACACTTAAAAGTCTGTAACTCTTGTGAGCTTCTGGAACAACCCTTTTTAAGTCCCACATGAGAAGGTTACCAAACTTTAAAGAAAAAGTTTATAAAGTTGTTCACACATTCCAGGATTGTCCCGTTCCTGCCACAAGAATCGTAGCGGCCTGGTAGTGGGGGGGAGTGTGGGGGAGCTCATGTAAAGGTTTATTGACCTCAGGAGGCATTTTCCACTCTTGTTGAGGGCACAGCCAGGAAATCCCACACGACAACCAGGCCACCTGCTTTGTAAGGGAGAAATAAGATTGCCCAAGACACAACAAAACTATCTTACAAGCTGACAGACTAGTATTATCGTCACAATTACTTCACACATTCACGGAATTGTTACAGGAAGCCATTCAGCCCATCGTGTCTGCGCCAGCCTGCTAGGTGAGCACTGCCTCATTTAGTGCCACTCTCCCACCTTCTCCCCAAAGTCCTGCACTGTCTTCCTTTTCAGATAATGATCCAATTCCCTCTTGAAAGCTTGGATTGAATCTGCCTCCACCGCACCCTTGGGCAGTGCATTCCTGATCCTAACATCAGGAAGTTTCTCTTCGCCTCCCCAATACTTCCTTTGCCAATTACCTGAAATCTATGCCCCTCTGATTCTCCATCTTTCCACGGTTTCTTCCTCAGTACTTATCCACTTTTGATTTGATTTGATTTATTATTGTCACAAGGAGAGAATGTTGTGTTACAGTCATAGCTGGGGTGTACAGTAAGATCAACTTAATATAAGGTAGGTCCATTCAAAGGTCTGACGGCAGGAGGGGAGAAGCTGTTCTTGAGTCGTTTGGTATGAGACCTCAAACTTTTATATCTTTTTCCAATGGAAGAAAGTAAAAGAGAGTAACTTTGCAAATAGAATACCCATAGTTGACCACATATTTAAATTCCCTTTTCTCATTTATATTACCTGATATTTGCCATACACCCAACTGCCAGCCTCCCATCCATTGACTCTGTCTACATTTCCCACTGCCTTGGGAAAGCAGCCAGCATAATTAAGGACCCACGTACCCCGAACATTCTCTCTTCTACCTTCTTCCGTCGAGAAAAAGATACCAACTGACTCAAGAACAGCTTCTTCCCTGCTGCTATCAGACTTTTGAAATGACCTACCTCACATTAAGTTGATCTTTCTCTACACCCTAGCTATGACATTCTGCACTCTCGTTTCCTTCTCCCCCGTGTATTTGATGAACAGCATGCTTTGTATAGCATGCGAGAAACAGTAATTTTCATTGCATCCCAATAGATATGACCTTAATAAGTCAGTAGGTTAGAGCCAATGCCCTAAAAAAGAAAAACGTGAACACGTGAACAGGGCGGCACAGTGGCACAGAGGTTAGCACTGCTGCCTCACAGCTCCAGGGACCCGGGTTCAATTCCCAGCTTGACTCACTGTCTGTGCGGAGTTTGCACATTCTCCCTGGGCCTGTGTGGGTTTCTTCCACGTACTCCGGTTTCCTCCAAAGATGTGCAGGTTAGGTTGATTGGACATGCTAAATTAACCCTTAATGTCCCGGGATTTTATAGATCAGAGGGATTAGCAGGAATAGGACCTGGGTGGGGCTGGTGTCCATGAAGACTTGATGGGCTGAATCCTTCTGCACTTATAGGGATTCTATGAACCAGTAACCCAGACTGATACTCCAGTGAGGGAATGCTACACTGTCAGAAGAGCTGTTTTTTTTATTTTCTTATTCATTCATGGGACAAGGGCATCATTGGACTGGGCCAGCATTTATTACCCATCCCTAATTGCCCTTGTTGAGAGGTATGACTGTAACATTACAGTCTGCATTCTCTCCTTTTCTTCTCTATGAACAGTATGCTTTGTCTGTCTAGGATGTAAGAAACGATACTTTTCTCTGTATGCTAACACGTATGACGACAATAAATCAAGTCAAATCTGTAAATAGTTGACAGAGTTCTTGCCGGGTATTGAATGTTAAAAACTTACACATCGACACACGTCCCCTACGCAATGCCAGTCCCAAGACCCCGTGCAAGGTAACAACTTGTTCCCCAATCGGGTGAATGCGACAATTGATCCCAAGTCAAGAAAGAGAAGCAAAGAGTGGGAAACAAGAGCTCGACAAGTTTCTCAACTAGGGCCAGAGGCTGGAAAGAGTAGAGGCAAAAAAAAAGACCCGGAGTAATGACGTATCCAAGGGATGCTGCGAACCGCTGGCAAAAAAGTAACTCTGAATAGCAGACATGTATACAGCTTCCAAAGGGTTCTGCAGGCAGCACTGAAGTGTGCAAGGAAAGGGGGAGGTTAACCAAAACAGGTGAAGCAGGAGGGCTTTTGTCTTTTTAAAGTTTACTTGAGCATCTGTGCTGCCTCTGAGGCACAGGCCGTCAGGGTCCACCTTATCATGCATTAAACCACTCTATTAATTCAACAGTTAGGCGTCTCAAAGCTTCCTAAACTAGACAGCCCCGATACATGGCTTCTGAGCACAGGCCTTGACTGCAGGCCCCTAGACTGTGGGAACTTACCAGTACAAAACTGCAGCAGGGAGCTGGTGTCATACAAACCACCGTAGCCAGGAATTCGATCCGCCATTTGCCCTCTTTTTTTTCTCTAATTTTTCTCCCAACCTCTTTTCAGAAGGCAAAAAAAAAATTTCACAAAACAAAAAGCTTCTCTTCCTCCTTATTTCACTTTCTGAGGCTCCTTCTGCAGCCTCCAGTTACCATAGCAACCAGCTCACTCCAGTTCCTTCGCATGCCTTTGAATGGACAGAGAGAGAAAGAATCTTCCTCGGTGTCTCCCACACTGAAAAATTCATGTAAGCGGTCTTGCTGCATCCCCTTTCTCCGGAGCCTTTGATCCTGCTACCATCTTTGTTCCATGTTGAAAAAAAAACTAACTGAGGGGGATTAACACAACCCCCTGTTTTTGTCTGGCTACACACAGCACACACACTCACACACCTAAAGATGCTATGTGATGCTTTCCCTCAAAACTCCAGCCCTTGCCTTGCTCCATTCATTGCCAGGAGCTCATTGGTCTGCGTCTGAGGACTAATTTATTAACAAGCTGTGAGCTTACTTCACCTTTTTAATCAGCCAATGGACTGCCGCTATCTCCGTAGACAGCCAAAGAGCTGATAAACTAGGCGTGAAATCGAATTAAACCAGGGTAGCTGGCTAAACGGCATTTGACAACGCAGGGTTCCACAACGTGAATGTTTTGGGCTCCAACCTTTCCCGCTCGGGCCTTCCCGTGCGTTAACCGTTTCAACACCGGGATGGCCGGAAGCGCCCCTTAGTCATCGCTAAGCACAATACAAGTTCAAATAAGTCGCGGCGCGCCAGCGCAGTGGTTAGCACCGCTGCCTCACAGCGCCAGGGATCCGGGTTCAATTCCCAGGTCAGCGTCTGTGTGGCATTTGCACGTTCTCACTGTGTCTGTGTGGGTTTTCCTCTGGATGCTCTGGTTTCTTCTCACAGTTCGAAAGATGTGCAGGTTAGGTGGATTGGCTGTGATAAATTTCCCCTTAGTGTCCAAAGATATGTCGGTTAATTGATTAGCCATGCTAAATTGCCCCTTAGTATTCAAAGTTGTACAGGTTAGAGGATTGGCCATGCTAAATTGCCCTTTAGTATCCAAAGATGTGAGGCTAGATGGATTGGCCATGTTAAATTGCCCCTTAGTGTCCAAAGATGTGAGGTTAGGTGGATTGGCCATGTTAAATTGCCCCTTGTTCAATTGGGTGGCACAGCGCTTAGCTCTGCTGCCTCACAACGCCAGAGAGCCAGGTTTGATTCCCGGCTCGGGTCACATTGTCTGCACGGTGTTTGCACATTCTCCCCGTGTCTGCGTGGGTTTTTCTCTGGGTGCTCCGGTTTCCTCCCACAGTCTGAAAGACATGCTGGTTAGGTGCTAAATTCTCCCTCAGTGTACCCCGAGCAGGTGCCAGAGTGTGGCAACCAGGGGAATTCTCAGAGTAACTTTATTGCAGTGTTAATGTGTGAGCCTGCCTGTGACACCAGTAAATAAACTTCAAACTTTGACATTTTCCTTTTCATCTATTTGTGTTGACGTCTTCAAACATTCCAACGTACGGACAGCAGGACACGGCTGATGGAAGTAGCTGGGAATAGTTACTGACTGTGACAGTGACGGCTTGCTGAGTTAGCACAAACTATTGAGAAGGGGAGCTGGTGGAAGGGGTTTCATTACCGCTGTTGTTTCAGGTCCCGACCCCGCTGTTGACCCTTGGATCCTTTCCCGACCAGTTGCTCTCTCAGAATGTTGCTGTCAGCACTCACATTGTGCAGAGCCAAACATTCAAATTCAGGGAGGGCAATGCAAAAGGTTCACAGAATCCCTTACAGCGCAGAAGCAGGCCATTTGGCCCATTCAGTCTGTGTCCACTCTCTGACGGCGCAACTCACCCAGGCCCAATCTCTCCCTGTAACCCCATGTATTCAACCCCCACTAATTCCCCCTAACTTGCACATCTTTGAACCCTACAGTGCAGAAAGAAGCCCTTCGGCCTATCAAGTCCACACCAAACACAATCCCACCCAGGCCCTACTCCCAATATTCCTACACATTATACCCACTAATCCCTCTAACCTCCACTACCCTGGACACTAAGGGGCAATTTCTTAGTACGTCCAATCAACCTAACCCGCTTATCTTTCGACTGTTGGATGAAACCGGAATACCCGGAGGAAACCCAAGCAGACACGGGGAGAACGTGCAAACTCCACACAGACAGTTACCCGAGCCGAGAATTGAACCCAGGACCCGGGAGCTGTGAAGCAGCAGTGCTAACCACTGTGCTACCATGCCATCCTTTGGCATACTAAAGGGTAATTTTAGCAGAGGGGCCCCATTCAAAGATACTGACCCTCCCCCAGCTTCCCATTCTTCTAAAAAACGGTCTGTCCACTATCATCCCCCCACCTATCCAGGCCAACTGTGGCTTGGATGGCACGGTGACACTCTGCTGCTTCATAATGCCAAGAACCTGGGTTCAATTCCCAGCTCGGGTCACAGTCTGTGAGGCAGCACAGTGACACAGTGGTTGGCACTGCTGCCCCACAGCAACCAAGGACCCGGGTTCATTTCCCAGCTCGGGTCGCTGTCTGTGTGGAGTTTGCACATTCTCCCTGTGTCTGTGCGGGTTTTCTCCAGGTGCTCCGGTTTCCTCCCACAACCCGAAAGACAAGCTGGTTGGGGTGCACTGACCATTCTCCCTCAAGTTCTCTAAATTCTCCCTCAGTGTCCCCGAACAGGTGCCGGAATGTGGGCGACTAGGGAATTTTCACAGTGAAAATTTATTTATTAGTCACAAGAAAGGCTTACATTAACACTGCAATGAAGTTACTGTGAAATTCCCCTAGTCGTCACACTCCGGCATCTGTTTGGGTCAATCTCTCAGACTGTGAGGGGGAAACGGGAGCATCCAGAGAAACCCAACTAGACACGGGGAGAATGCGCAGACTCCATACAGACAGTGACCCAAGTCAGGAATCGAACCCGGGTCCCTGGTGCTGTGAGGCAGCAGGCCAGACTTTATTGCAGTGTTAATGTAAACCTTACTTGTGACAATAATAAATGAATTAAAAACCTGTATAATGGTTTGTTAACAAGCTCAGTTGGTTTTTGATTATTAATCTCACTATGGGGGAGGCAGGGGTGGGGTGGGGTGTGCCAGTTTTGACATTTGCCCTCTGACCTTGTGAGGGTGAGCTCAGGTATAAACTGACCAGAGGAACTGGTCACATTTTCCTCCAGCTTTGACCCACACTCTGCCAACAATGATCAATGGGGTGCGATTCCGATTGTCACAGGGAGACCTAAACACACCAGCGAAGCTCAGCGGCTCAGAGATTGTGTCACCCTCTGATCAGAACTCCAATAAACCTTCCCCGCCCCAACCCCCACCTCACCATGGAGGTCTCTGTGCTCCTCCACCCTCCCCCACCCCTGCTCAGAGTGAGTGTCCACTCAAACCCATCCCATGGTCTTTGGCCCCCTCTTCCCAAGCATCAGCCCCTTCCACCCTCCGCAATGAGCGCCCTCCAGCTCTCCTCCCTCCCCTCTCCCCCACAATCAAGACCAGAAACTGTTCCCCTCCCCCCACTTTCCCTGCCTCCCTCTCCCCAGCAATGGCCACCTCCAGATTTCGGCATCCACTGCTCATCAGAGCACTCTCCACCTCACAAGCACGGCTGCATTAACCGCAGCCTCCAGAAGGCTCCCACTGGGCAAGGCTCCCTTTGGCACAGGTGGGCACTTCCATGTGGTAGGTGAGCGCCGCCAGGTGAGCACTGAAGTTGGCACTGTCAATTGACACTGCTAGGTGGGCATTGCCAGGTTGACACTACCAGGTGGGCATTGCCACGTGGACATTGGTGGGTTGGGGTACTGCTAGATGAGCAAGATCATTTGGCATACCTAGATGCACATTGCCAGACTGATGCTACCCCAGGTGAGCACTGCCAGGTTGACATTTCCAGGCGGGCATTGCTGATGCAGCATGGTGTCAAACTGGCGGGACCATGAGATCATAAGAAATAGGAGCGGGAGTAGGCCATCCAGCCCCTCGAGCCTGCCCCACCATTCAATAAGATCATGGCTGATCTGCAATGGTTCAGTACCACTTTCCCGCTTTCTCCCCGAAGCCCTTAATAACCTTGTCGATCAAAAACCTATCCACCCTTGACTTAAATATATTCAGCAAGGAAGCCTCCACCACTTCAACGGGCAGAGAATTCCAAAGATTCACTACCCTTTGAGTGAAAAAAATTCCTCCTCAACTCTGATTGAAACCACCCCCCCCCCCTTATTTTGAGGCTGTGCCCTCTAGTCCTGCTATCTTTGCTAAGCGGGAAGAGTGTTTCAACCTCTACCCAATCCATCCCTTTCATTATCTTATACGTCTCTATAAGATTCCCCTCTCAGTCTTCTAAACTCCAACAAGTACAAACCTAGCCTATTTAGTCTCTCCTCATAATCCACCGCCCTCATCTCCAGTATCAGCCTAGTAAACCTTCCCTGCACCTCCTCCAAGGCCAATATATCCTTCCTCAAATGCAGCAACCAAAACTGCACAAAATACTCCAACTGCGGCCTCACCAGTACCCTATACAGCTGCAAAAGTATCTCCCTACTTTTATATTCCAATCTGTGCCAAGGGGTAGTGCCTGACAATAGTCCTTTTCCCCCAAGGCTTAACTTATCTTTGTGCTCCCCCCACCCCACAAAAGGTTTATATCTGTGTGAACTGTTGTAAACTGCACCAATGTGACAATATATAGTGAGGGGGAGGGATGCCAAGATACAGCACGGATGGATTGGGCGGGGGGGGGGTTGCTGGCAGTGGGTTAGTAACATTGAAATGTAAGCCGATGCATGCAAAGCAGTTTCACACCAGCTATTGACAAGAACCCGATCGCATCGTGGACAGCAAGTCAGATCCAAAGTCACTGGCCAGAACTGTGACCTCTGGATCTTGAGTCCTCGCCGGCGACCTCGCAGGCGGCAAACCCGGGCTCACGATTTCACCCGCAGTGTTAACCAACATTCATGATTAACTCACCCCTCTCACACCTCCCCCTCTCCCACCACCCCTATCCCCCTCACGTACCAGACAAGAATGATCTTACAGAGCGGTAAACAGCCCTGGGAAGTGGGTTCTCGCTGTCACTGGTTGACAATGCGATGAATTCTTGCCCCTAAGCTCCCTGTGTTTGGATGATCAGGCAAGGATCGGCGCCAAAGTGCACACAGTTGGAAGAAACGCACGGGTGAAGTATAGCCAGAGGACCACACAAGACAGGGAAAGAAGAATGGAGCAACTAGAACAGAAAATCAAACATTGCAGCTTGCGGGCTTGTTTGTTTAAAGTTATCCTTTTAGCACAGTTTAATGCTATTACGTATAAACTAGAAGCAGGATGAGGCCATTCGGCCCTTCAAGCCTGCTCCACCATTCATTTTGATCATGGCTGATCATCGAATTCAATATCCTGATTCCCCCACATCCCTCGATCCCTTTAGCCCCAAGAGCTATATTGAATTTCTCCTTAAATCACACAACATTTTGGCCTCAAAACTACTCCTGTGGTAGTGAATTCCACCACTCTCTGGATGAAGAAATTTTCCTCACTTATTAGTTTACTTATTAGTTTAATTATCAGTCACAAGTTAGGCTGACATTAATACTGCAATGAAGTTACTGTGTAATTCTCCTCGTCACCACACTCTGGCTACTGTTCGAGTCAATGCACCCTAATCAGCACATCTTTCAGACTGTGGGAGGAAATTGGAGCACCCGGAGGAAACCCATGCAGGCACGAGGAGAATGTGCAAACTCTGCACAGACAATGACCCAAGCTGGGAATCGAACCTGGGTCCGGAGTCACACGTAGGCCAGACTGATTAAGGACGGCAGATTTCCTTCCCTAAAATGAACCAAATGGGTTTGTGCCTTCTCCCGTATCTGTGTGGGTTTCCTCTGGTGCTGGTTAGGTCCATTGGCTATCCTAAATTCTCCCTCAGTGTACTCGAACAGATACTGGAGAGTGGCGATTAGAGGATTTCACAGTAGCTTCATCGCAGTGTGAATGTAAGCCTACTTGTGACACTAACAAATAAACTTAAAACTTAACTATTCTGGCATTTACCCTGAAACCAGGAGTTATGGTGCAGAGGAGTTTCATTAGATTGATTCTGGAGTTGAGAGGGTCACTTATGAGGAGAGACTGAGTAGATTAGGACTATAGTTATTGGAATTCAGAAGAATAAGAGATCTTATAGAAATGTGTAAGATTATGAAGGAAATAACAAGATAGAAGCAGGGAAGTTGTTCCCATTGGCAGGTGAAACTAAAACTAGAGGGCATAGCCTCAGGATAAGGGGAAGCAGATTTAGGACAGAGTTGACGAGGAACTTCTTCACACAAAGTGTTGTGAATCTGTGGAATTCCGTGTCCAGTTGAGGCAACTTCATTGAATGTTGTTAAGGCAAGGATAGATAAATTTTTGAACAGTAAAGGAATTAAGGATTATGGTGAGCGGGAGGAGTAAGTGGAGCTGAGTCTACAAAGAGGTGAGTCATGATCTTATCGAATAGCGGAGCAGGCTCGAGGGGCCAGATGAGCTACTACTGCTCTTATGCTCCTCTTATATTCTAAAGGAGAACATCAAATGTGGTAGCCTTTTTGAAAAACTGATATTGCAAGAGTATATTTCATCTCATTTCCCAACATTTATTCTCCTCGGAAGGGGTGGGGGGGAGCTTTAGCGCAGTGGTACTGTCACTCTATGAACCTGGGATTCAATTCCACCAAATAGTGGAATATGAATTCATTATTTAAATTAGAAGTCTACTGATGACCATGAAACCATTGTCGATTGTCAGAAAACCCCATTTGGTTCACTAATTTCCCTTTAGGGAAGGAAATCTGCCGTCCTTGCCCAGTCTGGCCTACATGTGACTCCAGAGCCACAGCAATGTGATTGACTCTCAACTGCCCTCCTTTCTGGGGAAGCGTGGTGGCACAGTGTCTAGAACTGCTGCCTCACAGTGCCAGGGACCCGTGTTCGATTCCTGGGTCACTAACTATGTGGAGTTTGCACATACTCCCTGTGTCTGCATGGGTTTCCTCCAGGTGCTCCAGTTTCCTCTCTCAGACCAAAGATGTGTGGATTACATGCATTGACCATGCTAAATTCTCCCTCATTATACTTAAACAGGTGCAAATGTGTCGATTAGGGGATTTTTACAGTAACTTCATTACAGTGTTAATGTAAACCTACTTGTGACTAATAAATAAACTTTACTTTTCCTTTCAATGTGCAAGAAACAATACTTTTCACTGAATCCCAATACATGGCAATAAAAAATCAAATCAAAAGTGAAGAAGGTGAAAAAGGCATTCAGCATGCTTGGTTTCGTTGGTCAAAACATTGAATACAGGAGTTGGAATGCCTTGTTGAAGACATTGGTAAGGCCACACTTGGAAAACTGTGTACCATTCTGGTCACCCTATTATAGAAAGGATATTATTAAATCGGGAAGAGTGTAGCAAAAAATTTACTAGGATGCTACCGGGACTTGATGGTTTGCGTTATAAGGAGAGGCTGGATAGACTGGGACTTTTTTCTCTGAAGCGTAGGAGGCTGAGGGATGATCTATAGAGGTCTATAAAATAATGGGGGGCATAGATCAGCTAGATAGTCAACATCTTTTTTCAAAGATAGGGGAGTCTAAAACTAGGGGGCATAGGTTTAAGGTGAGGGGGGAGAAATACAAAAGGGTCCAGAGGGGCAATTGTTTCACTCAGAGGGTGGTGAGTGTCTGGAATAAGCTACCAAAGATAGAAAGGGGGTACAATTTTGTAATTTAAAAAGCTTTAAGGCAGTCACGTGGGTAGAATGGGTATAGAGGGATATGGGGCCAAACACGGGCAATCGGGGCTAGCTTAGGGGTTTAAAAAAAGAACAAGTTGAGCTGAAGGACCTGGTTCCGTGCTGTAAACCTCTATGACTCTAAAAATCCATTCCCTCCAGCACTCTCAACTGCCCTTGGGCAATTAGGGATGGGCAATAAATGCTGGCCAGCCAGTGACACCCATGTCCCATGAACGAGTAAAAAAGATGAAGAACAATGGCAGTTTCTTACATATCTAAACACGTACATAGGTGCATAGCACAGGCTTGAACAAAGCAGCATGTTCATGAGCAGTACATTAAGACAAAATAATTAAGAATTAATAATCCCCAATTTTGAGCCTCTGCCTTTATTATACATTATGAGAAACAAAGCGTTTGTCCTGCAGTCTGTCACAACTTGACAACATCATGCAAATTGGCTTATCAAGGAGTTTGTAACAGCACCTGACTTCCTCAATTGATTTAGGGACTTATAACCCACTTCACCACACAGCTGCTCCTGTATGCCCATCAAACATTGACAAGTAAAACGCTCGAAAATACTTGAGTTTTCTGATAATGACACTGAAATTATATAAATCATAGTGGCACTAAGAAAGAGGGTTTTTAACAGTGAGTGCTAGCAATCAGGACAATAAAAGTCTGGTTTACTTGAATTGATATTAGCATATTAACTCACACGGTGCAAATACCTCCTCAGGGAATGATTATACTACATGTTGCGATGCCCATTACAGGCCTATCAATCTTTAACTCTTAATTACAATTGCGCCCAACTGTTTAGTGTTTGTTTTCGATGGCTATACAGTGCGTGCAAGAGATGCAAGTCATCAAGAGTAGTGTGTAAAAAATACTTACCTTTATATAGCGCCTTTTATATCATGGAAAATCCCAAGGTGCTTTGATTTGATTTATTCTTGTCGCACATGTTATCATACAGTGAAAAGTATTGTTTCTTGCGCGCCCTTCAGATAGGCATACTGTTCATAGAAAAGGAAAGAAGAGAGTTTCTGAATGTAGTGTTACAGTCATAGCTAGGGCATAGAGAAAGATCAACTTGACACAAGTTAAGTCCATTCAAAAGTCTGATGGCAGCAGGGAAAAAGCTGTTTCGAGTCGGTTGGTACGTGATTTTTGTAACTTTTTCCCAAAGGAAGAAAGTGGAAGAGAGAATGTCCGGAGTGTGTGGGGTCTTTAATTATGCTGGTTGCTTTGCTGAGGTAGCGGGAGAAGTAGGCAGAGTCAGTGATTGGGAGGCTGGTTTGCGTGATGGATCGGGCTACATTCATGACCTTTTGTAGTTCCTTGCGGTCTTGGGCAGAGCAGGAGCCCATACCAAGCCGTGATACAGCCAGAAAGAATGCTTTCTAAGGGGCATCTGTAAAAGTTGATGAGAGTCATAGCTAACATGGCAAATTTCCTTAGTCTTCTAAGAAAGAAGAGGCATTGGTGGGCTTTCTTAACTAAAGTGTCGACATGGGGGGACCAGGACAGGTAGTTGGTGATCCAGATACCTAAAAACCCGAAGCTCCCGATCCTTTCTACTTCGTCCCCATTGATGTAGACAGGGGCATGTTCTCCTCTACACTTCCTGAAGTCAATGACAATCTCCTTCGTTTTGTTGACATTGAGGGAGAGATTATTGTTGCCGCACCAGTTCACCAGAATCTCTATCTTATTTTAACATTACAAAATCAAATTTGACACTGAGCTAATTGGGAGATATTAGGTCAGATGGCCTTGGGCAAAGAAAGATCGAAAATAGAAGCAAGAGAAGGACATTCGACCCTTTGAGTTAGTTCTGCTATTCATTTGGTCATGGCTGATCATTGAATTAATATCCTGATCTTGCCTTCTTCCACATCCCTTTATCCCCAAGAGCTATATCTAATTCCTTCTTGAAATCAGACAGTGTTTTGTGCGGGTTAGTTTGATTGGCCATGCTCAATTTCTCCTTAGTGTCAGGGAGTTTAGCAAGCATTAAAGGATAGAGTCTGGGTGGGATTGTTGTCGATGCAGGCTCAATGGGCTGAATGGCCTCTTTCTGCACTGTGGATTCTAACTACTATGGATTGCGAAAGAGAATGATGATGTTCGGCAAAATGAAAATGGAAAGATCCTACCAGCATGTAAAGAACCATAAGTCTTGGAAAATAAACAGCGGGCTCACCTTTAACAGACCACAACCACTACTGACCAAGAAGGAGAGCTTGTGACGCAGTGGGTAGCATCCCTGCCTCTAAACCAGAACATCTGGATTCGAGTCCCACCCCATGACTTGTGGCCAATGTACGTCCATAAGGCAGCCAAACACGTTAAGTGTCAACCCAGCAAAATCCTTCCAAACACACAGTAAGAATGGGAGAGATTCCTGGTCAGCCATGTGATGGAAAGAACATTGGCGCCTCACCATCACTAAAGATTAACAACTAGGAGTCAAATTACAACCTTAAACCCAACATAGACGAGGACTGACTCACCGGACGGCACGTGGTAACCAGAAAGAGGTTTATTTGCCTATGTTTAACCTGAAGCCATGAGACTTCATGGGGTCTAGAATCAATGTTAAGAACTACCAGAGCAACTCCCTTCCAATTGTATACCACTGTGCCGCTACATCTACCTGAGGGTGCCGCTACATGAGGGTATTGAGGGATGGATCAGTAAATTTGCAGATGACACTAAAGTTGGTGGAGTGGTAGATAGTGAAGAGGGGTGTTATAGTTTACAGAGTGACTTGGACAAGTTGCAGAGCTGGGCCGAGAGGTGGCAAATGGAGTTTAATGTGGAAAAGTGTGAGGTAATGCACTTTGGCAGGAACAATAAATGTGTAGAGTATAGGGCTAATGGTAGGGCTCTTAATAGTGTTGAGGAACAGAAGGATCTTGGTGTATGTGTCAATAGATCCCTGAAAGTAGGCAGTCAAGTGGATAAAGTTGTTAAGAAGGCATATGGAGTCTTAGCTTTTATTGGTAGGGGGATTGAATTTAGGAGCCGCAGCATCATGTTGCAACTGTACAAAACTCTAGTGCGGCCGCACTTGGAGTATTGTGTGCAGTTCTGGTCCCCACATTATAAGAAAGATGTGGAGGCATTGGAGAGGGTACAGAGGAGGTTTACCAGGATGTTGCCTGGTATGGAGGGCAGGTCCTATGAAGAGAGGTTGAAGGATTTGAGGTTGTTTTCGTTAGAAAGGAGGCGGCTAAGAGGGGATCTTATTGAAGCATATAAGATGATTAGAGGTTTAGATAGGGTGGACAGTGATAGCCTTTTTCCTAGGATGGAGAAAGCTAGCACGAGGGGACACAGCTTTAAATTAAGGGGTATGAGTTATAGGACGGATATCAGAGGTAGGTTCTTTACTCAAAGAGTGATTAGGGAGTGGAATGCCCTGCCTGCAGCTGTTGTAGATGCGCCAAGTTTGGTGGCGTTTAAGAGGTTAGTTGATAAGTATATGGAAGAGAAGGGAATGGTTTAGTTTGGAGGGGCATTGCTTTTTATTTTGGTCGGCACAACATCGAAGGCCGAAGGGCCTGTTCTGTGCTGTAATGTTCTATGTTCTATCTGCTGGTGCCTGTGGGACAGACATATCCAGGAATGGTGTCTGGGGTGTTATTTGTAAGGTACGATTCCGTGAGAATGATTATGTTAGGGTGTTGTTGGACCAGTCTGTGAGATAGCTCTCCCAACCCTGGCACCAACCCCCCAGATGCTAGCAAGGAGGACTTTGCAGGCCAACAGGGCTGTTCCTTTACTCTTGTCTCTTCTGATGCCGAAGTCTGGGTGGCAGGGTGACACAGTAGTCAACACTGCTGCCTCACAGCTCCAGGGACCCGGGTTGATTCCCAGCTTGGGTCTCTGTCTGTATGGAGTTTGCACGTTCTCCCTGTGTGCGTGTGAGTTTCCTCTGGATGCTCCGGTTTCCTCCCACAGGTGTGCGGGTTGGTTTGACTGGACATGCTAAATTAGTGTCCCCGGATGTGATGGGATTAGCACAGTAGCTAAAAGACCTGGCTGGGATTGGTGTTGGTGCAGACTCAATGGGCCGAGTGGCCTCCTTCTGCTCAGTAGAGATCTTACAATCACACCTCTGTGTGGCAACATGCAGATAAAGTGTGTGTTGGCCACAGCATCCAAGACACCAGAGTGATCACATCGACAGCCGCTGCACTTCATACCCTGCACACAAAGATAAAGTCGCCATTGTCTGTGGCTAACTGGTTGAGTACCAACCTGAAAATCCTTCCAATATAAGCCAATGGCTGGTGGTAAGAGCAGAGAGACTCCTGGTCAGCCTCGCTTGATATGGAGTGACACCCCCTCGAGCTATAAGTCCCCCGGTAATAGATCAGCAATCTATTCTGGAAATTAGTAACTATGGAAAAGGATAAAAGTCTGCTTTAGAGCACTATTAGGTATGAGAAGAGAACTGAAGACATACCAATGTCCATTAGAAAATGTATTCTGACATCTTTACCTGCATCCCTTTATAAGAATTACTAACTATTGCAACGTCATTGGCAAATGCCAGCGAATTGATTATTATTTGATTAACTCCTTCAGTAATGGAGGAGTCACTTCTCCTTGTATGTAACGTACTAATCGATATATCCATAGCTGTATAATAGAGGATGGGAGATAATGAGTCTCCTTGTTTTACTCCTCATTTTAATTGGAATTAAATTGATTTTACGTTTTCAAGCTTGAATCTAAGTAACGGCTTCTACATGGAAATCTTCAATTCAACCTATAATTTGTTTAGGATTCCTTATCCTTTTCATCCTAGACCCATCCTTGATCGACATATGATTCGTGACCCAGGTCAATGTGATGTGAATCTCAAATGCCCAGTGACATGGGCCTGGGTGGCAAGATGGCACAACGGTTAGCACTGCTGCCTCACAGTGCCAGGGACCTGGGTTCGATTCCAGCCTCGGGTCACTGTCTGTATGAAGTCTGCACATTCTCCCTTTGTCTGCGTGGGATTCCTCCCACACTCCAAAGAAGTGCAGATTAGGTTGACTGGCCTTGCTAAATTGCCACTTAGTGTCAAGGAGATTAGCAGGGTAAATACATGGGATTATGGCCTTGATGGGGATTGTTGTCAGTGCAGGCTCGATGGGCAAAATGGCCTCCTTTTGCAGTTTAGGGATTCTATTCTATAACATAGCCCTGAGAGCTTCTCTTACTCAGTTGTAGATGCCTCACCAGCAGTTGTTCAAGGGCAATTAGGATATGAAAATAAATGCTGGCCCTTTCAGTGATCCTCCAATTCCAAACATAACATTCAGAAAAAACCTATAATCCCACGGGAACAGAAAAGTGGAAGGAGAGATACCCAAATGCCAAGCTCTCGCATAACGTAGAAAACTGGGGTTGCACGGTGGTTAGCACAGCTGCCACACAGCGCCAGGGTTCGATTCCTGGAGTGCAGAGTCTGCACATTCTCCCCATGTCTGCACGGGTTTCCTCCGGGTGCTCCAATTTCCTCCCACAATCTGAAAGATGTGCTGGTTAGGTGCTCGCTCTGTGTACCCGAACAGGCGCCGGAGTGTGGCGAATAGGGGATTTTCAAAGTAACTTCATTGCAGTGTCAACATAAGCCTTACTTTTAACTTATAAATAAACTTTAACTTTAAAACTGATGAAACATTTCAGACGCCACTCACCATCCTGACTTTGCAAATATATTGCCACACCTTCACCATCGTTGGGTCAAAACCCTGGAACTTCCTCCCTAATAGCACCACGGGCGCACCTATACCACACAGACTGCAAAGGAGGCTCACCACCATGTTCCCCAGGGCAATTAGGGATGGGCAACAAACATTGGCCCAGCCAGTTATGGTTACATGCCTTGAATGAATAAAAAAATATTCGCTTATGAGTTGAGCGGGGAATTCGAGGAACATTGACACGTGAAAGAGCAGGAAGGTCAAATCTCGTTCACATTTAGACTTCATAAACTACGTGAAAAAAAGGTTGGTATAAATAGGAATTCCACGCATTTGTAAATGACACGGTCTATTTTTATTCGTTATGGGCAGATGTGGGATGATTATCTCACAGTGAGTCAGTGGGAATTACAATGGTGTGCCACAATGGGAAGTGGTACAGGAAATAAATGCTGTAAATACAACGGCTAATATATTTTGAGGGAATTTTTACCGTGGCCCTTTCGATCAGCTGTTGGTAAGTCAGTGGACAACCCCTCGATCTTTTTTTTAGTTTATTTTTATATTTATTAGTAGGCTTACATTAACACTGCCGTAAAGTTACTGTGAAAATCCCCCAGTTGTCATACTCCGGACCCTGTTTGGAGACACTGAGGGAAAATTTAGCGTGGCCAATGAAACCTGAGCAGCACGACTTTCGGAGAAAACTGAGGGAAACTCATGCAGACACAGGGAGAATTGTGTAAACTCCGCACTGTCCCGAGCTTTGTCCGAAACCAAGATCAAGCTGTCGCACTTCCTATCGTTCTGGTGTGCTCCATGTCCCTGTCCAATAACTGCGTGAAAGTTCCTAAAGTGTCTGACTCCAGCAGGCAGTCCATTCCACACCCAAGCACTCTCTGAGTAAAGAATCTACCTCGGATATCCAGGGAATCAAACCTGTGAGGCAGCAGTGCTAACCACTGTATCGCCTCACGTGATGTATTGAAGGAGCCATTTTGGAAATTCCCAGAAACTATACTTTGGAATTAATTTATTTATCATAGAATGCTAACAGTGCAGAAGGAGGCCATTCAGTCCCTCAAGCCAGCGCTAACAACTATTCCATCCAAGGTTTATCCCATACCCTGCTAATCCCTTTGATTGAAAGGCAAATCCGCACATCTTTGGAATATGGGAGGAAACTGGAGGAAGCCCACACAGACATGGGGAGAATGTACAAACTCCACACAGGCAGTGACCCGAGGGCAGAATCGAACAGGAGTCCCTGGCGCTGTCAGGCAGCAGTGCTAACCATTGTGCCAACTTCCATTACTTCATAGCATTTCAAAATATTTCCTAAGGGCAGTGACTGTTATAATTCAAGAAAATATGGTCCCCAACTTTGATTTGAAGGTGGAAGAGAGAATGTCTGGGGTGCGTGGAATCCTTAATTATGCTGGCTGCTTTACTGAGGCAACAGAAAATGTAGACAGAGTCAATGGATGAAAGGCTGGCTTGCATTATGGGACTGGGCTACATTCGCAAGCTTTTGTAGTTCCTTGCAATCTTGGGCAGAGCAAGAGCCATACCAAGCCGTGATGCAACCAGAAAGAATGCTTTCTATGCGCATCTGTAAAAGTTGGTGAGTTGTGGTTGACATGCCAAATTTCTTTGATATTTAGAAATGTGATATTACTGGATGGACAACCCAGAGAGCAGGGCTTTTGGCTAAGATCAGCGTGAGGTTGTGCCCTCTGGTTCTAGTTTTTCCTACTACTGGAAACATTCTCTCCACGTTCACTACAGCCAAGGCATCACAGTATCCTGTAAACTTCAATAAAATCCCTCCCTCATCCCAGGTTTCCTCCAGCTGCTCCTGTGGCCTCCCGCAGTCTGAAAGATATGCTGGTTGGGGTGCATTGACCACGCACCTAACCTCCCAAGACTATTTTCTCTGGTGGATGTAGCTGTTACTAGGGGGTATAACCATAAGGTTCATGGTGGGAGATATAGGAGGGATGTCCGAGGTAGGTTCTTTACTCAGAGAGTGGTTGGGGTGTGGAATGGACTGCCTGCTGTGATAGTGGAGTCAGACACTTTAGGAACTTTCAAACAGTTATTGGATAGGGACATGGAGCACACCAGAATGATAGGAAGTGTGATAGCTCGATCTTGGTTTCGGACAAAGCTCAGCACAACATCGAGGGACAAAGGGCCCGTACTGTTCTACGTTCTGTACTAAATTCTCACTCAGTGTACCCAAACAGGCACCAGGGTGTGGCAACTAGGGAATTTCCATAGTAACTTCATTACAGTGTTAGTATACATCAACCTGTGACTAATAAATAAACTACTTTAACATACTTGGGACGATTTGGAAAGGGGACATTTGAGAAAATAATCAAAATGCAATCAATATTCTAATTCTGACAAGATTCTTTTTTAATTTCTATCAAAGTGCAAATTTTGCTGCACTGATTTATAAAGAAGAGAAATGTGAGGGGAAAAAATTAAAATGTGAGGGGGAGGAAGCCACATTGAAAAAAATAAAGGAGTCCTGAAGGTTATTTTAACACTCCTGGGAGGAATTGGAAAGAAAATGCTTGAAAACATTTTGTTTTCAGTCAATAGGTAAGATTTTTATTTTGGTCACTGACAGCATTTCACCTCTTAACCATGCCCTCAGATCCATTTTTACAAGTTATTTTGTAAAGATCGAATTTACAGACATTAAAAGGCAATAAAATTATTTTCTGATTATGAAAGGATTTGTTTCAACCAAGCAAACTGGGGGAAGAATATTGTTATGAACGGGAAAAAGCAGCGGCAAGCGCACAACCTACCCGGCACGGACACCGCCCAAAGGCGGTGTGAGGCCACACTTCACGGTGCAGCACCAACACCTCTACCCGTCAACCGGCAGGTAGCAACAGGCCTCGGCCAATCAGGGCGCTGTTGCCATGGCCGGGTTTAGCCAATCGGGCTTTCGGGATCTCCTGCCCCGCCCCTGCGTGATGTCCCGCCCCGCCCCCGGAGTAGGGCGGGGGGTGAAGATTCGAATTCTAACAGTCGATGGCACGCGGGGGGATCACGTGTTGAGGCTCCACAGGTGTGGGAGAGGAATGTGGGGGGAGGTGCAATGAATGAACACGTGACCTGGTCAACATGGAACCTTGAGGTGGACAGGTGAGAAATGTGGGGCACCTGAACAGAAGCTGGGATGGGAAGGAGGGGGAGGTGTGAGGTGTGAGGTGGATGAGACAATAATCATTTCAAGTCCAATAGCTTCCCCCCCTTCCTTCCTCCCCCACTCAAAAAGGAGGCCTTTTGGCCCATCATATCTGTCTGCTGGCCAAAGATGTCTAGGTTAGGTGGATTGGCCATGCTAAATTGCCCCTTAGTGTGCAAAGATTGTAGTTTAGGTGGATTGGCCATGCTAAATTGCCCCTTAGTGTGCAAAGATTGTAGTTTAGGTGGATTGGCCATGCTAAATTGCCCCTTAGTGTTCAAAGATTGTAGTTTAGGTGGATTGGCCATGCTAAATTGTCCCTTATTGTCCAAAGATTGTAGTTTAGGTGGATTGGCCATGCTAAATTGCCCCATTATGTCCAAAAAATGCCTAGGTTAGGGGGATTGACCATACTAAATTGCCCCTTATTGTTCAAAGATTGTAGTTTACGTGGATTGGCATGATAAATTGCCCCATAGTGTCCAAAAGATATCTAGGTTGGGGGGATTGATCATACTGAATTGCCCCCCTTAGGGTCCAAAGATTGTAGTTTAGGTGGATTGGCATGATAAATTGCCCCATAGTGTCGAAAAGATGGTTAGGGGGATTGGCCATGCTAAATTTTCTCTTAGTGTCCAAAGATATTCAGGTTGGAAGGATTAGCAGAGTAAATGTGTGAGATTACGGGGGCATAGGGTAGGGTGTGGGCCTGGGTGGTATGCTGTTTGGGAGAGTAGATGCAGATTCATTAGGCCAACTTGCCTCCTGCACTTGTAGAGATTTGATGATTGAATCCGTTCACATTTTGTAGGCTATTCCGCATGGACCGTCCCTAACATTTTTCATAGATGGCGTGAGTCATTAACCAAATGATGGTGGGTGAGGGGGTGGTAGGGTGTGGGTCGTGTCTAATCGACCCTTCTCGCCTTTTAAGTCCACCATTCACGTTTGCCCCCAAAGTAGCCAATTGGAGAATTTAACCGAGGGAATTTTTGTAGGTTGGCAGCTGTTGGTAAATTCCTGGTTCTGTTTTTGAGAGGGGTGGTGGGAGGAAGGAGGCCGTTTTGTCTAGATCAGAGAAGCTAATGTGAGATGACTTCTTCTTTCCTTTTGACAGTGACACGCGCGCACCACATAGGTGAAACTTTACACATCTTCAAAATGAAGGCAATGGGTTCAATTATTTTTTGTAGTTTATTGGTTGGAGGAATCTAGAACTTCCAGCGACAACTCTGAGGTTCTTGAATTTACAAAGAGAGTCAAATCTATCTGGAAAGCAGGGGTAATTATGCTGTGGTTGTGCGGAGGCTTGGCTACACTTTATTTGGAATAACACTGCTTATTTATGGGCATCTCATCTCAAGAAGTAGAGAATCCCCGGAGTGCAGAAGGAGGCCATTTGGCCCAACAAGCCTGCACCCTTAATGATCGGCACAGTGGCATAGCAGTGAGCACTGCTGCCTCACAGCACCAGGTTCCTGGGGTTGGATTCCTAGCTCAGCTCACAGTCTGTGTGGAGGCTGTACATTGATGCATTGACTATGACTGCATTGGTTTCCTCTAGACTGCTGCGTGTTCTCCCATAGCCTGATAAATAATACTAATAAATAAATTGATCTATGCATCCACACCATTTACCTGTCTTTGCTACACGTCACCTGAGGTGACCAAAGAGGAATTTGTGTCAGAACCTTCAAAATTCCAATTTTCTCAGCATTTCAAAGAAACGTAGTTTCAGGCTTATTGCCATACTCTGAGAAAATGATTCCTAATTTCATTTTAAATGGCCCAACCCTGATTTGAAAATTCACACCCCAACCCCATCCTCCTCTCTCTCCCCCCTTCCACAATTGTGTATTCCCCTTTCAGTAAATGATAGCTCTCTACAGCAATTTCTTTATCCATCTTCAGTACTTCATCCTTCACGTTCCGTACACAAGGGATTACCAATACATTGAAGTAGCATGGTGGCACAGTGGCTAGCATCGCTGCCTCACGGTGCCAGGAACCCAGGTTCGATTCTGGACTTCAGTCACTTTCTGTGTGAAGTTTGCATATTCTCCCCATGTCTGTAGACGTTTCCTCCAGGTCTCCGGTTTCTTCCCACACTCTAAAGATATGTAGGTTAGATGGATTGGCTATGCTAAATTGTCCCTTAGTATACAAAGATATGTGAGTTAGTGGGTTGGCAAAACTAAAATGCCCAATGGTGTCCAAAGATGTGCAGTTTAGGTAAATTGGCCATGGTAAATTGCCCCTAGTGTCCACAGATATGCAAGATAGGCAGATTAGCTAAGCTAAATTAGTCCTTAGTGTTCAAAGATGTGTAGGTGAGATGGTGAATGCATAGGGTTACAGGGATAGATTAGATTAAGATTTATTTATTGTCACATCTAACCCAGTGCCGTGAAAAATATTGTTTGTGGTACTAAATTGGTCCATATGGTCAGGAGGATTAGCAGGGTAAATAAGTGGGGTTATGGGGATAGGGTCTGGGTGGGATTGTTTAAAGATTTTTTTATTTACTGGTGTCACAAGTAGGTTTACATTAACACTGCAATGAAGTTACTGTGAAATTCCTCTAGTCGCCACACTCTGGCATCTGTTTGGGTACGCCAAGAGAGAATTTAGCATGACCAATACACCTAACTAACATGTCTTTCAGACTGTGGGAGGAAACCGGAGCACCCAGAGGAAACCCATGCTGACATTGGAAAACAAACAGTGACCCAACCCAGGAATCGAACACGGGTCCCTGGTACTGTGAGACAGCAGTGCTAACCACTACGCCACCGTGCCGCCCAATGATCTAATTGAACAGTGAAGCAGAGCAAATGGCACACTTAAAAATCATAGAAACTCTACAGTGCAAAAGGAGGCCATTCAGCCCATCAGGTCTGGACTGACCACAATCCCACCCAGGCCCTACCCCCATATCACTGCATATTTACCCATTAGTACCTCTAACCTATACCTCTCAGGTCACTAAGAGGCAATTTAGCATGACCAATCAACCTAACTTACACATCTTTGGACTTCTGTTGGAAAGCATGCAAAACCCATTCATCTTTCAGTGGAAAGAAAGAATCCCTAGATAATATACTTATCTTGATTAAAGGATAAGTGTTGGGCTGGGACAAATATATTTTCAATGTCATATTTTCCTTTGTGATTCCCATCTGCCATTTTTTTCCCTTCTCCTTAAGGTGTTGGTACTTTGCTGAGTTGTAATCCCATGGATGTTGAGGCACTATCTTGCTCCAAAGGCTAGCCAACTGCATGAGGCCTCGCATTCTAGCCCAATCTGTGTCTCACCAAGTGTCCGTACACAAGCACTGTTCCTTGGGAATTATTGAGAACTGATCGAGAGCAGAAATCCTTGTCAGCTATTCTTCCTGAAGTGCTAGAACTGTTAAAATGAACATTCTGCATTGATTGGTGAGCCCCCATCCAGGGATCTTCCTCCTTGATTGTTTTTATCCCTTTTTGTTTTTAGGGTATGAGCATCGCTTGGCAGGCCAACATTTACTGCCCATCTCTAATTGCCCCTTGAGAAGATAATGATGAGCTGTCTTCTTGAACCGCTGCAGTCCACATGATGTTGGTTTTAATTTTTAAGTCTAAGTTTATTTATCACTGTCACAAGCGTTCTTATGTTAACACATCAACACAAGTTACAGTGAAAATCTTCTAGTCGCCACACTCCCACTGAAGGAGAATTTCGCACGGCCAATGCATCCTAAACAGCATGTCTTTCAGACTGCGGGAGGAAACCCATGCAGACTGGGAATTGTACCCAAGGTCCCAGCGCTCTGAGGCAGCAATGTTAACTGCCGTGGCACTCTGCAGTGTTGTTAGGGAAGGACTTCTAGGATTTCACCCTAGTAATGATGAAGGAATGGCCAAAGACCTGCAAATTAGGTGGATTAGCCATGCTATGATTGCCACTTAGTTCTAAAGATGTGCAGGTTAAGTGGATTGGCTGTGCGAAATTGCCCCTTAGTGTCCAAAGATGTGCAGGTTAATGGATTGGCCATGCTAAACTGCCCCTTAGTGTCCAAAAATGTGTAGGTTAGTTGGACTAGCGTTGGTAAATTGCCACTTAGAGTCCAAAGATATATGTAGGTTTGGGGGATTAGTCATGCTAAATTGGCCCTTAGTGTCCAGGTTAAGGGGATTAGCAGGGTAAATATGTGGAGTTGCGGGAATGGGTAAGATTCCCTATCAAAGAGACAGTGCAGACATGATGGGCCAAATGGTCTGCTTCTGCTCTGTAGAGATTCTATGCCTTGGGCAACCTTTGGTTGAGAATTTAATTGTGTGGGACTGCTACAATCTGTGCATTATTTTCCAGTGTCAGTTAAACCAATGGTGAAATCCATGTTCTCAGGAGCTGGGTTGGTGGGGGAGCGGTTCACAATGTTCTTGATGCTAATGGAGGAAGAGAGCGGTTGGAATAAAGCTCCAGAGATGACAGAAATCCAAACGAGAAACTCAGATTGCTCCGCCAGTTCATTACCAACCAAAGCTTCAAATCCAAAGCAAAGGAGGCCCTTCAACCTGTCACCCCCGTGCTAGTGCTGTGAAAGAGCTATCCATTCTCTGTTTCTCCCCCTCCCCACTTTTGAGCTTCTCCTTTCCGAGTTGCGAGTTGGATGGGGAAGGGTTTTGCCCTGAGGCTGGCTCCAGTGTCATTGTAAAATGGACATTCTTTGCTGATTAACCCTGGATTTGTACGATTGACTCACTGTGTGTCAAATTCCCCAGTTTGATGGGAGGGACAACCCTTACGATCCCTATCCCCACTGATGGTGCGGTAGCACAGCAGTTAACTACAGCATCACAGCGCCAAGGACATGGGTTGGATTCCCAGCTTGGGTCTGTGTGGAGTCTGCTCATTCTCCCCGTGTCTACGTGGGTTTCCTCTGATAAGTTTCAATGAGATCTCTCCCTCGTCCTTCTAAATCTGTATCCTAATCAATTGCTGCATGCTCCTCAATCAGAAATGAACAAATTCCTCACATTTGTGTGAATGAGACCTATATCAAGTGGGGAATCATAGAACCGTACAGTACAGAAAGAGGCCCTTCAGCCCATTGACTCTGCACTGACCACAATCCCACCCAGTCCCTACCCACATGTCCTTACATATTTTACCCACTAATCCCTCTAACCTACACATCCTGGGACACTAAGGGCCACTTTTTTAGCATGGCCAATCAATCTAACCCACACATCTTTGGACTATTGGAAGACCTTTCTTTGTTGCGTCTCAACATGATGCAGCCAGATGGGACTTTGTGCCCAGCTTGCTGAATGCTGAGCTGCTTATTTTTCACTGGGTATATTATAACCGAGTGATAGAAACGAGAAGAAGGAGGAGGCCATTCAGCCTACTCCACCATTCAGTATAATCATGACTGATCATCAAATTCAATATTCTGATTGCCCCCTTTCCTCCCCCAATATTCCTTGATCACTTTAGCCCCAAGTCCTAAAGCTAATTTCTTCTTGAAATCACATAATGTTTTGGCCTCAACTACTTTCTGTGGTAGTGAATTCCACACATTCACCACTCCCTGGATGAAGAAATTTCTCCTCACCTCAATCGTAAAAGGTTTACCCCTTATCCTCAAACTATGACCCCTAGTTCTAGATTCCCCCCACCATCAGGAACATTGTTTCTGAATCTACCCTGTCTAACCATATTAGAATTTTATAAGTTTTTATGAAATCCCCCTCCTTGCTCATCGAAACTCCAGTGAATATAATCCTAACCAACTTAGTGTCTGTTCATGTAACAGACCTGCCATCCCAGGAATCAGTCTGGTAAACCTTTGCTGTGCTCCCTTCTATAGCAAGGACATCCTTCCTCAGATAAGGGCTCCTGCTCTGCCCAAGACCACAAAAAACTACAGAAGGTCATGAACATAGTGCAATCCATCATGCAAACTAGTTTCCTATCCACTGATTTTTGTCTACACTTCCCACAGCCAGCATAATTAAGGACCTCACGCACCCCTGATATCCTCTCTTCAACCTTTTTCCTTCAGGTAAAAGATACAAAAGTCTGAGGTCATGCACCGACCGACTCAAGAACAGCTTCTTTCCTGCTGCTGTCAGACTTTTGAATAAACTTACCTCACATTAATTGATCTTTCTCTACACCCTGTAATATTACATTCTACACTGTCTCCTTTCTTTTTCTATGAAGAGTATGCTTTGTTTATATAGCGTGCAAGAAGCAATATTTTTCACTGTATGTTAATACATGTCACAATAATAAATTTAATCAAATCAGGGGAGTTGGCCATTATTGATCCCCCAGTTCATAAAAATGGATTGATTTGATTTGATTTATTATTGTCACATGTATTGGGATACAATGAAAAGTATTGTTTCTTGCGTGTTATGCAGACAAAGCATACCATTCACAGAGTATTTAGGGGAGAAGGGCAGAATTTAGTGTTACAATCACAGCTAGAGTGCAGAGAAAGATCAGGTTAATTATAAGATAGGTCCATTCAAAAGTCTGATGGCTGCCAGGAAATATTGTTTTTGAGCTGGTTGGTATGTATTTTCAGACTTTTGTATCTTTTTTCCCGATGGAACAAGGTGAAGAGAATATGAATATGTCGTGTGTGTGTGCGTGTGCGTGTGCGTGTGCGTGTGCGTGTGTGTCTGACGCAGCGAGAAGTGTAGACACAATCAGAGGATGGGAGGCTGATTTGCGCAATGGGACTGGGCTTCATTCATGACCTTTTGTTATTCCTTGCAGCCTTGGGCAGAGCAGGAGCCATACCCAGCTGCGATATATCCAGAAAGAATGCTTTCTATGGTGCATAGAACATAGAACAATACAGCACAGAACAGGCCCTTCGGCCTTCGATGTTGTGCCGACCAAAATAAAAAGCATAGAACATAGAACAATACAGCACAGAACAGGCCCTTCGGCCTTCGATGTTGTGCCGACCAAAATAAAAAGCAATGCCCCTCCAAACTAAACCATTCCCTTCTCTTCCATATACTTATCAATTAACCTCTTAAACGCCACCAAACTTGGCGCATCTACAACAGCTGCAGGCAGGGCATTCCACTCCCTAATCACTCTTTGAGTAAAGAACCTACCTCTGATATCCGTCCTATAACTCATACCCCTTAATTTAAAGCTGTGTCCCCTCGTGCTAGCTTTCTCCATCCTAGGAAAAAGGCTATCACTGTCCACCCTATCTAAACCTCTAATCATCTTATATGCTTCAATAAGATCCCCTCTTAGCCGCCTCCTTTCTAACGAAAACAACCTCAAATCCTTCAACCTCTCTTCATAGGACCTGCCCTCCATACCAGGCAACATCCTGGTAAACCTCCTCTGTACCCTCTCCAATGCCTCCACATCTTTCTTATAATGTGGGGACCAGAACTGCACACAATACTCCAAGTGCGGCCGCACTAGAGTTTTGTACAGTTGCAACATGATGCTGCGGCTCCTAAATTCAATCCCCCTACCAATAAAAGCTAAGACTCCATATGCCTTCTTAACAACTTTATCCACTTGACTGCCTACTTTCAGGGATCTATTGACACATACACCAAGATCCTTCTGTTCCTCAACACTATTAAGAGCCCTACCATTAGCCCTATACTCTACACATTTATTGTTCCTGCCAAAGTGCATTACCTCACACTTTTCCACATTAAACTCCATTTGCCACCTCTCGGCCCAGCTCTGCAACTTGTCCAAGTCACTCTGTAAACTAAAACACCCCTCTTCACTATCTACCACACCACCAACTTTAGTATCATCTGCAAATTTACTGATCCATCCCTCAATACCCTCATCCAGATCATTTATAAAAATTACAAACAGCAGGGGCCCCAAAACAGACCCCTGAGGCACACCACTCGTCACCGAACTCCACGATGAATATCTCCCATCAACCACCACCCTCTGTCTTCTATCTGCCAGCCAATTCCTAATCCAATTAGCTAAATCACCCTCTATTCCACACATCTGCATTTTCTGTAGAAGTCTTCCATGGGCCACCTTATCAAACGCCTTACTAAAGTCCATATATACTACATCAACCGCCTTACCCCCATCCACCTCTCTGGTCACTTTCTCAAAAAACTCAATGAGGTTAGTAAGGCATGACCTACCCTTCACGAAACCATGCTGACTATCCCCAATCAATTCATTTCTCTCTAAATAACTATAAATCCTATCCCTAATAATTCTCTCCAATACCTTGCCCACAACAGAAGTAAGACTCACTGGCCTATAATTCCCTGGAAGGTCTCTCTTCCCCTTCTTAAACAATGGGACCACATTCGCTATCCTCCAGTCCTCCGGAACCACACCCGTAACCAACGAGGACCTGAAGATCAGAGCCAGAGGCTCTGCAATCTCCTCTCTTGCCTCCCAGAGAATCCTAGGGTAAATCCCGTCCGGCCCAGGGGACTTATCCAACTTCAAACCCTCGAGAATTTCTAACACATCCTCCCTATCTACTACAATACTCCCCAATTTGCAACCCTGTACCTCAGTGCTCTCCATAGCTACATTTCCAGCACTCTGCGTGAATACCGAAGAGAAATATTTATTCAGTGCCTCACCAATCTCTTCAGGCTCCACGCACAACTTCCCACTGCTGTCTATGACTGGCCCTAATCTTGCCCTAACCAATCTTCTATTCTTAACATATCGAAAGAAAGATAAAGATTCTCTAAAGCATCTAAAGATAAAGATAAAGCATCTCTAAAGATTGGTAAGAGCTTGCTGTCTGCAAATTGGAAGCAAGTTCTGACAACGCAACATTTCAAAAGTGCTGCTTTCGAAAGTTGTGAAGATCTTTGGGATGTTCTGGGGTTGTAAGAGGGTGCTGTGGTGGGGTGGTGGAGGATGGGATGGGTGATTAAGGGGCTGAATGTTCTACAATTCTGAAGCAAAATAGAAATAATATACAATGATTTAAAGTTTAAAAAATAAATAAAGTAAGGTATAGTAGTTTGGAAATAATCTTCTTTATTTGTTTACAGGATGTTTACAGATAAAGAGGGAAAGAATAATGGCCACCTTATTTGAAGTGAAACAAAAGGTGGAGGTAAGTGCCCTCTCGTTCTGACATAATCACTACTTTGAATCATAGAACCCTAGGGTGCAGAAGAAGGCCACAATCCTACCCAGAGCCTATTCCTGTATGTCTACATGTTTACCCTAACTAATTCTGTCTATACTTCCTGCTGCCTTGGCAAAGCAGCCAGCATAATTAAGGACCCCATACACCCTGGACATTCTCTCTTCCACTTTCTTTCTTCAGGAAAAAGATACAAAAGTCTGAGGACACATACCAACAGACTTGACAACAGCTTCTTCCCTTGTGCTGTCAGACTTTTGAATGGACCTACCTTGCACTAAGTTGATGTTTACACCTTAGCTACGACTGTAACACTACATTCTGCACCCTCCTTTCTTTCTCCCCATGTACTCTATGAACGGTATGTTTGTACTGCTTGCAAGAAACAAAGTTGATCTTTCTCTACACCCTAGCTATGACTGTAACACTACATTCTGCACTCGCTCGTTTCCTTCTCGATGAACGGTATGCTTTGTCTCTATAGTGCGTCAGAAACAACACTTTTCACTGTATACTAATATATGTGACAATAGTAAATCAAATCAAATCAAAATTGGGTCTACCACTGGGTGCTGAAGTTAATTTTCCACTTGATCCTTCTTCCTTACATAACTCATCCATTTTATACTATTCAGGGGTTCCACATTCTAACTAACCATATGCTGCGTTCTCCGGGATCTTTCTGACCCTTGTGACTTGTGGTCATTCCAATCTGTTTACCCATTGAGACATTAGCTTTTTCCTAAAGGATTTGCCGGGAAATTTGCTTGTTTGTATCCCTGCTCCCTCAGAGATCGTTGTCGCTGTTCCTAATGACGAAATACGATTCTGATCAGTGTTTCCTGATGGATTCGTTCACGTTTTAACCAACTGCAGGATTGGGACTTGGAGCAAAACGCAGAGATTCCAACAGGTCGGGACGTCCTGTCTTTGAATTACAGGGACCTGCTGACACCAGACAGCCAGAAAATTAAACTGTCGCCTCTACAGCATCGCCGGAAACAAAGGTAAAATGTTTGGACCAATGTTTGGTGAAAGGTTAACGGTTGTGTGAATGGCGCAAGGCATTGAGGCGGCCCAGTGGTTAGCACTGCTGCTTCATAGCTCCAGGGACCCAGGTTTATTCCTGGTCTTGGGTCACTGTCTGTGTGGAGTTTGCACATTCTCCCTGTGTCTGTGTGGGTTTCCTCGTTTTCTCCCACAGTCCAAAGGTGTGCAGGTTAGGTTGATTGGACCATGCTAAATTGCCCCTTAGTGTCCTGGGATGCGTAGCTTAGAGGAATTAAAGTTAAGCTTTATTTTATTAGTCACAAGTAAGGCTTGCATTAACCCTGCATTACCGTGAATTTCCTCTAGTTGCCACACTCTGGTCAATGCAGCTTAACCAGCACGTCTTTCAGAAACTGGAGCACCCGAAGGAAATCCATGCAGACAGAGGAAGAATGTACAAACTCCATTTATTAGTCACAAGTAAGGCTTACATTAACACTGCAATGAAGTTACTGTGAAAATCCCCTAATCATCACACACTCTGGAACCTGTTTGGGTACACGGAGGGAGAATTTAACATGGCCAATGCACCCTAAATAGCACGTCTTTCAGACTGAGGGAGGAAAGTAGAGCATCTGGAGGAAATCCACGTAGACACGGATAGAACGTGGAAACTCCACGCAAAAGGTGACACAAGCCGAGAATCAAACCCTGGTCCCTGACACACTGTGAGGCGGCAGTGCTAACCACTGTGCTGCCCAGTTAGTAGGGCAAATAAGTGGAGTACGAAAATAGGGCCTGGATGGGTTTGTTGTTGGTGCAAGCTCGATGGGCCAAATGGAATCTTTTTTCCACTGAGGGGATTCTATGATTGACCAGCAGTGTGGAGAGGGAGGGTAACCATGCATTGTAAATCAACACAAGTCACTGTCTGCCTCGCAAGAACTGCACCATGCCCCCTTCACCACATCGTGAGCTCCAGGAAGGTGCTTCATTTGCATAATAATTGCCCATTAAAATTGAAGTGGAGGTGCTGGCATTGGACTGGGGGTAAGAAGTCTCACAACACTATGTTTATTTGGCTTTTGGAGTGCTGCTCCATTCAGGAGTGCTCTGAGCTTTTGATGGGCTGACATCCTCCTCCTGCGCTGTAGGAATCCTATGAGGGATTCTGTGATTCCTTCAGGAGCAGCGGTCCGAAAGCTCATGATTGCAAATAAACCTGTTGGACTTTAATCTGGTGTTGTCAGACTCCTTACTGTGCCCCTCAAACTGTCACAGAAAATTAAATCTGGAAACTAATGGCACAAGTATGCTGTTAATGATGTGGGGCAGGGTTTTACAGCCCCACTCGAGCAAGACCGGAAATTCCCATTCAAGGTCAACGGACATTTCCATTGTCCGTCCCTCGCCCAATGGGAATCCGTGGTGGGCGGGGCAGTAGAATTCCGGCAGCAATATTTGCTGTTGACTAAATCAACTTCTCTGATCCAGAAAGTAAATGGGTAAAGGCACAGTGGTTGGCACTGCTACCTCACAGCGCTAGGGACCCAGGTTCGATTCCAGTCTCAGGTCACTGTCTGTGTGGAGCTTGCGCGTTCTCCTCATGCCTGCGTGGGTTTCTTCCAGATGCTCCAGTTTCCTCCCACAGTCCGAAAGTTGCCCCTTAGTTTCCAACAGTGTGCAGGTTAGGTAGATTGACCATGCTAAATTGCCCCGAGGTAAATATGTGGAGTGACAAGGATAGGACTGTGTCCAAAGCGTCAATATTCCTTTTGTTTTTACCATTTGGAGTTGATGAGAGTTCCATTGATATATAAATGATGAAGCATTTTCTGTAACTATAATATCAGGTGTGGCTCGATGGCATAGTGGTTAGCACTGCTACCTCACAGCTCCAGGGACCCTGCGTTCAATTCCCATTCTTGGGTCACCGTCTGTGTGGAATCTGCATGGGTTTCCTCCAGGTGCCCCAGTTTTCTTCCACACTCCAAAGATGTGCAGGTTAGGTAGATTCGCCATGGTAAATTGCCTCTTAGTGTCCAAAGATGTGCAGGTTAGGTGGATTGGCCATGCTAAATTGTCCCTTAGTGTCCAAACATGTGCAGGTTAGGTGGATTGACCATGCTAAATTGTCCCTTAGTGTTCAAAGATGAGTAGGTTAGGTGGATTGGCCATACTAAATTGCCCCTTAGTGTCCAAAGTTGTGCGGGTAAGGTGGATTGTCCATGTGAAATTGCCCCTTAGTGTCCAAAGATGTGCAGGTAAGATGGATTGGCCATGCTAAATTGACCCTAATGCCAGGTGGATTGTAGGGTTAATGTATGGGATTGTGCGGATAGGGCATGGATAGGATTGTTGTTGGCACAGACTTGATGGGCTGAATAGCCATTTTGCACTGTAGGGATTCTATGATGCTCGGCGTGTGTGTTAAATGTATTCATGGCGTCACGGTTAGTGAACAGCGATTTCAATCTCGCGGCCCATTGAGAGGAAGATGGGCCTCACATGCGGACTGCTCACTCTCCTAGGCTGCTCTTTGCTGCTCTAGAGGCACTGCCTTGGGATAAGTTCAGCATCTCAGCAACATCAGCTCTGTGGCTTGCGATTGAAGGCAGATCATACAAACAGATAAGCATTTGTGTGACCTTACCCTGCTATTTTTGTCATGGGATTTACTGATTTTAAAATAAGTGAGTAAAGACTTGAGTCAGGGCACTAGGCCAAAGACAGTCTTCAAGCCGCCTTGATCTTTCTTGGATCATATTGACAACAGTAATTTACACTTTTCTTCTTCCTATATTTGGCTTTTGGCTAATGATAGCCTTTCAGATAGCTGATACTGCTTTTCATCAGCGTGGCAGTGTGTCGGTACTTGTAGAGGTTCTCCCGGCTTCTCGCTACCTGCAGAGGTCCCTGGCAGTGTTCCTGCGAGACAACACCAGTGCACAGACATGTAGTACCTGAAAGGCACCTTGCATGCCTTGAGCTGTGAGAAACAACAGTGTGTGTTCAGCTGACAAACAAAAATTTAAAAGGACCACCTAGCGAAAGAAAAGGGCATCGCACGATTAAATCTTGAAGGACAAATTGTGTGTCAGTATTTGTAGAGATTCACTGAGTATGTGTACGTGAGTGAGTGTGTGTGTATGTATGCACATGTGAATGTGGGTGTGCGTGTGTAAATATTTGCAGAGAATCACTGTGTGTGCCTATGTGAGTGTGTATGTGTGTGCACGTGTGTGGCCATATTTGCAGAGGGTGTGTGTGTGTTGTTGTGTTGTGTGTGTGTGTGTGTGTGTGTGTGTGGTGTGTGTGTGTGTGTGTGGTGTGTGTGTGTGTGTGTGTGTGTGTGTGTGTGTGTGTCAGTATTTGTAGAGGATCACTATGTGTGTGTCAATACTTGCTCGAGGTACCTGGATTGGAGCTTATTTCTGGAGGTCCATGATCCTGTCAATGTTTGTGAGAGATCCTTGGACATGTTGGGATTTGCAAATTAAGGGTCCATCATTCAGTGGGTTTATTACCTCCATTAGTGAGTCGGAATGTTTTCAGTGACCCTATCTGGGATCACGGTCACTCCTAGTCTTGTTAGTTATTATAAAACTTACGCTAGCAAGTTACAATGTACAGGAACGTTGGAAATTTCAAAAAGTTTAATTGAGACACTTCTGCAGGAAGTGAAATTTTATTACTCTGGGCATCCCGCCTGCAGTCTCTGACAGGCCTGTCAGTGCCAACAAACAGCCAGGGGTGGTGTTAAAAATTCTTTGACCTGTCCTTCCCGGTGGACATTTCCACGACTAAGGAAGTTCAAATGCAGAAGGCTATGAATATAGGATCGTCAGTCATAAATCCAAGAATTCAAGAGGAACATCCTTGGGGGGGGGGCAGCAGCAGCAGTGAGAATGAGGAACTCACCACTGTGTGTCATCATTGTGGTGACACTAAAGGGGAAGCCACATAAACATGTGAAGGGATGGAGGAGGGGAACAGGAACAAAAAGACATGCAGACAATATGGAAACAGACTTGTGCAGTGCATGATCGATAGGATAGATGAGTTGTGCTGAACGACCTGTTTACATGCTGGAATATTACAGTAAAGGCACTATATTTTCCTTTATTCATTCTTGGGACGTTGCATGTTGCTGGCTGGGCCAGCATTTATTACCCATCCCTAATTGCCCTTGAACTGAGTGTCTCACTCAACCATTTCAAAGGGCTGTTGAGAGTCAACCGCGTCGCTGTGGCTCTGGAGTCACACGTAGAATCATAGAATCCATAAAGTGCAGAAGGAGGCCATTCGACCCATTGAGTCTGCACTGACCACAATCCCACCCAGACCCTATTCAATTGTGGCCTCGAGTCGCTGTGTGGAATCTGCATGTTCTCCCTGTGTCTGTGTGGGTTTCCTTCGGGTGCTCCAGTTTCCTCCCACACTCCAATGGTGTGTTGGTTAGTTGGATTGGCCATGCTAAATTGCCTCTTAGTAACCCCACATTCTTACACTGCTAATCCCCTGATACTAGGATAAATTTAACATGGCCAATCCACCTAACCAGCACACCTTTGGAGTGTGGGAGGAAACCAGACACTCAAAGGAAATCCACATGCACACAGGGAGAATGTGCAGTCTCCACACATTAACTCAAGGCTATAATTGAACCCGGTGCTGTGAGGCAGCAGTGCCAACTACTGTGCATGGTTGCTATCTGAGCAGCATGGTGGCACAGTGTAGGCCAGACCAGGTAAGACGGCAGATTTCCTTCTCCAAAGAACATTAGTGAAGCAGATGGATTTTTCTGACAATGGTCATCAGTAGATTCTTAATTCCAGATTTTTTTTTTATTGAATTCAAATTCCACCATCTGCCATGGTGGGATTCAAACCTGGGTCCTCAGAACATTAGTTGAGTTTCTGGATTAATAGTCCAGCAATAATAGCACAAGGCCATTGCCTCCCCTTAAGTTATAAATGTAAGTTGTCATCTGTTTTAATTGGGTTCTGATAGTTGCCCAGCAGATGGTGCTGAAAGGTCTCAAACAAGACCCAGCTTGTGACAGGCAGCAAAGGCAGAGTTTGAGGCGGCTTTGTAGGGGAAACAGAACTGGGGTTAGAATTTGCCTTTCAGAATTATTCTCATCGAGCTGTCAAGGGTCCTTATCAATTCCAGCATCACTTCAGCAGAGGTAAAACAGTTACTTTCTCCGATTACATGCTCCAAGCTCAGAGCATCGTCTGCTGTTAATTTAAGTTTATTTATTGGTGTCACATTAACACTGCAATGAAGTTACTGTGAAAAACTCCCGAATCGCCACATTCCAGCGCCTGTGTGGGTACACTGAGGGAGAATTTGGCTCAGTCACTGCACCCGAACCAGCACGTCTTTCAGACTGTGAGAGGAAACTGGAGCACCCAGAGGAAATGCACACAGACAAAAGGAGAAAGTGCAGGTTCTTCACACACAGTGACCCAAGGCTGGGATTCGAACCCAGGTCCTTGGCGCTGTGAGGCAGCAGTGCTTACCACTGTGGATAAGTGCTTGAAAGTTGGTGCAGACATAATGAATAGAAGGGCCCTTTTCTGTGCTTTAAAACATTTTATGATTCTAAATAAAAGTAAGGTTTATTTATTATTGTCACAAATAGGTTTACATTAACACTGCAGTGGAGTTACTGTGAAACTTTCCTGGTCGCCACATGCCGGTGCCTGTTTGAGAATTTAGCACGGTCAATGCACGCTAACCAGCACATCTTTTAGTCTGTGGGAGGAAACTGGAGCAACCGGAGGAAACCCACGTAGACACAGAAAGCATGTGCAGATTCTTCACAGACAGTGACCCAAACCGGGAATTGAACCTGGGTCCCTGTCACTGTGAGGCAGCATTGTTAACCACTGTGTCACGGTGTTGCCCTGGGTCCCCGTCACTGTGAGGCAGTGCTAACCACTATGCCACCGTGTTTCCCCGGGTCCCTTTCGCTATGAGGCAGCAGTGTTCACCACTGTGCCACCAGTGGGGTAGCACAGGGGCACCAGCAGTGAGCTCTCTCTGCCAAGGAGAGCAGTCCATGCTGGGACTTTACTGACTTTCAGAGTTGCCTTAACTCCACATCTTGTGATGTGCACTGTGCTGCTTTGAATCATGGCTGCTGATGGTCTCTGGGCTTCAGTTTTGTGGCCTGTGTTATAGTGGCTGAAATTCTATAGAGACAGGAACAATATTTGTATGTTTCACTCCTTTCTCCCTCTACTCCTTTCTAGCATCTCATTCATTCCCTCTCTCCCCCTCCCCCAATCCAACGTCTACTCTGCTTCTTTCTCCCCATCTTGTTGCTGCTTTTGTCTGCTTGAAGCAATTGACTTGTGAAGCAAGCATCCTCTCAGCAACGTCTTCTCTGGTCTCTTCCCAGGGAGCAGTATCGCAGCAACGTGAACTCACTGCGGGAGCTGGCGGCCATTTTGCCAATCCCGCCACAGAAACGGGAGAAAAGACTCACAAAGGTACAGCAAAATGAAAATTAACTCCCATCCAGCTCCCTCACCCCTGCCCTCTGAGCTTCACGCCCTCAGAGCAGGCCATCCACTCATTCATTCATACTTCTTTAGTGGTGGCAGTTTAAATGAAAATTTTATTTATCAGTGTCACAAGTTGGCTTACATTAACACTGCAATGAAGTTACTGTGAAAATCCCCGAGCACCCACAACAGTCCCAACCAGGCCCTGTCCCTGTAACCCCTTGTATTTGCCCTGCCTTTTGGGTACACAGAGGGAGAATTTAGCACCTAACCAGCCTGTCTCTCAGAATGTGGGAGGAAACCCGGACACCTGGAGGAAACCCACACAGACATGGGGAGAATGCGCAAACTCCGCAAACTCCAAGCCGGGAATCGAATCGCTGCGAGGTTAGCAGTGCTAACCACTGTGCCACCCTGCCACTCTTAGCACTTCATAACACGTAGACCCTCAGTAGAACTCAGTCTGAAATTACCTTAGATTCTCGAAATTTGATCCCGCAGCAGGCTTCAAGTTGGTGTAATTTAATGGCAGTGTTATATGTTTCCCCGCTGGTGGGTTTCCAGGCTGGTGGATGTGAATGTGCTGAGCTCTAAAATCTCTTGGATGGCTTTGTCACAGGGCTCCCTCCTCCTCTTACCTCATCCCCTCTCTGCAATTCTACAGTGGGGGCAGGGGTAAGGCCAACAGACTAACCTGCCCACCAGAGGGGGGCCTGCTTCCTAGACAGTCTCAGATTTCAGGTTGGCGAAGAGCAAAGGGCAAGGCCTAAAAAGTGAACTTTCTCGGGCAGGAAGAGAGGCTATCTCTCAGTAGCCTCCTCTATGCATCAGATAGCCTCTAGCAAGGTCAGACACTTGAACAGAGCATAGGTGAGTGTGGGGTGGGCAGGTGACGAGGCAGGTGGTTAGAAGGCCTAATTGTTTTAGATGCTGTTAGGTGGCAGGGTGGCATTGTGGTTAGCACTACTGCCTCACATCGCCAAAGTCTAGGATTCAATTTTGGCCTCAGGTGACTGTGTGGAGTTTGCATGTTCTCTCCGTGTCTTTGTGGGTTTCCTCCGTGTGCTCCAGTTTCCTCCCACAGTCCATAGATGTGCAAATTAAGTGGATGCCGTGTTACCCTTCAGTGTCCAAAGATGTACAGTTTAAGTGGATTGGCCATGCAAAATTGCCCCTTAGTGTCCTAAGATGTGCAGGTTAGGTGGATTGGCTATGCTAAATTGCCCCTTAGTGTCCTAAGATGTGCAGGTTAGGTGGATTGGCTATGCTAAATTGCCCCTTAGTGTCCTAAGATGTGCAGGTTAGGTGGATTGGCCATGCTAAATTGCCCTTTAGTGTCCTAAGATGTGCAGATTAGGTGGATTGGTCTTGCTAAATTGTCCCTTCTTGTCCAAATGTATGCAGGTTAGGTGGATTGGCCATGCTAAGTTGCCCCTTGGTGCCCTAAGATGTAAAGGTTAGATGGATTGACCGTGTTAAATTGCCCCTTACTATCAGATAGATTAGCAGGGCAAATACATGGGGTTACAGGGAGAGGGCCTGGTTGGGATTGTTGTGGGTACAGGCTCTATGGACTGAATAGGCTCTTCTGCACTGTTGGGATTCTATTATTCAAAACCCTTTTGCCCTCAACCATTACATAATGATAATTCTAATGGTTTGAAACGCAGGGGCTAGGCTGGAGGTATTGAATGGGTGAGAGCAGTATGCAGTAGAAGTTACTGGTTACCTGCAGGCTACAGTAACATCATTAAAGCCACACACACTAATTCTGGTGGAAAATTACACGATATAGAATCACAGAAACCCTACAGTGCAGGAAGAGGCCATTTGGCCCATTGAGTCTGTGCTGACCACAATACCACCCAGGCCCTACCTCCCTATCCCTACATATTTTACCCGCTAATCCTGCTAACCTACACATCTTAGAATATCTAACCAAATGTCGTCCAGCAGACTATCAACTAATCACAAGTGGATAATGTGGAATGCCAATGATGCAGAATTCTAATTGATGAATATGGGATGAACAACAGGTGTAGTCTTTGTGATCACCACAACACTCATTTTCACATGGTATATGATGCATGTGTATTTTTATCCTCTTTTACACATTTGTTCACAAGAGTAAACCTTGTGTGAATTTGATCACTGAGGGAGCTTTAACTCTTTGGTCATCAAATAGGTTAGAACAGTGTGCAGTAGAAGTTACTGATTAGTTGCGGGCTACAGTGACACTATTAAAGCCACACGCACTAATTCTGGTGTGGAAAATTACATGATATAGAATCATAGAAAGGAGAGAAAATGCAAACTCCACACGGATAGTGACCCTGGGAATCAAACCCAGGTCCTTGGAGCAGTGGTGCTAACCACTGTGCTACCGTGCCATATTGTGTGATATGGTTACACAGTACAGGGAAATGTGTTTCAGTACACAGATCTACTTGGCACACATCTAAAAACATTTGATGATCAAAGAATTAAAGCTCCCTCAGTGATCAAATTCACACATGGTTTGTGAACAAATGTGTAAAAGGGTAAAAATACACATGCGTCATATACCATGTGAAAATGAGTGTTGTGGTGACCACAAAGACTACATCTATTGTTCATCCCATATTCATTAATTAGAATTCTGCATCATTGGCATTCTCCATTATCCACTTGTGATTAGTTGATATTCTGCTGGACGACATTCAGTTAGACGTTCTAAGATGTGTAGGTTAGCGGGTAAAATATGTACATCTATTCAATGAGTCCACAATTGCAATCTAGCCTAGATTAACACCATGAAGTTCACCGCTGCCTCCTGGCTTTTACAGGCCTCTCTTTATTTAAATTTATATGTGGTTTTGGGCATCACAGACTCAGCCCAACAGTTATTGCCCACCCGAGCTGCCCCTTGAGAAGGTGGTGGGTGAGCTGCCATTTTGAATCACTGCGGTCCATAGGAAGTTAGGGAGGGAGTGCTGTTAGGGAGGGAGTTCCTGAAGTTTATTCCTTAATCACAAGTAGACTTACATTCGCACAGCAATGAAGTTACTGTGACAATCCCCCGGTTACCACACTCCGGCGATGTTCGGGGACACTAAGGAAGAATTTTGCATGACCAATTCACCTAACCCGCACAGATTTGGAATGTGGGAGGAAACCGGAGCACCCAAAGGAAAACCACACAGACATGGGGAGAACGTACAAACTCCACACAGACAGTGACCCAAACCGGGAATCAAACCCAGATTCCTGATGCTGTGAGGCAGCAGTGTTAACCACTGACTCAGCAACAGTGAAGGACTGGCCAATATACTTCCAAGTCAGGGTGGAGAATGACTTGAAGGGGAACTTGCAGGTGGTGGTGTTCCCCATGTGTCTGCCTTTCTCCTTCGAGATGGTAGAGGTTGCAGGTCTGGAGGGTGCTGTCGAAGAAACCTTGATACATTATTGCAGTGCATCTTGTAGGTGGTACACACTGTGCATTAGTGGTGGAGGGAGTGAATATTTGTGGATGGGGTGTCAATCAAGCAGGGTGCTTTGTCCTGGATGGTATTGAGCTTCTTGAGTGTTGTTGGAGCTGCACCCATCCAGGCAAATAGGGAGTATTCCATCACATTCCTGATTTGTGTCTTGTAGACGGTGGACAAGCTTTAGGGAATTGGGTTACTCTCCACACGATTCCCAGCCTCTGATCTGCTCTAGTAGCCATGATGTGGGGATGCTGGCATTGGACTGTGGTAAACACAGTAAGAAGTCTCACAACACCAGGTTATTTGGTAGCAAAAGCCACTAGCTGTCGGAGCACTCCTCCTTTGTCAGGTGAGTGGGAGTTCTGTTTACAAACAGGGTATATAAAGACACAAACTCAATTTACAAAATAATGGTTGGGATGCGAGTCTTTACAGGTAATCAAGTCTCAAAGGTACAGACAACGTGAGTGGAGAGAGCGTCAAGCACAGGTTAAAGAGATGCGTATTGTCTCCAGACAGGATAGTTAGTGAGATTTTGCAAGCCTAGGCAAGTCAAGGGGGTTATAGATAATGTGACATGAACCTAAGATCCCAGTTGAGGCCGTCCTCATGTGTGCGGAACTTGGCTATTAGTCTCTGCTCAGCAACTATGCACTATCATGTGTCCTGTCTGGAGACAATACACATCTCTTTAACCTGTGCTTGACGCTCTCTCCACTCACATTGTTTGTACCTTTGAGACTTGATCACTTGTGAAGGTAATTCCAATATATTCCAACCAATATTTTGTAAATTGAATTTGTGTCTTTATATGCTCTGTTTGTGAACAGAACTCCCACTCACCCGATGAAGGAGCAGTAAGCGCTCCAAAAGCTACTGACGTTTGCTACCAAATTAACCTGTTGGACTTTAAATTGGTGTTGTGAGACTTCTTACTGCTCTGGTAGCCACATTATTTATAATGAACAGTGTGTTTGGAAATCTGGTTCAGGTGGCTGGATGAGACAAATCAATCCCTGATTTGATACTAATTGGCAAGCTCACTGAATGGTCGATACAGAAAGATTTCCGCTGCTACCCTAAGGTTGAGGCTGCGGCAAATTTAAGTGGCTCTGCATGTGGCTGTGCCACACCTGACACTGAGGGTAGGCAAGAATGAAAGGATTTTAGCTTTGATTAAAAGTCCACTATAAGCCAGAAACAAAAATGGGTGGAAGTGAGATAACAATCTCTACTCTTTCTCAGCTGATCACTAACAGGAACCTATCAGTAGTCTGCCTCACTCTTGTTAAGGAACAGATAGACATTCTATTGCAAAGCTTCCATTTCTGTTTCTCAGTCTCCACACAAGACCTGCCTTCTTCCTTTGTAAGCATTCCAGGTTCAGCACTCTCTGTTCTTACTTCAGTTTTCCAACATTCTCGACGGTTTGTTTTCTCCCTCTTCAGGTAGTTTCAACACTGAGTAAGTCATTGACCTCACTGACTTCCGACCATGACTGTCACCCCCGCCCTCGGGTTAAGCTCCAGAGACTTGAGCATGTCATCAAACCTGTCAGTTCAACACAGCACCAAGAGAAGGCCACACTGCTAGAGATACTGTGGAAAGTTTTCAGGAACTTCCAGTCCCACCAATAGTGCTCCCCCACACCGCGTTCCCAAGCAGAGAGGGTACAGGGTACACCAAACCCTGTAGACAACGGTGGGGCCATCACTGGCCAATGGCACTTTGCCTCCACCGGCAGAAGATACACCAGAGGAGGGCTGGGAAGTCCCACCCAACGCCTTTCAAATAAAATCCTAAACCATTTCCCTAACTGCTATCCATAAGACCATAAGACATATGAGCAGAATTAGGCCACTCAGCCCATTGTGCTTGCTCCACCCCATTCAATCATGGCTGATCTTTATCTCATCCCCATTCACCTGTCTTTTCCCCATAACCCCTGATCCCCCTATTAATCAAGAATCTATCTATCTCTGTCTTGAAGACACTCAATGACACAGCCTCCGCAGCCTTCTACAGCAAAGAGTTCCACAGATTCACTACTGTCTGGCTGAAGAAATTCCTTCTCATCTTTGTTTTAAAGGATCGTCCCTTTAGCCTGTAGTTGTGCCCTCTGGTTCTAGTTTTTCCTACCAGTGGAAACATCCTCTCCACGTCTGCTCTATCCAGGACTCTCAGTATCCTATAAATTTCAATGAGATACCCCCTCGTCCTTCTAAACTCCAGCTGGATGTTAAAAGAACCCATAAGGAAAAACAGTATCCAAACATTTAATCCCTTGACCAAACACAGTTGCTGATGAAAAAGACTCTTTGCGGGGACCTTGCAGCGTGCAATTTATCTGCCGCATTTGCCTGCATCACAACCGGAACTGCATTCCAAAAGTACATAATTGGTCGTGAGACACTTTGGATGTTCTCGTTGTTATGAAGCAGCGGGGGATTCTCCAGCTCTGAGAACTAACATCTAACCACTCAGAGTACCATTCCCTGAAAAACTGAGTGTGAAGTGGTATGGTCTACTTTCGGCAACCTTTACTGGTTAAATCAAAATAACACTCCCTGACAAATCAACAAATAACAATTTATTTATCTAACAGTGAACAAGTTAAGTAAACTGCTAACAAACTGAATAAAACAAGATGCTAATGGAATGCTGCTCCAATAATTACAACTCCAACTCATTAACAAAAATAATAGAAGTTTAGTCACTAAATTACAACCAGGTTTTGTGTCTTCTAGAACATTCTGGGTCTTCTCTGTTGGTTATTCTTTCTTCTTTTACACCTTTGCTATCAAGGTGAGGCTGTGAGCTGTGGCAGGCAGCAGTTGCTCTCTGCCTTTTGTCCCCCTTTCTTGTATACCTATGATGACATATCGATATTCTCCCACAACAGGATCAGTCCTAGGTTACCAAAAACCATCAGATTTAAATTTAATAGGTTCTTGGTGTGCAAGTGCCTAATTCAAACTGGTTGGCCAAATTTAAAAAAATATCATACACCTAAAAGTTTGTTGCCTTGATAATGCTGCTGCTCGGCCTTCTGATGTGTAAATGTTTCATTCTGGCACTCTATGTACTTGCTCTTCTAACTTCCAAGCACAAAAAAAGCATCACCCTTTGCCAAAACCACGCAGTGCTTTTTTACTCTTTGCATTTTATAAAGACAAATTCTAACATCCTACTTTTCAATCTACATAAAATCTACAAAACACCCCACAACAGGAAAAACTCGTTTTCATTCTTTATTCCCTGGAACATAGAAGAATAAGGGGAGATTTCATAGAGGTGTATAAGCTTCTGATGAGTGCAGATACAGTAAGCAAGCAGGTTTTTTCTATTGAGGCTAGGGGTGAAAAAAAAACCAGAGGGCATGGCTAAGGGTGAAAGGAGAAAATTTTAAAGGGAATATTAAGGGGGGGATTCTTCATGCAGAGTGGTGGGATGTGGAATGAGCTGCCAGATAAAGTGGTAAATGCAGGGTCACTTCTAACATTTAAGAAAAACTTGGACATGCTCGTGGATGAGAGGGGTGTGGCGGGGTATGGTCCAAGTGCAGGTCAGTGGGTCTAGGCAAAAAATGGTTCGGTACAGCCAAGAAGGGCCAAAAGGCCTGTTTCTGAGCTGTAATTCTCTATGGTTCCATGGTTCTATGGCTCTAATGCAAGCTCTATTCTCTTTGACAGAAGGAGATTCTGAACCAGGTTTTGCGATACATTGCCTTTCTGAACAGGCACATCTCCAACGTTAAATCCCTGCTGAAGAATCACTACGTGGCAATAGACGAAAGTGGTGAGTGCATGACATCTTCCACTGAAGCATCATCTTCATGTTTTACGGATTTCTTGTGAGGTTTGTCTGAATCCTCCGTGCTGTCCCCTAAAGTCCAAAGATTGGTGGGTTAGGTGGATTGGCCATCCTAAATTGCCCCTTAGTGTCCAAATACGTGTAGGTTAGGTGGATTGGCCATGTTAAATTGTCCCTTAGTGTCCAAAGATGTGCAGTTTAGGTGGATTGGCCATGCTAAACTGCATCTTAATGTCCAAAGATGTGCAGTTTAGCTGGATTGGCCATGCTAAATTGCCCCTTAGTGTTCAAAGATGTGCAGTTTAGGTAGATTGGCCGTGCTAAATTATCTCTTAGTGTCCAAAGATCTTCGATCTCCTGTCTTGCTGGGCCAAATTGTTCATCTCTTGTTCCAGCTTTTTTCCTGTTTTGGGCTAACTCTGAACTTCACTGCCACAAATATGTCAGCACTGCGAGGTCTGAGGCTTCCACATAGCAATTAAAGAGCATCTGCCTTTTAGTTTTCTAAAGTTTATTTATTAGTGTGACAAGTCGGCTTACATTAACACTGCAGTGTAGTTCTTGTGAAAATTCCCTCGTCGCTACACCCCGGCACCTGTTTAGATACATTGAGGGAGAATTTAGCATGGCCAGTGCACCAAAAACCAGCCCATCTTTCAGACTGTGGGAAGAAACAGAGCACCAGGAGGAAACCCACGCAGATACTGGGACAACATGCAGACTCCACACAGAGTGTGATTCAAGCTGGGAATCGAACCCGGGTCCCTGGGGCTGTGAGGCAGCAGTGTAAGTGCCTATTAATCATTAAGAAGTCATTAAGGGACAAAGTAGACCCAAGACTGCGTGGACAACCAGAAACCTCCATCTCCCTCCAGCCAAAATATGGGAGACAAGTCCTACATAATCAGAGCAGAGCAGAAGGAGGCCATTGGGCCCATTGATTAAGCATTGACTCTCAGAGAGCATCATGCCACACCTAACAATTGTATCACCTTGCCGCCATGAATAAATGTCGGTAGCTTACTATTCACTATGTTTCATGATCCCAGCCCACACCTTCGGACTCGCGGGCAGCACAATGTAGACCATTCAGGCTAAATTCTCATAATTCCCAATCCTGTTTCCGTCTTCAGAAAGGCCGAATTTGTGGCCATCACTCCATACCCAGGAGTTTCGAATGTAACATGTCAAACAAAAAAACGGAATACGACATAAATTGGGACTTTGAAAACAGGCAATACAACAGGACATAGATAGGTTGGTAGACTGGGCAGATAGATGGCAAATGGAATTTAATCCGGATAAATGCGAGGTGATGCATTTTGGCCGGAAAAATGTGGAAGAGAGTTATAAGATAAAAGGTAAAACTATACGGAGCATAGAGACGCAGAGAGACTTGGGGGTGCAGGTTCACAAGTCTCTGAAGGTGTCATCACAGGTGGAGAAGGTGATAAAGAAGGCGTATAGTATGTTAGCTTTCATAGAAAAGGGTATAGAATACAAGAGTAGGAGTTTGATGTTGCAGTTGTATAGAACTTTGGTTAGGCCTCACTTGGAATACTGCGTCTAGTTCTGGTCGCCGTACTATTGGAAGGATGTGGAGTCCTTGGAGAGAGTGCAGAGGAGGTTTACCAGGATGCTGCCTGGTATGGAAGGACTGTCTTATGAGGAACGATTGAATAGACTGGGGTTGTTTCCCTTGAAAGACGTCGGCTTAGAGGGGATCTAATAGAGGTGTATAAGATTATAAGGGGTATAGATAGAGTAAATGTTGGTAAACTTTTTCCACCTTCAGAAATGGATAGGACGAGGGGTCATGGCCTTAGGGTGAGGGGGGCTATGTATAAGACGAAGATTAGAGGGCAGTGTTTCACACAAAGGGTAGTGGGGGTGTGGAATGCACTGCCGAGTAAGGTGGTGGGAGCAGGCACGCTAGGGCTGTTTAAGGGTCTCTTGGACAGCCACATGAGCGGTATGCAGATAGAGGAATATAGTAGGACTGTTTAACTATGGCTTTTTTTTCCACAGGTAATTCGGTCCATACTTGACCAACAAGGAGCATGCATTCGGCAGTGGTGCGAGGACAGCTCTTGGATGTTGATTCATGGGTTGCCTGGTGCTTCATGTCGTAAATGAGTGCTTTATCTGGACCATCTGAAGGGCACCATGACAGCTCAGTGACTATCGTTGTAGCTGTGCAGACACTTGGAATTGGGCCGGTGTCTGCGGGAGTTTGCGCGTTCTCCCCGTGGTTGCGTGGGTTTTCTCCGGGCACTCCGGTTTCCTCCCACAACCCAAAAATTCTCTCTTAGGCTGATTGGGAAACAAATTGTCCCTATAGTGAGAGTCTTCCATATTAGGAATAACCTAAATTTAGAATAGGAAAATGGAATTGCTACTATATAGTTATGACGGCGGCGTGGGCTCGTTGGGCCAAAGGGCCTGTTTCCCGTGCTGTGTTGCTCTAAAAAAAAGAGGCAGAAAGCAATCAATATCAGGAAGAACTGGACGTTGCGAAATATAATTAGATCCCAGCTGGAGGATTGTGTCCACCTCTAAGTAGTTTCCAAGAAGTGAATGCCTCAGTGAAGATGCAAATGATATTTACTGGAGACTGGTCTAAGAGATCTGGAGTGCACTTATACAAAAAGATTCGAAAATCCTTGAATTGTTTCCTTAGGAATATGAAGAAGATTCAGTCTGAAAGTTGTAAATCAGATAGATCATTACCTATCTTCAGAATAGGGAGGGGAAGAGCTAGAATCGAGAGGGGACAATGTGAGATATTGTTTAAAGCGTTTGTATTCTAAAAGCTTTATGCCGGTCCCGTGGATATAGTACCTTTAAGGTTAGGTTCCAGTAGTTGCTAGGATAGTGTTGGCTTTGATCTGTGTTAGACAGTTTCAAGTCTCTGGGTGTGGTTGCTGGAAGTTCAGGGTGTGGGTTTCCTCCGGGTGCTCTGTTTTCCTCCCACAGACTGAAAGACATGCTGGATAGCTGCATTGACCCAAACAGGTGCCGGAATGTGGTGACTAGGGGAATTTCACAGTAACTTCTTTGCAGAGCTAATGTTAGCCTTAATTGGAACTAATAAATAAACTTTAGAACTTTAGGTCTTGCTGGACACCTAGTTGTTGTGAATGGACTTTGCACATTGGTTAGGACATTTTGGTCCGACTAGTTCCTTGTGCGCATCGATGTCAAGTTTTGTTTGCTAACCCTCCTGTTAACAAAAGGAGAACACTGCATTTGCCTGACAAAGACACGGAGTGTCGAAAGCTCGCAATTTTACTATCAAATAAATCGGTTGGATTTAAAATTGGTGTTGCTAAATTCTTACTGAACAAAAGGTGGCCCAGGGACAGTTTGCCACATTAAATACAAGTTAATGCTTAATATACCTTCAACCAATCAAGCAGACAGCCAACAATTTTTCTATTCCCAGAATATTACTTAAACGGAGAGGAGTCTACAAGCCCAAGAGAAGCCGTGCAGAGTAACACAGAGGAGATAAGTCCTTCCTCCACTCCTCCCAGCGTAAAGAAGAGGAGGCTGAGGAATCTCTGCCCTAAACCAAGGAAGAAGAAGTGGGCGGGAAAGACAGGTACAATAATCTGGGCTAGCACTCATCAGTAAGGGTGATGGTGGTGGCATAGTGGTATTGTCACTGTATCAGTGATCAAAGAGACCTAGGGAAAGATCTGGAGAGCTGAGTTCAGATGCCACCACCATGGACAGCGCAATTTTCAATTCAATACAAATCTGGAATCAAAAATCTAATGATCACCATTGTCTATTGTGGTTAAAAACCCATCTGGTTCACTAATGTCTTTTAGGAAGGAAATCTACCCCGTCTGGCCTACAAGTGACTCCAGACTCACTGCAATGTCATTGATTCTGAAGTCCCCTATCAAATGACCTAACAAGCCCCTGAGTTCAAGGGTAATTAGGGATGGGCAATAAACACTGACAGAGCCAACGGTGCCCACATCCCATCGATGAATAAAAAAGTACCTCATAGAACATAGAACATAGAACAATACAGCACAGAACAGGCCCTTCGGCCTTCGATGTTGTGCCGACCAAAATAAAAAGCAATGCCCCTCCTAACTAAACCATTCCCGTCTCATCCATATACTTATCAACTAACCTCTTAAACGCCACCAAACTTGGCGCATCTACAACAGCTGCATGCAGGGCATTCCACTCCCTAATCACTCTTTGAGTAAAGAACCTACCTCTGATATCCGTCCTATAACTCATACCCCTTAATTTAAAGCTGTGTCCCCTCGTGCTAGCTTTCTCCATCCTAGGAAAAAGGCTATCACTGTCCACCCCATCTAAACCTCTAATCATCTTATATGTTTCGATTAGGTCCCCTCTTAGCCGCCTCCTTTCTAACGAAAACAACCTCAAATCCCTCAGCCTCTCTTCATAAGACCTGCCCTCCATACCAGGCAACATCCTGGTAAACCTCCTCTGTACCCTCTCCAATGCCTCCACATTTCTTATAATGTGGGGACCAGAACTGCACACAATACTCCAAGTGCGGCCGCACTAGAGTTTTGTACAGTTGCAACATGATGCTGCGGCTCTAAATTCAATCCCCCTACCAATAAAAGCTAAGACTCCATATGCCTTCTTAACAACTTTATCCACTTGACTGCCTACTTTCAGGGATCTATTGACACATACACCAAGATCCTTCTGGTCCTCAACACTATTAAGAGCCCTACCATTAGCCCTATACTCTACACATTTATTGTTCCTGCCAAAGTGCATTACCTCACCCTTTTCCACATTAAACTCCATTTGCCACCTCTCGGCCCAGCTCTGCAACTTGTCCAAGTCCCTCTGCAAACTATAACACCCCTCTCACTATCTACCACTCCACCGACTTTAGTGTCATCTGCAAATTTACTAATCCATCCTTCAATACCCTCATCCAGATCATTTATAAAAATTACAACCAGCAGGGGACCCAAAACAGACCCCTGAGGTACACCACTTGTCACCGAACTCCACGATGAATATCTCCCATCAACCACCACCCTCTGTCTTCTATCTGCTAGCCAATTCCTAACCCAATTAGCTAGATCACCCTCTATCCCATACATCTGCATTTTCTGCAGAAGTCTTCCATGGGCCACCTTATCAAACGCTTACTAAAGTCCATATATACCACATCAACCGCCTTACCCCCATCCACCTCCTTAGTCACTTTTTCAAAAAACTCAATGAGGTTAGTAAGGCACGACCTACCCTTCACAAAACCATGCTGACTCTCCCCAATCAATTCATTTCTCTCTAAATAACTATAAATCCTATCCCTAATAATTCTCTCCAATACCTTGCCCACAACAGAAGTAAGACTCCCTGGCCTATAATTCCCTGGAAGGTCTCTCTTCCCCTTCTTAAACAATGGGACCACATTCGCTATCCTCCAGTCCTCCGGAACCACACCCGTAACCAACGAGGACCTGAAGATCAGAGCCAGAGGTCTGCAATCTCCTCTCTTGCCTCCCAGAGAATCCTAGGGTAAATCCCGTCCGGCCCAGGGGACTTATCCAACTTCAAACCCTCGAGAATTTCTAGCACATCCTCCCTATCTACTACAATACTTCCCAATTTGCAACCCTGTACCTCAGTGTTCTCCATAGCTACATTTCCAGCACTCTGCGTGAATACCGAAGAGAAATATTTATTCAGTGCCTCACCAATCTCTTCAGGCTCCACGCACAACTTCCCACTGCTGTCTATGACTGGCCCTAATCTTGCCCTAACCAATCTTCTATTCTTAACATATCGAAAGAAAGCTGGCTCGTGCCAGCTCTGAGCCAATCAGGGTGATGTTAGCATTTTCCCATTTCGTTTCAGCATTGAGGTATAGAAAGGATGTAGAATAAACTACACGACCCCATCTAGAACACCCAGATAAGGTAGAACACAGTGCCTCTCTGTAGAGTTGCATCACGCACTTCCTGGTCAAGGATAGCGCAGTACCAGATACAGAGTAAGTCTCCCTCTACACTCCCAAGGTACAGCACAGGGTTAGATACGGAGTAAAGCTTCCTTTACACTTTCCCCATCAACACTCCCAGGACAGATACAGCATGGGGTTAGATATAGAATAAAGCTCCCTCTACATGATCCACATTAAATATTCCCAGAACAGGTACAGCACGGGGTTAGATACAGAGTAAAGCTCTGTCTACACTGTCCCCATCAAACAGTCCCAGGATAGGTACAGCACGGGGTTAGATACAGAGTAAAGCTCTGTCTACACTGTCCCCATCGAACAGTCCCAGGATAGGTACAGCACGGAGTTAGATGCAGAGTAAAGCTCCCTCCACACTGTTTCATTAAATAGTTGCAGCTCAGGTGCAGTGTAATATTCCCTCTTCTGTACTTCAGTTTCAATAGAAAGCTACCAATACAACAACCTCAATTTTATTGCAATGGCCTTTCTGTTTTGTGTCTTTATTCATTTTAGAACTGTGAATGGCTCAAGTTCTTTTCACTTTGTAAGCTTGCAGCCACAGGACAAAGACTACTACTTTCATCTAAATTCTTTGAATCATTTTTATCCCCAAAGATTTTCACCACATTGGAAGATCTTTAGAATTGGAGGTAGGCCCTGCTTCCAGGATCTCTGCCCTCATTTCTGTTTCCAACAATATGTAGATAGCCAGCCTGCATTCAGCATCTCTGTCCTTGCTATCTCCAAAAGTAACCAGTTCAAATCCCCAGGAATTTTAAACGGAGTCATCGCCTTTCTGTAAGTAGTCATAGTCCAGGCCACTTCAAAGGGTTCATCAACCATGGGTCCCAAGTCTCAAATCACCAACAGAAAGTCAAAAGCCATTCAACATTCCCATTGAAATATCTCTGTACTAACAGAAGCAGACAGCTACCTTTCCAGGTGGTCTCATTATGAATGTTTGGCTGAGCTCCAAGAATGACTAATGTACGACTAGGCAGGCATTGTTTGTACAACTTGCTGGGGAGCAACATGTTTTTTTTTAACATTATTGACATAATACCTCGTATTCAGTTTGTTTTTCTTTGAGCTGGTTTGCGTGTTTAACTGCACAAGATTAAGAGGTGTGAAAAGCTTCTGACATTGACACTGTGAGTGTCTGTGATTGGTTGACACTTTTAAGGAGTTTTAAGGTGAGCAGTTTTCCTTTCAAACTATCTTGTCAATGTCTGTCTTATATCGTTAATTTCAGGATCATTTCAAATACTTATCAATGGTTCATTGGTCCTGTACATCATGGATATTGTGAGAGTGGCTATGGAGGCTAAATATGAGGAGGAATTGTGGGGGCACTGGCGGCTAATGAGGGGTCATGGAAGTTATAAAGGGGAAATGAGGTGGGGCATTGGAATGAATGAAGGGCATGAGAAGCATGGGGAGTATGGAAAGACATGAGGAGAATGGGGTGCACAGGGAGGACAGAGACCATAGGGAGCACAGGGAGCATGGAAAGCATAGGGAGTGTTGGGAGAACAAGGAGCGTGGGGAGTGCGGGGAGCATGGGGAACACAGGGAGCAATGAGAGCTCGGGGAGCATGGGGAGCACAGGAGTGTGGGGAGCACGGTGAGTATGGAGGAGCATTGGAGGCATGGAGGGGATATGAGGGGACATGCGGGTGTGCAGAGTGAGGGCTTGGGGTCTGATAGTCATGATGACAACTTGTTCAATGATCCAGTAAATGGAGCTGGCCCTTCCAGCCTGTTGGCCTTGCCATCCGCTTGCCTCCAATGCCACTTCAGGCCTACTCCTGAAAGTGATGGGTCGGACTCCATCCCACCCTGACTACCCAGACCACAATAGTGATGGCTTAGGCCCTCCTTAATGGAGATGGATTGGCGGAATTGGGAACCTTCCTGATCCCATTTCCCAGCCCCTTTCACAAAGTCTAGGCATGAGTGTCTCAGTGTAACAATCCACTCTGTAGTGTTTTGGTCACCTTATCCGAGGAGGAAGGTGTTTAGAGTTCTCAGGGATGAAACTAAGACACATCCAATTGAGGTTTAGTGTTTGAAAATGTTGACTAATATGTAAAAGTCCGCTATAAATCCACGATTCTATGTTTAAAAATTGTTAGTGATGTTCTCTATACATTTTATGACCTTTCAGCTGGTTTATGTACTAAAGGCGTCAAACACTTTGCTTCCGAGAAACAGACAATATATTCAATCCATCAGTTTAGCTGTGTATATTCGTGCATGCTTGATGATTATGATTTTTCTTATTCGTTTGTGGGACATGGGCGTCACTGGCTGGGCCAGCATTTATTGCCTGTCCCTAGTTGTCCTTGGATAGTAGTTAAGAGTCAATCATATTGCTGTGGCTCTGGAGTCACATGTAGCCCAGACTGGGTCAGGACGGCAGATTTCCTTCTCTAAAGGACATTAGTAAACCAGATGGGTTTTTCTGACAATGGTTTCATCAGTAGATTATTAATTCCAGATATTTTTTATTGAATTGAAATTCCACCAGGATTTGAACCCAGGTCCCTCAGAACACTAGCTGAGTTTCTGGATTAATAGTCCAGTGATAAAAACCACTAGGCCATTGCTTCCTCTCATGTCTTGTTGGGGACTGTGACGACTTTAATCAGGCAATTGAGGTTGGCCTGTTCAAATATGAATCCCCTGATTGAGAGCTATTGATGGCCCCATGTCCTGTATTTAAACAGGAGTGCTAGCCCCTCTAGACTCCAAATGCAGGTAGTAGTACACTATGTGCACTCTGTAGGTATGGATAGTCCAAAGCTTTTTCCCAAAGTGGAAAAGTCAATTACTGGGGGGCACAGGTTTAAGGTACAAGAGGCAATGTTTGAAGGTGATGTATGAGGCAAGTTTTTTACACAGGGGGCGCTGGGTGCCTGGAACTCACTGCTGGGGAAGGTAGTGGATGCAGATATGATAGTGACTTTTAAGGGGCATCTTGACAAATACATGAATAGGATGGGAATGGAGGGATGTGGTCCCCGGAAGGGTAGAGGGTTTCGGTTCAGTTGGGCAACATGTTCAGTGCAGGCTGAGAGGGCCTGTTCCTGTGCTGTAATTATCTTTGTTCTTTATTCTTTGTATGGTAGGATCTTGTAAATAAAGGAACTTTGGTGACAGGACTTCCACCTCCATGGACTTACTATAATTTTGCCAGGACTGTTGGGAAGCTTTCATGGAGAGACCAGCTTTTATGCACTCAAGCACTCTTGGCTGAACAAGTGTGAGAAATGAGATGGTTTACAATTTAATTGGTAATGGTATAAGTTTGCTCACTTTCCCTCTCACCACAGAACGGAGACAGGTGCAGAAATCCCGCCGCCGCCTCTACAGTGAGCCAGCGGTCTGTGAGAACCACCTGAAAGGAGAAGGCCAGCAGGAGGTTAAGCTGACTTGGCAAGAACTATCTCTGGATAGATCTTCCTCCAGTTCCTGTTCGCAGGACCACCCCAGCAGGCCTCCAGGCCGCACTCTGTTCCTTACCTTGCTGGAGTTAGCAGAATCAAGGGACCTTGCAGGATCCGGTCTCAGAAACATAGGTAACTATTTCAAAGCAGTTTTAGCCTCACTGTGGGAGAAACCCTGGTCGATGTATGCAGTAACACAGAGGTTTTCAGCTAACTTCCAGGAGGGGACCAACAAATTTGCAATTTGGTGCCATCAGCATGTCGCTAATTATGTGCAAATTAATTTAATTCAGAGGCCGATTATAATATGACCAAACATAATCAACACGCTTTTATGAAAGGTGAATCATGTTTGACAAATTTGTTCGAATTCTTTGAGGATATAACAGGGAGAGTAAATAGAGGGGAACTTGCAGATTTTGTGTACTTAAATTTCCAAAAAGGCAATTGACAAGGTACCACGTAAGAGGCTGGTGCATAAAGTAAAAACCCATGAAATTGGAGGGAGTGTGTTAGAACTGGCTGTCACACAGAAAGTTGGAATAAATAAGTCTTTTTCAGAGTGGAAAGTTGTGACTAGTGAAGTATCACAAGGATCAGTGAAACTAAACCATTGTCAATTGTTAGAAAAACCCATCTGGGTCGCAAATATCCTTTAGCGAAGGAAATCTGCTGCCTCCAACTGTTCTGACCTATATGTGACTCCAGAGCCACAGCAATGTGGTTGACTCTTAACTGCCCTCCAAGGGATGGGCAATAAATGCTGGCTCACCCAGCAACGCCCATGTCCCACAAATGAATTTTAAAAAAGTTCTTGGCCCGCAATTGTTCACTATTTATATTAATGACCTGGAGGAAGGAACAGAATACAAATTTGCTGATGATACAAAGCTAGGTGGAAGGGCAGGCAGTGATGCAGATATTGTGATTGGATAACTGGGCGTAAACCTGGCAAACGGAGTTTAATGTGGGGAAGTGTGAGGTCATGTATTTTGACAGGAAAAATCAAAAGGCAGATTATTATCTGAATGGAGAGAGACTGCAGGTGAGTGAAGTACAGAGGGGTCTGAGTGTTCTATCGCATGAATCACCAAAAGCTAGCAGGCAGGTCCAATAAGTAGTCAAGAAGGCAAACGGCATTTTGGTCTTCATTGTAAGAGGAGTTGGGATTTTAAAAATAGGGAAGTTTTGTTGCAATTGTACAGGGTATTAATGAGGCCTCATCTATAATATTGTATACAGTTTTGGTCCCCTTAGCTAAAAAACGGGTGACGTAACATTGGAGATAGTCCAAAGGAGATTCAGCAGGCTAATTCCTGGAATGGGAGGCTTGTCCCATTAAGAGAGACTAAATAATCCACATTTCTATCCCTTGGAATTTAGTAGAGTGAAGGCTGACCTTACTCAAACATATCAGATGCTGAGAGGGTTTGACAGGTGGGTAGTGAGATGGGTTCACTAATGGGAGAGTCCCGAACAAGAGGACAGAGCTACAAGACTAGTTATTTAAAATGGAGGGGCATAGGAATTTCTTCTCGCAGAGGGTGATGGAGGCTGGATCATTAGAAATGTTTAAAGTGGAGGCGGATATATACTTGATAGATCGAGGAATAGAGGGCTATGGGGAAACAGCACAGAACAGGAGCAGAGGCTGGTAGAGATCAGCCATGGTTGTACTGAATAGAAAGGGCCTGGTGGCCCCTCCTGCCCCTATTTCTTGTGTGTTCTTGTACATTAAGGCTCACTGGGCTTTCTGGGCACCAGTGCAAGCAGCCTGCAGAGGCCTGGCACAAGATCAGAGAAAGCTTGAAAACTTCAGCAGCTTTGGCAGTCTCTGGAGGGAGTTTGGTTTTGGGTTTGAGTTTTGAGGAGGGTGACACTGCTGCCTCACAGCACACAGGGACTCGGGTTCGATTCCTGGATTGGTCTGTGCGGAGCCTGCACGTTGTCCCCATGTCTGCATGGGTTTCCTCCTGGTGCTCCAGTTTCCTCCCACAATCCAAAGACACACTGTTAGGTTCTAAATTCACTCTCAGTGTACCCGAACAGGCGCCTGGGGGGATTTTCGCAGTAACTTCATTACAGTGTTAATGTAGGCCAGCTGTCTCCAAACTCCAATTTGGATGCGGTCTGCTGCGGGCCGGATATAGCCTGCAGGCCATAATTTGGAGACCCCTGATGTAGGCCTAAACACTAATAAATAAATTTTGCTTCAATTTGACCCTTCTTCAGAACTATCGAGAGGGAAAATGTGGTGGATATTAAACAGTGGCTGGAGGGATTGCAACAGGATGTCTTAAGAACAAGAGGCAAATGTGAGGGTGGGATGGAATGAGGAAGGGAAAGTTTTGGGATTGAGGCAATAAATGTATGGGATATTTTAGAAAGCGGGTTTAAGATGGAGGAAAAAGGTCACAGTCTAAAGCTGAACTCAGTATTGAGTCTCAACCGATGTAACGTGCCTAATCGGAAGATCGTAGAAATAGAAATCGTAGAAACTTACAGTACAGAAGGAGGCCATTCAGCCCATCAAGTCTGCACCGATCCCACCCAAGCCTTACCCCCCGTATCCCTACATATTTACCCACTAATCCTCTAAACTCCACATCTCAGGGGCAATGTTTTAGCATGGCCAATCAACCTAACCCACATATCTTTGGACCGTGGGAGGAAACTGGAGAACCCGAAGGAAACCCACACAGACACTAGGAGAATGTGCAGACTCCACACAGACAGTGAACCGAACCGGGAATTGAGGTCCCTGGAGCCCTAAAGCAGCAGTGCTAACCATCATGCTGCCCAAGATAAGATGTTGCTCCTCTGGTTTGCGTTGGGCTTCACTGGAGCGTTGCGGCAGGTCAAGGAACAGGAATGAGAGCAAGGTGCCGAGTTAAAATGGGGCACGGCAGGAAGGTCGGGTTGTGGGGGGTGGGGTGGGTGTTTCACTTTCAGACTGAGTGAAGATATCCTGCAAAGCGATCACCCAGTCAAATGTTCGGTCTTCCCAGCGTGGTGGAGACCGTACAGGGAGCAGCAAAGGCCCAGGACACATCTAGGCTAAAGTAGTGGGCTTGGGGCAGAAGAATGTGGAGCAGGCCCAATTGTTCAAACAGGAGGACACCATCCCTGTCCGCCTCCCACACCATCACACCCTCCCTCCACCCCCAACCCCCTCCAACATTTCTCCTACTCCCGCTCAGCTCCACTTGCACCCAAAATGAACACTGGGCTACAACCTCAGCTGGATTTTAAAAATCCGGAAAGATTCTTACCTGCGCGGCCTCCTCCGTCTCTGCAAGTTCCGCCTTGGCTGCGAGTGCTGGAGGAAACCCATGCCAACCTGGTACCCTGGCACTGCCAACTTGGCAGTTCCACACCCTCGCTGGGTGTCAACAGATTACATAGCGAAGCTGTGGCTGGGAGAATCCCAAAGGGGATTCTTGCCGGCGCCAACTCCACTGTTGCCCCCTCCCCCACAATTCTCCCACCCTGATGTGATTTGCATATGCGGAGCTGGAGAATGAGGCTTCACACCCTGTGAGGCTGAAGAATGAGGCTCCACTTCTTGTGGGGCTGGAGAATGAGGCTCCACTTCTTGTGGGGCTGGAGAATGAGGCTCCACTTCTTGTGGGGCTGGAGAATGAGGCTCCACTTCTTGTGGGGCTGGAGAATGAGGCTCCACTTCTTGTGGGGCTGGAGAATGAGGCTCCGCTTCTTGTGGGGCTGGAGAATGAGGCTCCGCTTCTTGTGGGACTGGAGAATGAGGCTCCACACCCTGTGGGGCTGGGGAATGAGGTTCCACACTCTGCGGAGCTGGAGAAAGAAGCTCCACATCTTGCGGGGCTGGAGAATGAGGCCCCACATCTTGTGGGGCTGTAAAATGAGGCTCCACAAGCTGCGGGGCTGGAGAATGAGGTTCCATACCCTGTGGGACTGGAGGATGAGGTTCCACACTCTGCAGGACTGGAGAATGAGGTTCCACATCCCACGGGACTGGAGAATGAGGCTTTACACCCCGCAGAACTGGAAAATGAGGCTCCACATCTTGCGGAACTGCAGAATGAGTCTCTACAACCTGTGGGCTGGAAAATAAGGTTCCACATTCTGCCAATCTGGGGAATGAGGCTCCATGTCCCACTGGACTGGAGAATGAGGCTCTACATCTCATTCTTTGAAACTCTGACTGACGGAGCAGAGAGATGTTTGCACTTTGTGAAGCTAAAACTAGATCCCACAAATATGAGATAGTCACAACTAAAATGCAGTGGAAGATTCAAGAGAAACCTTTTTACGCAGAGTGTGGTGAACATGTGGAGTCGTTTTGGTGAATAGCATAGTTGTAATTCAGGGAAAGCTAGAGAAGTCCACAAGGGAGAAAAGAACAGACAGTTATGTTGATGGAGGTAAAATTAAAGGAAGGCAAAGTAGGGCTGCTATTCGGCTCTGTATTCTATGAAATCTAACCTAGTTCTGCGCTTCTGGAGATTATGCTGATGTTCCTGCCCTAACCTAGCTCTACAAACCGAATCTAATCCTTTTGTCATTTTATAAGACCTCGATCAAATGTCCCCGCAACCTAATTTCCTGTAGAGTTTCAAGTGCTAACTAATGGCCTGACCATTGGGAGGCAGAGCGAAAGGGGTTGGGTGAGAGTTGAGAGTGACTGCCTATTAAACGTAACCATGTTGCTCTCAAACATGGGTTTATCCCTGAGATTTCTCTGCCCGATGGCACAGTGGTTAGCACAGCTGCTTCACAGTGCCAGAGAATCAGGTTCAATTCCCGGCTTGGGTTACTGTCAGAGGGGAGTTTGCACATTCTCCTTGTGTCTGTATGGGTTTTCTCCCATTTTTTTTCTCACTACCTAAAAGACATGCTAGTTAGGTAGACTGGCCGTGCTAAATTGCCCTTTAGTGTCTAAAGATGTACAGGTTAGGTGGATTGGCCATGCTAAATTGCCCCTTAGTGTCCAAAGATGTGCGGGTTAGGTGGATTGGCCATGCTAAATTGCCCCTTAGTGTCCAAAGATGTGCAGGTTAGGTGGATTGGCCATGCTAAATTGCCAGTTGTGTCGGGGGGAAGTGTTAGCAGGGTAAATACGTCGGGTTACGAGGATAGAGCCTGGTTGGGAATTTCATCAGTATAGGCTCAATGGGTTGAATGGCCCCCTTCTGCGCTGTAGGGATAGTATGAATCTAACTTCCTTTCTCTATTCTTTTAATTAAACTACATCGGTAACTACCATATGTCAGCTTGGTTCAGTTAGTAGCATCTGAGTCAAGAGAGCCTGATTGTAAGCCTACTCCCTTTGGACCCAAGCACATAAAGCTTTATAAGACTCTAGTCGGATCTCTCTTGGAGTACTGTGCTCAGTTCTGGTTGCCTTATTACAGGAAGGATGTGGGAGCTATTGAGACGGTGCAGAGGAGATTTACAAGGATGTTGCCTGGATTGGGTGGCATGCCTTATGAGGATAGGTTGAGAGAGCTCAATCTTTTCTCCTTAGAGAGACGAAGAATGAGAGGTGACCTGATAGAAGTGTATAATATGTTGAGAGGTATAGATCAGGTGGATTCTCAGAGGCTTTTTCCACGGGCTGGAATGGTCGCGATGAGAGGACACAGGTTTAAGATGCTGAAGAGTAGGTACAGAGGAGATATCAGGGGTAAGTTTTTCAATCAGAGGGTCGAGGGTGAGTGGAATCGGCTGTTGTCAGTGATGGTGGAGGCAAATTTGATAAGGTCTTTCAAGAGACTTCTGGATGAGTACATGGAACTTAATAGAATTGAGGGTTATAGGTAAGCCTAGTAGGTATGGATATCATTGGCGCAACTTGTGGGCTGAAGAGCTTGTTTGTGCTGTAGCTTTTCTATGTTCTGTAAGTTAACTTTTAGTGCAGTATGAGGGAGCAGACCTAGCTTTGTCAGTGATGTCATGTATTTTGAATGAGACATTAAATGTGGACAACAACTACTTGATTCACCAATTCAGGTGGACATTAACGTTCCCATTTGAAGAGCAGTTAAAGAGTTCCCCTCAAGGTGCTGAGGAGCATGAATAGGCAAGGGATGGAGGAATACAGACCGCAAAAGGTTTTCAGTTTGGAAAGGCATCATGTGTTGATGCAGACTTGGTAGACTGAGGGACCTATTCTTGCTCTCGTTCGTCTTTGTTCTTTGAGCGAGTCTCCCCTAAAATCAGCACCACTGAATGCACACTAATTGGTCACTCGTCTCCATGGTGCCAGTGTGAGCTGTAATAGTAGTTGCTGCGCTTGGTCAGGCATTGAGGAGTAATTGAGTTTCTATTACAGGGAACTATGAGATCACCAATGACCCAAAGGGCCCTTCTGAAAATGATGACAGAAAGATCAGTTGCAAGTACGAGCCCAGCACATACGACCCAGCCGTCAACCCTCCCTATCTAAGGTAACAGATACCATCCATGAACTCTCTCTCATTTTTCAATAGCCTGTCCCACACTTGGAGATGCTGATTCACCCAGTACATTCAGCAGACAACCCCTAATGTCGTGTACCCCTAAATGCCCACCCGTTGCCCCTCTGCTGGCTAACATTTCAATTTGGCAATTCTGAAATTCTCACACTTATTTTCAAGTCCCTCCCTGCCCTCACCCTACCCTGCGCTAATCTCCTTCAGCTCCACAACATGCTAAGACCTCTGTTCGCCTCAAATTTTGGCCCCTTGCATATCGTCAATTTTCGCCACTCCCACTATTGGTGGTCGTGTCTTCAGTTGCGTAGGCCCTTGGATGTGGATTCCCTCTCCAAACGTCACTGAATCTGCTTCTTCCCATGTCTGCGTGGGTTTCTTCCGGGTGCCCCAGATTCCTTCCATAGTCCTCAGATGTGCAGGTTGGGTGGATTGGCCATGCTAAATTGCCCTTTAGTGTCAAAGATGTGTAGAATAGGTGGATTGGCCATGCTAAGTTGCCGCTTAGTGTCCACAGATGTGTAGGTTAGATGGACTTGCCATGTTAAATTGCCCCTTAGTGTCCAAAGATGTGTAAGTTAGGTGGACTGGCCATGCTAAATTGCCCCTTAAGTGTCCAAAGATGTGCAGGTTAGGATGGTGACTGTGGTAAATTGCCCCTTAGTTTTAATTTTCTAAAATTTATTAGTCATAAGTCAGCTTACTGAAATTAACTTACTGTAAAAATCCCTTAGACGCCACATTCTGGCAACTGTTTGGGTACTCTGAGGGAGAATTTAGCATGGCCAATTCACCTAACTTACACATTTTGTTCTGGATTGTCAGAGGAAACCGGAGCACTCAGACGAAACCCACACAGATGTGGGAAGAATGTGCAAACTCCACACAGACAGTGACCCAATGGGAATAGAACCCGGGTTCCTAGAGTTGTGAGGCATCAGTGCTAAAAATGTGCAGCTTAGGTCGATTGACCATGTTAAATTGCCTCTCAGAGTTAGGAGGATTAGTATGGCAAATACATGGAGTTAAGAGGATAGGTCTGGGTGAGATCATTGTTGGTACAGGCTCGATGGGCCAAATGGCCTCCTTCTGCTCTGTAGGGATTCTACGATTCATCCAAATCCAGTAACCCGGCACTTGTACAAACCCAGTTGTGGCGTCCCTGATGTTGCCAATGCTGATTTAGCTAACTCAGCCTGGTTTGAGTTTCCAAGCTGCATTCACTTTGTCTGTGTTGGGCATACCCTCACTCCGTTTACTCACCAAATGTTCAGCAGGGCAAAAAACTGTGGTACACAGGGAGATAATTGCACAGCATAATTAAGGACCCATGTACCCCAGACATCCGCCTTCTTCTGTCGGGAAAAAGATACAAAAGTCTGAGGTCACCAGCCAACTCGAGAGCAGCTTCTTCCCTGCTGCCATCAGACGTTTGAATGGCCCTACCTCACACTAAGTTGATCTTTCTCTACACCCTATAACACTGTAACACTATATTTTGCACTCCTTTTGTTTTCTGTGAACAGTATGCTTTGTCTGCATGGCGTGCAAGAAGCAATACTTTTCACTGTATGCTAATACATGTGACAATAATAAACCCAATAAAATCAAGACTTCTGCACCCATTTCCAGGGGTCTTCACAATATATGGGATAATAAGGGCAAAAAGGAGGGGTAAGTGGTAGAGTTAAAACTTATCGTGGCTTCTCGTATATTCACAGTATCAAAGATCAGAAGCTGGTTCACTACCTCTCATCCCACGATGAGGACGATGATGTTGACCACAGTCCCTGGCTTCCACAGGAATCCCCTCAAGGTGTGTGACATTTTCTTTCTCTCCTGTTTTCTCTACCTTCTCAAAAAGAAAAGCAGTGGGGCATAAATTACAAGGGGGCACAGGTTCAAGGTGAGAGGGTGAAAGTTGAACGGAGATGTGCAGGGTCAGTTTTGCGCACAGAGTGTGGTGGGTGCCTGGGACGCGCTGCCAGAGGAGGTGGTGGTGGAGCGGACATGTTAGCAACATTTAAGAGGCAGGGTACGTGAATAGGGAGGGAATATATTGTCTGTATAAAACACTGGTGAGGCCATCAGTGGAGTATTGTGTGCTGTTCTGGTCATCACATTACAGGATTGGGAAAGGGCAGAAGATTTGTTTTGCTTTAGTTAGAGTGCCATGATCGGCACAGACGTAGCGGGCTGAAGGGCCTGTTCCTGTGCTGTACTTTTCTTTGTTTGATTTAATGATCTGAGTAGAATCATAGAATCCACACAGGCACAAGGAGACCACTTGGCCCATCGAGCCTGTACCGATGCTGCTAATCACCGTGATACTCGGGTCAGTTTAACCTGGCCAATCAACCTAACCCGCAAACCTTCGGAGGAAACCAGAGCAAACCCACGCAGACATGGGGAGACTGTGCAAACTCCACACAGACAGTGACCCAAGCCGGGAATGGAACCCAGGTCCCTGGCGCTGTGAGGCAGCAGGTCTAACCACTATACCACTGTGCCGCACCCCAAATACCTAGCTCACATCAGAGAACCGATCTTCTGTTGGTTTGGATTAATTGAATATTTAATTGGTAGTTTAGGAAGTGAGTAACCGAATTACCTGTGGAATCTGAGTGTTGATTCTAATCCCGTAACTATATGAACTGTGCAGTTAGATGGATTCACCATGCTAAATTGCCCCTTAGTTTCAGGGGGACAAACAGGTTAAATACATGGGGTTAGAGGGATAGGGCCTGAGTGAGATATGGTCAGTGGAGACTCGATGGGCCAAATGGCCTCCTTCTGCACTGTAAAGATTCTATAATTCTACGTTTCCGTGAATTTAGCGCAGAAACTGAGTGAGGTGGACCCCATTCTCACCATCACCTGTGCTTCCCTCCCATAGCGTCTCCCGGCATTCTGTTAGAGAACAGAATACTTCTCAAAATATTGATTGGTAGTTAGTATAGCGTGCATGTGTGTCTGTACGTTGTCTATATAATACACTGGTGGGGCCAGAACTGGAGTGCTCTGGCCTCTAGATTATACAGTAAGAAGTCTGGCAACACCAGGTTTAAGTCGGGCAAACCCTTAAAGCTTCTGAGTTTACTATCAAATAAATTGGTTGGACTTAAACCTGGTGTTGCCAGACTTGTTACTGTGTTTACCTCAGTCCACTTCATCACTATATGTTAGGAAAGTTGTTAATTGTACTGGAGAGAGTGCAGAGGAGGGTTACAAGAGTATGACCAGGGCTAGAAAAGTCTGAGGTCACATACCAACTGACTTAAAAACAGCTTCTCCCTGCTGCTGTCAGACTTTGGAATGGACTTATCTTGCACTAAGTTGATCTTTCTCTACACCCTAGCTATGATTGTAACACTACTCTCGTTTCTTTCTCTGTGAACGGTATGCTTTGTCTCCATAGTGCTCAAGAAACAATACTTACCACTGTATGTTAATACCTGTGACAATAATAAATCAATTTATATCGAATCGAAAAGCATAGCTGCGAGGAGAGGCTGGATAGGTTGGGGTTATTTTCCTTGGGACAAAGAAAGCTGGGGGGTGACTTGATAAGGTTGTACAAAGTTTTGAGGGGAAGAGATAGAGTGGACAGGATAAAATTGTTTCACTTGATGGAGAATTCTAGAACCAGGGTACATAGATTCAAGATAAGTGGCTGTAGGTGTAGAAGGGACGTGAGGAAGAACTTGTAACGCAGAGGGTGTTGGGTATCTGGAATCTGCTGCCCAAATTGGTGGTAGAGACAGAGACTCTAAACTCTTTCAAACAATAATAGATTTGCACCTTAAGTGCTGAAAGCCACAGGGCTGTGGGCTGGGTGCAGGAAGGCGAGATTAGAAAAGGCACCTGGGTGTCCTTGGGCTGGCACGGACAAGAAGGGCTGAGGGGCCTCCTTCGGAGCTGCTACTTTTCCACAGTTTGCACTGTTCTAAAGCTGCCTGCACCCTATCTTCCAAAGGTGACGATGAATATTCTGCTGCATTCACTGCTGAAGCAGGTGGCTTATGAAGTTTAAATCTAACGGATGCAAAGTGTTGTGCAGCGGATGAAATAATGTGTGACTTGAACGGAATGGAATTAGAACAAGGTGACTCAGAAACGGGCCTGTGAGATACCAATTTGGCATCTGTTCCATCTCTGTGAAGCACAGTGGGGCATTAATCACATGAAAGACACTGCCTAGATCCATCTCATCCGTGGAACTGTTTGGGCAATGCGATGCCACAATTAAAGAAGTTAGGGTCTAAGTCCAAAATGGTGGCACGTCCATTTGGTGACCGTATGCTTAGGTTATCCATTAAAATCAAAGGGCGGCATGGTGGTTAGCAACGCTGCCTCACAGTGCCAGGTACTCTGGCTCGATTCCTGGCTTGGGTCATTGTCTGCAGAGCCTGCATGTTCTCCCCGTATCTGCGTGGGTTTCCTCCAGGTGCTCCAATTTCCTCCCCCAGCCTGAAAGGCATGCTGTTTAGGTGCATTGGCCATGCAAAGTTCAAACAAGCACTGGAGTGTGGTCACTAGGGGATTTTCACAGTAACACGTAGTAACACACAAAATAATCCACCATGATCTTACCGAATGGCAGAGCAGGCTCAAGAGGCCAGATGGTCTACTCCTGCTCCTAGTTCTTATATTCTAACTTCATAAGACCGTAAGACAAAGAAACAGGGTTAGGGCCACTCGGCCCATCAAGTCTTCTCCGCCATTCAATCATGGCTGATATTTTTCTCATCCCATTCTGCTGCCTTTTCTCCATAACCCCTGATCCCCTTATTAATCAAGAACCTATCTATTTTTGTCTTAAAGACACTCTATGACCTGGCCTCCACAGCCTTCTGTGGCAATGAGTTCCACAGATTCACCACCCTCTGGCTGAAGAAATTCCTACTTATCTCTGTTTTAAAAGATCATCCCTTTAGCCTGAGGTTGTGCCCTCTGGTTGGTAAGATCCTCCCTCATTCTCCTAAACTCCAATGAGTACAGACCCAGAGTCCTCAACCGTTCCTGATACAACAAGCTTTTCATTCCAGGGATCATTCTTGTGAACCTCCTCTGGACCCTTTCCAAAGCCAGCACGTCCTCCCTTAGATACGGGGCCCAAGACTGCTCACAATACTCCAAATGGAGTCTGACCAGAGCCTTATACAGCCTCAGTGGTACATCCCTGCTCTGGTAGTGCAGTTTATTGCAGTGTTAATGTAAGTCTACACTAATAAGTACACTTAAAAAAATCTTAAACAGTCAGCTACACTGTGTGCATATCTGACTCGTAAAAAGAAAGAGATGTCCACGCTTTCCGAAATGTGTACAGAGCATTGATTGCAACCTTAGAGAAAGGGTTACAAAAACTCACTCCCTACATCCCAAGAGTAAAGATGCCGAGGGGAAGGCATTGTTAACCATAGAAAAGTCACAGTGCTAGAGAAGGCCACTCAGCCATTCTTGTCCATGCCAGCCCCAGTTCACCCTGAAGGTGCCTCTCCTAATCTCACTTCCCTTGTTAAGTATTTAACCAAAGTGTCTTGAGTGAGGTAACTCCTACTTTTAAATTAGGAATTGACTGGAGGCCAGAGTAATAGTATACAAAGTAGAGTATAGCACAGGAACAGGCCATTCGGCCCTCCAAACCTGCCCCGATCATGATGCCTTTCTAAACCAAAACCATATGCACTTACAGAGTCTGTATCCTTCCATTCCCATGCTATTCCTGAGTTTGTTTAGTGGCCTCTTAAATGCCGTTATCGTACCTGCTCCCACACCACCTCACCAGGCAGCGCTTTCCAGACATTTACCACCCTCTGCATAAAAAAAAAACTAGCCTAACACATCTCCTCTAAACTTTTCCCTACACAGCTTAAATCTACGTCCCCTAGTACTTGAACTTTTCTACCCTAGGAAAGAGCATCTGACTATCCACTCTGTCCTCGCCACTCTTGTAAACCTCTATCAGGTCACCCCTCAACCTCCGTCATTCCAGTGAGAACAAACAGCATTTATCCAACCTCCTCTCGTAGGTAATATCCTCCAGACCAGGCAACATCCTGGTAAACCTCTTCTACACCCTCTCCAAAGTATCCAGACCCTTCTGGTAGTGAGGCAACCAGAAAACAATATTCTAAATGAGACCTAAATAGGGTTCTGTACAGCTGCAGCATGACTTGCCAATTTTTATACTCAGTGCCGCAATGGATGAAAGCAAGCATGCCGTATGCTTTCTTGACTACCTTCTCCACCCGCGTTACCAATGATTGGGGGCATGTTCGCCCAGATCCCTCTGCCTGACCTTACTCCTAAGAGTTCTACCATTTACTATATAGTCCCTATGTGCATTGGACCTTCCAAAATGAAGCAAAATCTGAATTTATTACGTGGGATTTTTGGAGACTACATTCCCTGTGCGATTGTGTCCACCTCTCCCCAGAAGCTGCACTACCTAGTTTGCGAAAAGATGGCAAAAGAGGGAGCCTTCTGCTTGCTCCAGTGGGTGCAAGATAATCCCAGAGTGCTGTTTTATTCAGAGCAGGAAGGTGGCCTGACCACCATTTCCCTCTAGACCAACACCAACAGGAAAATGAACAAGATTGTCATGTCACTTGCTGTTGGTGCCGTCTTGATGCCTTGCCCAGATAATAGCAATGAATTCACTGTGATGTAATACACTCAAGCCCGGTGCTTCTTGAAGAACCCTTTCAGGAGAAAATAAAAGTTTATTTATTAGTGTCACTGACGTTAACACTGCAATGAGGTTACTGTGAAAATCCCTTGTTGCCACACTCCTGTTCAGGTACACTGAGGGAGAATTTAGCATAGCCAATGCACCCTAACCAGCACGTCTTTGGAAGGGAACTGGAGCACCCAGAGAAAACCCACGCAGACATGGGGAGAAAGTGCAGACTCTGCTCAGACAGTGACTGAAGCCACGAATCGAACCCAGGCCCCTGGGCGCAGTGAGGCAGCAGTGCTAACCACTGTGCCACCTATAACTGTGTTGCTTGAAAACTACAAATATTAATATTTAAACATTAATATTTAAAGGCAAGCCGTTTCTAACATGAGCTAAAATGACAGGGTTTCTTCACTGTCACGCTCTTACTCTCTTTTCCGTTCTTGCACTGGGAGAACCAGTGAAGGTTTCCCATTAATGGCTGGTTGGGGTTTGAACTGTTTTGAACACAAGTTTGAAGAATCTGTGCAGTGTCCTGTAAGCTGGTCTCAATATGGAATTTTACTGGTATGTTTGCCCAAGGTTCGTACAAACACGTCCAAGGCCGAGAGGGAATTCTGTTCTCCGAGCCTCGCCCAGCCCCAAAATCAGTGTGGGCATGTTGGTAAAATTCCAGCAGGTGTCACGATTGACATCTGTGTTTTTGGGCTAATGAATTAAAAGAAAAATCAGGTTTCCGTTTCAGGGGTTGCCCAGTGGGGTGGCACAGTGGTTAGCCCTGCTGCTGGGTTCAGTTCCCGGCTTGGAGTCTGTGTGGAGTCTGCGCATTCTCCCCATGTCAGCATGGGTTTCTTCTAGGTACTCCGGTTTCCACCCACAGACCAAAGACGTAGTCATAGAAACCCTACCATACAGAAAGAGCCCATTCGGTCTGTCGAGTCTGCGCCAGCATTATCCCTATGTATTTACCCACTAATCCTCTAACCTACGCATCTCAGGACACTAAGGGGCAATTTTAGCACAACCAGTCAACCTAACCCACGCATCTTTGAACTGTGGGAGGAAACCGGAGCACCCAGAGGAAATCCACGCAGACATGAGGAGAATGTGCAAACTCCACACAGACAGTGACCCAAGTTGGGAATTGAACCCAGGTCCCTGGTGCTGTGAATTAGCAGTGCCAATCACTGTGCTACCTTGCTGCCCAGTTCGATGCATTGGCTGTGCTAAATTCTCTCTCAATGTACCCGAACAGGTACTGGACTGTGGTGACTAGGGGATTTTCACAGTAACTTCATTGCAGTGTTAATGTAAGCCTTATTTGTGACTAATAAATAAATAAACTTTAAAAAGTAACTTTTCATCCAAAAACTTCACTTCGTTCCTGTCTCCTGCAGTTGAATATCTTGCCACCACTTTATTACACTCAGACAAGTAGGTCGAGATCCCCCATCCTTGTTTGCGGCTTCTAGTGCTGCAGGGGGTGAATGTGGCTTTGGCTGAATGGCCAAATTTTCCCATCTTGCTCACAGCAGGACCTGTCCTGCGTGAGATCACTTAGCTGAGATGGCAGAGGTACCCATGGAAGCGTACCCCAGTAAGAGATAGCAGCATAAGGAGAGAAAAATAAAGAAAGGCTTGCATTTATATAGGGACCCAGGTTCAATTTGGCCTTGAGTCACTTTCTGTGGAGTCTGCACAATCTCCCCATGCCTGCGTGGGTTTCCTCCCGATGCTCCAGTTTCCTCCCACAGTCCAAAAATACGCGGGTTAGGTAGATTAGCAATGCTTAATTGCCCCTCTGTGTCAATGATGTGCAGGTTAGGTGAATTAACAATGCTTAATTGTCCGTTAGTGTCCAAAGATGTGTTGGTTAGGTGGATTGGCCATGCTAAATTATTCCTCAGTGTCCAAAGATTTGCAAGTTAGGTTGATTGGCCATGGTAAATTGCCTGTTAGTGTCGAGGGCGATAAGCAAGATAAATATGTGGGGTTATGGGGATACGGCCTGGGTGGGATTGTGGTCGATGCAGACTCAATGGCTGAATGGCCTTCCGCGCGGTAGGGATTCTATGAAAAGCTGCCACATCGAACAGTGAAGGACTTCCTCAGTTTTGCACTGGTAGAGTCAGCCTAAAATTTGTGCTGACTTGTTGGAAGTGGGATTTAAATCCGTGACCTTCTGTGAGAAAAATAAAGTTTATATATTGGTCACAAATAGGCTTATATTAAAACTGCAATGTAGTTACTGTGAAAATCCCCTAGTCACCACATTCCGGCGTGCTTTCGGGTACACTGAGGGAGAATTTAGCATGGCCAATTCACTTCACCTGCAAAACTTTCAGGCTATGGGAGGAAACAGGAGGAAGCCCATGCAGATACAGGTAGAAGGTGCAGACTCCACGCAGACAGTGATTCAAGCTGGGAGTCAAACCCACGTTTCTGGCACTGTGAGGCAGCTGTGCTAACCACTATGCCACATGCTTTTTTTGTAGAATCGTAAAATCCCAGCAGTGCAGAAGGTTCAACACTGGGCCAAAGCCAGCATGATATTAAAAGGAAGGAAAATGTTCAGACGTAAAGATGACTGCTTCAAAAAAATCTGTGCAGTAAACATCTTTCTCTGCGCTGAACTCAGTAATTTGGAAAATACACAACTGGGCAGTCAGTCTCCATGAAGAAAAGGCATCTTGTGATACTTCAGGTCAAATACTCATCAGAACGGCCACTAACTTTGAAACACTTTTCACCCATGCACAGAGTTCTGTTAATGTCACCTTGTGTATTTTCACCCTTACCGGGATCTGTTAGCGGTTTCTAACCTACACCATCCTTTTCCAAGGAGGAGCGGAGATCCATTCCCCCATCAGCGGCTCTCTCGCCACCTCGGGGCTCCAGGCGACACTGGGCTTGAGTCCTTCCCTCTTCTCATCTCCGGGGCACCATGTTCAACTTCTGCAGGACAAGAAGGAAAACCTAGCTCAAGGTAATGGGGCTGGATCAAGCAGACCCTTCAAAACATGGCCAATTGAAATCAGCTCATGATATTGGAGTAGTGTAGGGCTTTAGATTGGTTTCACAGCAACATTGAGGGCCGAAAGGCCTGTAACGTTCTGTGTTCTATGCCTTGAACCTCAACAAAAGAAAATGACACTGTTCGCTAAAAGTAAAGCACTCTCCTCTTGCATTAAAAATAAACTAGGGTATCTTTTCATTCTTTCCAAATACGTGGGAACTAAATTGGCTATGGCTTCAGGTAATAATTTAGCACAGTGTGGAAATCCAACTCTTTGAGGTTTGATGGTGGCACAGTGGTTAGCACTGCTGCCTCGCAGCACCAGGGGATCCAGGTTCAATTCCCAGCCTTGGGTCACTGCCTCTGTGGAGTTTGCCATATTCTCCCCACGTCTGCGTGGGTTTCCTCCGGATGCTCCGGTTTCTTCCCACAACCCAAAAAAAATGTGCGGGTTAGGTGGATTGGCCGTGTTAAATTGCCCCTTGGTGTCAGGGGGACTAGCTAAGGTAAAGCGTGGGGTTAGGATCTGGGTGGGGTTGTGGTTGGTGCTGGCTCGATGGGCCGAAAGGTCTCCTTTTGCACTGTAGAGCTAACTCTATGATATTTTTGGAAATCTGACCTGATAAGTGTGAGACAAAAAACTTCGACAGCGTGTCTGTTTTTTTCACTGATTGCCAACTGCAAAGCAACTAAATAAACCCTATGATCGGATCAGCTGCTCCGAATTGAAATGTAATATTTCTACACCCCTATTTTTGGGTTAACTAAGAGCGTCTTGATGTTTGGTTTTGGTCCAGCTAGCGGGGAGTGATGCACGTGCACCAGCCTCCACTCTAATAGTGCTAACCCCAACTTTTTCACTCGAAGCATCACAATCTGCAGCTTCCATTATGTAAGTTACCAGTGAGTGCTCAGTGCATTAAGGTTGTAGGTGTTATTTTCATACTGCACAGACTGATACCTGGAACTACCAGTGGTTTGATTAAAAGTTGTGATAACTGCACACTCTGTAGCCTGTTCTCTCTGTACTCTAAGTCTTTCACCACTGCTATGACAGCACTCAACTGACCTAGTTAGGAAACGCACAAGGCGATAGGCGAAAGGGGGGGGAACCAAGCAAGTCCCATGTCCAGTCCACAATCTACGCTAAATTGGTTGACGGATGATGGCTGGCGGTTTTGGGATTGCAACATGTGATGGCACTTGTTGCCTCACAGCAGCAAGAGTTTGCCTTCCGGCTTTGGTCATTGTCTGGAGGGTGACTGCAGATTCTCCCTGTGTCTGCGTGGATTTCCTCCGGCTGCTCCAGTTTCCTTCCACGGTCCAAAGATGTGCAGGTTAGGTGGGTTGGCTGTACTGAACTCTCCCTCAGCATACCCTCAATGGTTTCTTCCCACAGTCTGAAAGACATTGAACATAGAACAGTACAACATAGTACTTTGTGCCAAGCTTTGTAAGGCGGTTGATGTAGTATATATGGACTTTAGTAAGGCGTTTGATAAGGTGGCCCATGGAAGACTTCTACAGAAAATGCAGATGTGTGGAATAGAGGGTGATTTAGCTAATTGGATTAGGAATTGGCTGGCAGATAGAAGACAGAGGGTGGTGGTTGATGGGAGATATTCATCGTGGAGTTCGGTGACGAGTGGTGTGCCTCAGGGGTCTGTTTTGGGGCCCCTGCTGTTTGTAATTTTTATAAATGATCTGGATGAGGGTATTGAGGGATGGATCAGTAAATTTGCAGATGATACTAAAGTTGGTGGTGTGGTAGATAGTGAAGAGGGGTGTTATAGTTTACAGAGTGACTTGGACAAGTTGCAGAGCTGGGCCGAGAGGTGGCAAATGGAGTTTAATGTGGAAAAGTGTGAGGTAATGCACTTTGGCAGGAACAATAAATGTGTAGAGTATAGGGCTAATGGTAGGGCTCTTAATAGTGTTGAGGAACAGAAGGATCTTGGTGTATGTGTCAATAGATCCCTGAAAGTAGGCAGTCAAGTGGATAAAGTTGTTAAGAAGGCATATGGAGTCTTAGCTTTTATTGGTAGGGGGATTGAATTTAGGAGCCGCAGCATCATGTTGCAACTGTACAAAACTCTAGTGCGGCCGCACTTGGAGTATTGTGTGCAGTTCTGGTCCCCACATTATAAGAAAGATGTGGAGGCATTGGAGAGGGTACAGAGGAGGTTTACCAGGATGTTGCCTGGTATGGAGGGCAGGTCCTATGAAGAGAGGTTGAAGGATTTGAGGTTGTTTTCGTTAGAAAGGAGGCGGCTAAGAGGGGATCTTATTGAAGCATATAAGATGATTAGAGGTTTAGATAGGGTGGACAGTGATAGCCTTTTTCCTAGGATGGAGAAAGCTAGCACGAGGGGACACAGCTTTAAATTAAGGGGTATGAGTTATAGGACGGATATCAGAGGTAGGTTCTTTACTCAAAGAGTGATTAGGGAGTGGAATGCCCTGCCTGCAGCTGTTGTCGATGCGCCAAGTTTGGTGGCGTTTAAGAGGTTAATTGATAAGTATATGGAAGAGAAGGGAATGGTTTAGTTTGGAGGGGCATTGCTTTTTATTTTGGTCGGCACAACTTCGAAGGCCGAAGGGCCTGTTCTGTTCTGTATTGTTCTATGTTCTATGTTCTATTTGTGAAACCAAGCTCAAGCTATCCAACATCCTATCATTCTAAGATGTGCTGGTTAGGTGCATTGGCCAGGCTAAATTTTCCCTCAGTGCACCCAAACAGGCACCAGGGGATTTTCACAGTAACTTCACTGCAGAGTTAATAACCCACTTGTGACTAATAAATAAACATTACTTTTTAAGGAAGGACTTATGCTTAGCCTTCATATTGGAGCCTGCTGATCTTAGGTTTCTCCCCATTTTATCATCTGTTTCCTGTTGATACTGTACTAGGTTGGGAAAAGATATCTTCTAATTCCTCACTGGTGGAACGATAATGGATGCTCTCAACATATTATTTTCAAAATTACATTTTTTATATGAATAAGGGACAGGAGGAGGCCTGGAGCTTGCCCCGCCATTTCATAAGATCATGGCTGATTTCGGAGTAACCTCAAATCTGTATCCCAACAGCTGATCAGATCACCCCCTTCCTTACCAAGAATCTATCCATCTCCACCTTAAAAGTACTCAATGGCTCTGCATCCACGGCCTTTTGGGGAAGAGAGTTCCAAACACTCATACTCTTCTGAGAGAAAAAAATTCTCCTCGTCTCTATTTTAAATGGGCAACCCTTTATTTTTAAATAGTGATCTCCCCCTCTATTTCGACATTCTCCTACAAGAGGACACACCCTCTCCACATCTTACCTGTCAAGATCTTAAGGGTGTCAATCAAGTCTCCCCTTACTTTTCTGAACTCCAGCAGATAGAAGCCTAGACTGACTAACCTTTCCTCATTAGATAATCCTCCCACTCCTCATGAGAGGTAGGCACCTTCTCAGGATAGCAAAAGCTGAACAATAAGCTTAGGGCTGGTGAGGTGCACGACCTTCTAAACTGTTGCACTTTTCTGTGGCATTCAGGATGTGAGGTAATTGATTGCAGGTGGTTCGCACTGCTGCCTCACAACGCCAGAGTCCCGAGTTCAATTCCAGCCTTAGGTCACTGTCTGTGTGAAGTTTGCATGTTCTTCCCTTGTCTACGTGGGTTTCGTCCAGGTGCCCTGGTTTCCTCCCACACTCCAAAGATGTGTAGGTTACATGGATTGGCCATGCTGAATTGCCCCATAGTGTCCAAAGATGAGCAGGTTAGGTGGATTGACCATACTAAATTGTCCCATAGTGCCTAAAGATGTATAGGTTAAGTGGATTCACCATGCTAAATTGCCCCTTAGTGGCCAAAGATCTGTAGGTTAGGGGGATTGGCCATGCTAAATTGTCCCATAGTGTCCAAAGATGTGCAGGTTAGGTGGATTGACCATACTAAACTGTCCCATAGTGCCCAAAGATGTGCAAGTTAGGTGGATTGGCTATGCTAATTCATGGGTGGCACAGTGACACAGTGGCTAGCACTGCTAAGTCACAGCATCAGGATCCCAGGTTCAAACCCCAGCTTGGGTCACTGGCTGTGTGGAATCTGCACATTCTCCCCATTTGTGCATGGGTTTCCTCCAGGTGCTCCTGTTTCTTCTCATAGTCTGAAAGATGTGCAGGTTAGGTGGATTGGCTATGCTAAATTATCCCTTCACGTCAGGGGGACCAGATGGAATAAATGCATTGGGTTACGGGGATAGGCCTGGGTGGGGTTGTGGTTGGTGCAGACTCGATAGGCCAAATGGCTTCCTTCTGCACTGTAGGGAATCTATGATTCTATAAGTTGCCACTTAGTGTCCAGAAATGTGCAGGTTAGGTGGATTGGCCATGCTAAATTGTCCCTTAGTGTCCAAAGATGTGCAGGTTAGGTAGCTGCTAAATTGATATCAGAGGGATTAGCGGGTGAGCTTACTGGGCTAAGGCCTGCGTGGGATTGCTGTTGATGCTGACCCGATGGGCCAAATGGTCTCCTTCTGCACTGTAGGGATTCTGTTCTTCTATGATTTTTGACCCAGCTTCATGAAGGGGGAGGAATGGGAAATGTATATTTTGGACTGCTACTGGTGCCCTCAGCTATTTAATGTGTTGACTACTCCAGCTACGCTGGAAGCCATCCAGCTGGGTATCAGTTCAGCAGGCGCTTGAAGCCGGCAGATCCTCATTCCTCACTCGTGGGCTGATGTCTCAGTCAGTGTCAGCTGTAGCTCAGTTGGGAGCACTCTCACCTCTGAGTCAGTAAGCTGCAGCTTTGGGGTCCTAGTGACTCGCTAGGCTGAATGCGTATGCCGCGTGTCATCTCAACCGGTGACATCTGTCTTTTTTTGTTAGCCGAGTCACCAAATTAGACCAAAATCAAACCTGCGATTTCCTGTCACAACCTTGTAACTTTCCTCCTTTGCAGCCTTGTTTGGAGCTGTGTGCCTTAGCCCCGACCTTCCAGCAGCCAGACCCGGAGACTTGAAGCTGTCTAATAATGCAGGTCAAAGCCAACACTACCCTAGCAGCTACTGGAACCTGACTTTAAAGGTACTGTGTTCATGGGGCCGACGTTAAGGTTTTAAAATGCAGACACTTTAAACAGTATCTCACATTGTCCCCTCTCAACTCCAGCCCTTCCTCTCCCTATTCTGAAGACAGGTTGAGCCACATTAGCACTCTCACCTTTTAGTCAGATGGATCATGAGTTCAACAGGGACTCCAGGCACTTATTTCAGGTTGACACTCACAGTGTAGAAGTTTATTTATTATTTATTTATTAATCACAAGTAGGCTTACATTCTCACTGTAATGAAGTGAAATTCCCCTAGTTGCTACACCCTAGCTGTTCAGGTACACTGAGGGAGAATTTAGCATGATCACTGCACCTAACCAGCATGTCTTTTGGACTGTGGGAGGAAGCTGGAGCACTTGGAGGAAACCTGCCCAGACACAGGCAGAACACGCAGATTCCACACAGACAGTGACCCAGACCGGGAATTGAAGCCACATCCTTGGCACTGTGAGACAGCAGTGCTAACCACTGTGCTGTTGTGCTGCCCTAGTACTGAAGGAATAAGACCAGAAACAGGCCCTTTGGCCCACCAAGACCTGTGCCAATTCCTAATCCTCATTTAGACCTACTATTTATTGCTCGTATCCGGTTTCTATCCCTCTGTTTGCCCCCTGTTCACATGCCTATCAGGATACGCCTTGAATGGTGCTAAGGTGTCTGCTTCCACCGCCTCCAAGGTAGTGTGTTCTAGGCACCCACCACTCTCTGTGAGAAAAACTTTCCCCGTACGTCTCCACTAAACTTTCCTCCTCTCGTCTTCAACCTGTGCCCTCTTGTAATTGACCTTTCCAAATTCCTGCACTATCCTGGGGTGCCAGCTTTAGCATGAGACCTTTAGCCCAGGTGGGCATGAGAGAACCCCCTCCCCTTCCCTAGTACATTTTGAAGATGAGCAGGGGAGTTCTACCAGGTGTCCTGCTCAATATCTATCTCTCAATCATCATCACAGATTTACCTATTCATCACATTACTGGTACTGAGATATTGCTGTGTGCAAATTGGTTATTATGTTTAATTTTATTGTGCTGTAGTTTTTCTATGTTCTGCATTCCCTGGATGGTGATTGGGGAGGAAGTGGCGGGGGAGGGCGCAGATAACCTGATTAGTTTGAATTACCCCCAGTCCATTGGGCCTGAGATTAATTGTGCTGCCCCAATCGTCACCCTGGCTGAAATCAACTCACAGATTGGAGACCGGGCCAGCAACTATCCTTGATCTGTCAATTTATCTGGCTTTTCTCTGCCTAAACCCATGAGTCATTAAGGAGCTTGAAGATTTTAGCTTTAGGTAAGAATCAAATAAAACTGAACTTGCTGTGTCCCTACCCACTCACTTCCTGCACCTAATCGTGCATTAAGACACGTAGTTGGACAATCCTGGAACAGATTGCTAGTCTAGAGTTTGTTGTGTGTGTGCCACTAATGTAGCCTTGCAGGCCAGAGGGACTCAGGGTTGATCACCAGTCTGCACAGTCACCCAAAGAGGATATTTAACATAATCCCTGCCTCTGGAGTCAAAGGGAAGACAAATCCAGCAAGGTTCCCACTTCCAGTTATCCCTTCAGGCAAGTGGGAGTTATAGTCATAGAGTCATAGAGGTTTATAGCATGGAAACAGGCCCTTCAGCCCAACTTGTTTCATGCCACCCCTTTTTTGTAACCGCTAAGCCGGTCCCAATTACGCACATTTGGCCCATGTCTCTCTATATCCATAAAGTAAAAAGCAAAATTGAGTTTATTTATTAGTAAAGATTACATTAACGCTGCAATAAAGTCACCACACTCCGGCATCTGTTCGAGTCAACGCACCTAACCCACACGTCTTTCAGACTGTGGAAGGAAACCGGAGCACTCAGATGAAACCCACACAGACACGGAGAAAATGTGTAAACTGCACACGGATAGTGATCCAAATAGGGAATCGAGCTAGGATCTATGATGCTGTGAGGCAGCAGTGCTAACCACTGTGCCATCCGTCTTACCCATGTAACTGTCTAAATGCTTTTTAAAAGGCAAAATTCTACCTGCCTCTCCTACTGACTGTGGCAACTCGTTCCAGACACTCACCACCCTCTGTGTGAAAAGGTTGCTGCTCTGGACCCTTTTGTATCTCCCCCCCCTCATCTTAAACCCATGCCCTCTAGTTTACCCCAACTAGTCTCCCTGATACTAGGGTCAGGGAGACTGGCTTTTACCCATGCATTTACCCTAGCTAGTCCCCTGAAACTAGGGTCAATTTAGTAGGCCAATCCACCTAACCCGCACATCTTTCAGACTGTGGGAGGAAACCAGAGCACCCAGAGGAAACCCATGCAGGCATAGGGAGAACATGCAAATTCTACACAGACAGTGACATAAGCCGGGAATCGAACCTAGATTCCTGGCGCTGTGAGGTAGCAGTGTTAACCCACTGCCACCGTGCTGTCCACGTGTGAGAGAGGGTAACCTTTTCTGGCACCTACCCTGTCCTGATCAGGAGAGAGTGATATATCAAGGTGTCACAAAAACGAGCCTGGCAAGAGACTGTTGGGTAAAGACAAAATGTGACTTGGCTACGATGCTAGCCATGGTCAAATAGCTTACTGTCAATCGCCATGAGGAATGGACACAGGGAAGGTAGACCGTCTGGAGCAGTTACGCAGCTGGAACCAGTGACTGCAGGGAAACTGGATAGCGGAGGAAGACTAAAAGTTGACTTCTACACCTGCAAGGTGGGGACTGCATTGAGGAGCTGACCCTGTAGTTGATAGAAATCTCCTTGCTTTGCTTTACCCAGGATGATCCAGATCAGATGGTGCCTGCAACGCCACCGATGACCTCCGACTCATTCCAGTCCACCTTCATTTTTGACCACTGCTACCTGCCGTGCAGTGAGACAAGTCGGACAGATTCCAGTCAAGCCAGCAGTACGTCTTCAGGGGACAACTCCTGCCAGATTTGCCCCAGCTTTGACAAGTGGGACAGACATCTTCTGGAGGTGATTTACTCCATCATAATCATCCCTCCTTCACGCCCACATTTTTGTGCTGTCTATTTTTATCCTCAAGAGAACTTCAGCGCTAACAATGTCTTCAAGGTCATCTTAGGTAGAACATAAACCTTCATCAACATTGCCCCAACAGTCTGCCTAAGCCAATTGCAGACATAACGGTATAATTCTCCCCTGTTGGGAGAGATTTTATCGCCTCACCCGCATAGCGGGTGAGGGTGGACAATGGCTATATTTACTCCACCAATCCTCCCTAACCTACACATCTTGGGGTGCTAAAGGGCAACTTAGCATGGTCAATCCCTTAACTTATACATCTCTGAGCACTAAGTGGCAATTTACCATGGCCAATCCCCGTAAACAATACATTTTGAGATACTAAGGGACCATTTAACATAGCCAATCCCCATAACTACATATTTTAGGACACTAAGGGACAACTTAGCTTGGTCAATCCATCTAACCTATATATTTTGGGACAGAGGCTAATCCTCCTAATCTACACATCTTTGGACAGTAAGGAACAATTTAAGAACACAAGAAATAGGAGCAGGAGTAGGCCACCTAGCTCCTCGAGCCTGCCCCGCCATTCAATAAGATCATTGCTGAGCTGAAGTGAACCTCTCTTCATAACTTAAATATTCCACCCCAGGCAGCATCCTAGTGAATCTCCTCTGTACCCCCTCCGATGCAATCACACCTTTCCTACAATGTGACGATCAGAACTGCACATACTATTGCAGCTGTGGCCTCACCAACGTTCTACACAACTCCATCACGACCTCTCTCTGCTTTTGTACTCTGTACTCGATTGATAAAGGCGAGTGTGCCACATGCCTTTTTCACTACCTTGATTAATCTGCCTTCTCCGCCTTCTATGGATAGACTCGCCAAGGTCCCTTTGTTCTTCAGAACTTCCCAGCGTCAGAGCTTTCATTGGCATAGTCCCATGTCTCATTACTCCTTCCAAAGTGCATCACCTCGCACTTTTCAGGGTTAAATTCCATCTGCTACTTATTCGTCCATTTGACCATTTTGTCCATGTCTTTCTGTAACCCAAAACACTCAACTTCACTCTTAATCACCAGCCAATCTTTGTGTTATTGGCGAACTTATTGATCCTACCCCCATCTATGTCATTTATAAAAATGACAAACAATAGGGGGCCTAGCACAGATCCCTGTAGTATGCCACTGGACACTGGCCTCCAGTCACTAAAGTAGTTTTCTGTCATCACCCTCTGTCTCCTACCATAATCAATTATGAATCCACCTTGTCAGATCACCCTGTATTCCATGTGCATTAGCTTTCTTAGCAAGTCTGCCATGTGGGACTTTGTCAAACGTTTTGCTGAAATCCACGTAAACTACATCAACCGCACTACCCTCATCCACTCACTTGGTTACATGCTCAAAAAATTCAATCAAATTTGTTAGGCATGACCTCCCACTGACAAAACCATGCTGACTATCCTGATCAAAAGCTGCCTCTCCAAACGGAGATAGATTCTCTCCTTCAGAATCTTCTCCAGTAGTTTCCAATCCACAGATGTGAGCCTGTAATTTCCTGCACTATTCCAGAGTCTACACATCTTGGGACACTAAGGGACAATTTAGCATGGCCTGTCCACCTAACCTGCACATCTTGAGACTTGGGGATGGGGGTGGGTTTGGGGGGTGGACTGGAGGAAACCCACGCAGGCATGGGGAGAACATGCATATTCCACACAGACAGTCACGTGAGGCCAGAATTGAACATGGCTCCCTGGCGCTGTCAAGCAACAGCGTTAACCCCTGTGCCACCGTGCCGTGAAGTCCCTCATCCCTGAAAGATTCTAGTCAATCTCCCCGCAAGGCCCATCCTACATGAGACACATTATGCCACAGGCTTCACCTGTGATTCATAAAGGTTGATCACTCTATCCTTTTCGCTATATAACAAGTTAGCACAGTGCACTTTATGAAGGCGTATTACGCGTTGGAGTGTACTTGGTTACTCAACTCAACTGATTGTTACCTCCAGGACAGTGATAAAAGCGAACGCTGGCTATCCTCAAGCGATGAGATGGACAACAACGATATCACCTGGACTCCATACTGCAGGGGAAAGTTTTTGCAGCAAGCTACCTGGAGTAAACAGCAGCGCAGCAAGATAATCAGCCAGACCAGCCACGGCAAGACACGCAGGAAGAGATGCTGCACGCTCCAACTCAAGAAAAAATGTGTCAACGGCTTCATTCTCTTCTGTCGTATTAACAGAAGGCTGTACATCAGGTATGATGGCTCATTACAGAGTCCAGTGGAGAGAGGGAGAGTGCGTGATACAGTGCATCAGAAAGGGAGAGAGAGAGAAGAATGTGTGATACAGTCCATCACAGAGAGAGTGTGTAATACAGTCCATTAGAGAGAGAGAGGAGGATGTGTGATTCAGTCTATCAGAGAGAGGGGGAAGAGTGTGTGATACAGTCCCTCAGAGAGAGGGGGGAGAGTGTGTGATACAATCCGTCACGGAGAGAGGGAGGTGAGTGTGTGATACAATCCGTCACAGAGAGAGGTGGGAGAGTGTGTGATACAGTCCGTCACGGAGAGAGGGGTGTGTCACCAGTCCATCAGAGAGGCAGAGTGCTCGATACAGTCAGCAGAGAGAGAGGGGAGAATGTGTGATACAGTCCGACAGAGACAGGAAGAGTATGTGATACAATCTGTCAGAGAGAGAGAGAGAGTGAGATTATGTGATACAAACCATTAGAGAGAGGGGAGAGTGTGTGATACAGTCTGTCAGAGATAGAGGGAGAGTGTATGATACAGTCTGGCAGGTAAAGAGGGGAGAGTGTGTGATACAGTCTGTCAGAGATAGAGGGAGAGTGTGTGATACAGTCTGTCAGAGAGAGGGAGAGTGTGTGATACAGTCTGTCAGAGAGATAGAGGGAGAGTGTGTGATACAGTCTGTCAGAGATAGAGGGAGAGTGTGTGATTCAGTCTGTCAGAGATAGAGGGAGAGTGTGTGATACAGTCTGTCAGAGATAGAGGGAGAGTGTGTGATACAGTCTGTCAGAGATAGAGGGAGAGTGTGTGATACAGTCTGTCAGAGAGAGAGGGAGAGTGTGTGATACAGTCTGTCAGAGAGATAGAGGGAGAGTGTGTGATACAGTCTGTCAGAGATAGAGGGAGAGTGTGTGATACAGTCTGTCAGAGATGAGGGAGAGTGTGTGATACAGTCTGTCAGAGAGAGGGAGAGTGTGTGATACAGTCTGTCAGAGAGATAGAGGGAGAGTGTGTGATTCAGTCTGTCAGAGATAGAGGGAGAGTGTGTGATACAGTCTGTCAGAGATAGAGGGAGAGTGTGTGATACAGTCTGTCAGAGATAGAGGGAGAGTGTGTGATACAGTCTGTCAGAGATAGAGGGAGAGCGTGTGATACAGTCTGTCAGAGAGATAGAGGGAGAGCGTGTGATACAGTCTGTCAGAGATAGAGGGAGAGCGTGTGATACAGTCTGTCTGGTGGAATGATGGAGTCTCAATTCGTGTTCTTTCTGCAGCATTGCAGCGCTACAGCCCTCCATTCAGCGTGACATCCACTCATTCCGATCCTGTACTTGACAAATATGCTTCCTTAACCCCTTTGCTTTCTTGCTGCCCCTTTCCTGGCCCCCCCACCCCTTCCAATCGCAGGATCTGTCTCTTGACCAAGCCTTTGCTTTCCTCCCTCACTATCCGGCTGCCATCACTGAGAAACATTTTGAGAAATGTTATTACTTTTGATGGTGCTATAGAAACGTATGAAATGGAAACAGGAGGAGGCCATTCAGCCCTTTGATGCTGTTCATGGCTAATCATCGAATCCAATATCCTGATACCCCCCCCTTCTCCCCCATTTCCCTTGATCCCTTTAGCCCCAAGAGCTATATCTAATTTTTTTCCTGAAACCACACAACGTTTTGGCCTCAACTACTTTCTGTGGGAGCGAATTCCACCCTCTGAGTGAAGAAATTTCTCCTCACCTCAGTCCTAAAAGGTTTACCCTCTTATCCTCAAATTCTCCAGGGAAGTTGGTGAAAGCAGATATGACGGTGAGTTTTGAGGGGGCAAATACATGAATAAGGTGGGAATGGAGAGATATGGTTCCCGGAAGATGGAAGGGTTTTAATTCAATTGGGCAGCACGGTTGGTGCAGGCTTGGAGAGCTGAAGGAGAGCCTGTTCCTGTGCTGTAATTTTCTATGTTCTTTTATGACCTCTAGTTCTGGAGTCCCCCATCATCAGCAAAATTCTCTCTGAAACTATCCTGTCTAATCCTGTTAAGTTTCTATGTGATTGCAGTAAATGGGGTGCAGAGGAGATTCACCAGGATACTGCCAGGGATGGAACATTTAAATTATAAAGAGAGGTTGGATAGGCTTGGGTTGTTTTGGAGCAGAGAAGACTGAGGGACGACCTGATCGAGGTGTACAAGATTTAGGAACTTTCAAGCGGTTATTTGATAGGCACGTGGAGCATACCAGAATGATAGGGAGTGGGATAGTTTGATCTTGGGGTGTGACATGAATTGGGACGTAGTTCGGCACAACATCGAGGGCCGAAGTGTCTGTTAACTGTGCTGGAAAGAAAAGATTATGGGGCATGGATAGAGAGCAGCTGTTCCCCTTAGTTGAAGGATCAGCATGAGGGGACATAGATTCAAGGTGAGGGGCAGGAGGGATATGAGGAAAAGCCTTTTTACCCTGAGGATGGTGAGGGTCTGGAATGTGCTGCCTGGGAGAGTGGTGGATGCCTCACATCCTTTGGAAAGTAGTTCAAAGCAAATTACTGCGGATGCTGGAATCTGAAAGCAAAAGAGAAAATGCTGGGAACAGCATCTGTAAGGAGAGAAAAGAGCTGACGTTTCGAGTCCAGATGATCAAGCCCTTTAAAAGTCTTTAAGAAGTATCTGTATAAACACTTGGCACATCGCAACATTCAGGGCTATGGGCCAAATGCTGGCAGGTGGGAGATGAGGTGTTTCTAATGTGTCGGTGCAGACTCAATGGGCTGAAGGGCCTCCTGCACTGTATGATTCTATGAGATCTCAAAGTTCAGGTCATTGCAAATTCTAGAGAAAGACGGAGTATGAGGTCCATGTTCCTGATCCCTCAAAAGAAAGGACTTGGTATAAATACAGTGAATTTAGACCTGATTTATTTTCTTTATCTGTAATGAAATGTGGATGTCACTGGCTGGAACAGCATTTGTTGTCATGGAATCCCTGCAGTGCAGAAGAAGACCATTCAGCCCATTGAACCTGCACCGACAATGATCCCACATAGGCTCTCTCCTCCCAACACCCATAATATTTATTTATGGGTGGCACAGTGTTTAGCACTGCTGCCTCACAGCACCAGGGACCCAGGTTCAATTCCCGGCTTGGGTCACTGTCTACATGGAGTCTGCACATTCTCCCGTGTCTGCATGGATTTCCTCCGGGTGCTCCAGTTTCCTCCGAAAGACATGCTGGTTAGGTATGTCGGCCGTGCTAAATTCTCCCTCAGTGTACCCAAACAGGCACCGGAGTGTGGACAACTAGGGAATTTTCACAGTAACTTCATTTGCAGTGTTAACATAAGTCTACTTGTGACGTTAATAAATAAATTTTTAAAAAAAACTTAAATTTACCCTGCTAATCCTGTGACACTACCGGATAATTTAGTATGGCCAATCCACGTGGCCTTATCCCTAATTGCCCTTGAACTGAATGATTCATGATTGTTTCAAAGACGTTAATAGCTAATCCCCATACCGTGGGATTGGAGTCACACATAGGCCAAGCCTTCCACTATTCTCCCCCAAGGTGGAAGAGATTTTGAATAAAATAGCAGATCGCGTAGATGTCAAACGTGTGTGTATACTGCTGTGCAAAATATTCCATTTGCACGTTTAACCCAGAGCGATTGATGGAAACCCCTTGTGTCTCCACAGTGACCACCCTGGAACTGCTTCTACGGTTGCTACCAAGGCTTTGGCTCACGTGTGGCGCAACATGTCAAAAAATGAGCGGCGACCATACTGGTAAGAGGGTGCATTGTGAAGATCCACATCAGCAGAAAGGGAACGCATGCCAAACTCTATCCACAAACCCTGTATATTCCTGACAGGAGAGTCATGCTGTCAAAGTTCTCCACTCATTCGGACAAGTGCAAGAATACCAAATTTCAAAGAGTTTATATCATAGCAGAAGTGACTGCTGATTGCTTGGCAACCTAACTCTGATTGGCCAAAGCATGAACAGAGCAATTGATAGCCTGAAAGGATAAAGGAGGCGGGAACTCTCAGTGCATTTTTTAAAAGAAACTTCTTTGAAAGAAAAATATTATTCCTTTCTCAAGAGGCACAAAGCCAGTGTGCAAAGTGAGCAGCGCTCCATCACCTTCCTTGTTCCAAAAAAAGCCAATTCCAATTCAAATCCATTTCACAAACAATCCAAGCTGCCAACATCAGGCAGGACACCTTGATCTCACACTTGATCTTTGCCAAAGAGCAGAGAATATTAAAAATATTAAGATGTGCATTCAAAGCTCTGAAACTATTGACCAAGCAGTGGAAGGTAATATTAGGTTTTGTGTGTGTGTGACTGTGTGTGTTTGTGTGTGAGTGTGTGTGTGTGTGTGTGTGAGCATATAAGAGTGAGTGTGTGTGTGTGTTTGTATGTGTGTGTAAGGTGATTAACTCTGTTTTTCAGTCTGCTCAGGCACAAGAGATCAAACAGCCTCTGAATCTGCTGTAAACTTCTACGATACCTTCTACGATTTTCCTCCTTACAGGAGATTTATTAAGGAAAGATATCGGCTAAAATTTTCCGTCCCGATCCCGTTTGGGATTTTTCTGATGCCGCTAACAGTTTTGGCTGGAACGGCCCATTCCATTCCTGCTTGCAGTGGGTCCCACCATGGCGAATCCCACCCAATATTTAAACGCTCTTAAAGCTTTTCCTTAAGCAGCACTATTGGTCAAGGATTTATCCTGCCGGCTGGGGGTGGTGTGGGAAATGGATGGAAATCAGGACAGCAAAAAGCAGCGATGTTCACCGGATTGAGTTGATCAGCTTATTCTGATAACTCAGGAGATGAGTGCTCTGTTAGTCCCAGTCCCAGCTGCCTGCGCTGGAGGACTGAGCTGATTAAATAGCAGGGTTAAGAATTGTCATCTTCAGCAGATGCTAAATGTGCCCCCCTCTCTCTCTCTCTCTCTCTCTTTCACAGCATCAAAGCTCGGGAATTCAGCAAGAAAAATAATCGCATTGTGAGGCTGGATAGCTCGTCAAGTGAAGAGAGGGAGGAGGTAGAGATGCCCAAACCTCTTCATCTCCTGTAAGATGTCACCTTACACACACCGCACACACACGCGCACACACACACACACACGCGCACACACACACACACACACTCACATTCACTGACAGTCACACTCACTCACACAATCTCACACACACTCAGTCACGCTCAGACACACACAAACACACATTCAAACACACACACAATCACACATATAATCACACGCACACATGCATGCACACAAGCACTCACTCTCACATACACAGGCTCACTACACACTCTCACACATACTTACACTCACTCACTCATGCGCTCAGTCACTCACTTACACAGACACACACACACACACATTCAGTAATGTCTTGGGTGTCCAAGGCAAGTATAAAATCAGGGAAATCATTATGTCTCTTTTGGTATATGTGGAGAATTGTGCAACAGAAATTTTAACATTGAACGAGAGCAGCCATCTAAATATTCCAGAGTGTGGGACACATTGATGGGCAGGGGTAAAGTTGAGGTCAGTGGTGGTGTTGCCAATGAGGTATAACAGTGAGCAGTCCAGATATATTTAAATGTGATGCAGTTATCATTCCTCCATCCAACAGATTTTTTTAAGTCTATAAGAGAGTACGCCAGCACTGCTGTCTGCCGAGCTTTGTTCATGCATGCTGAGTCACTGCGAGTAGTGTTTTCTTTTCAAAGCACTCACATCTTTATCATGCAGCCTCCTGCTCCACCTCCAGCTGCGTGAGAAATCTCACTGAACGGGGCGGTGAGAGGGGAGGCTCCTAATTTCACAAGCAGTGATGACCCATCAGCCTGCAATTGGCTTTGACCTTTCGCCCCTCTTGCATCTAACTCCAGTCCGAAGAGGGTAGTGGGCTGCCTCCTGCTCCCGACATTTCCACACCGCCGCGTGCAATAGTGCGGCCTCCCCTAGTTTGGTGCCTAACTGCAATCCCACACCCAGGGGGGAGGCCAGATGGCTAGCTGGCGTGGGGAAATGGACAGGGCCTCGCTGGTGCCCTGGAACCCTCTCATCGGAATCCGGGACTGGGGTGCGGAGCAGAGGAGAGCGAATGTTGCCTGGCGTGTGGACTGAGGATTGTGCAGCGGGACGGGTTGGAAGGCGCCTTACTCAGCATCTGATCATGGTTCAGTAGATTGGGGAAACGCCAGATCCTGGCTCCGAGTCTCCTCAAAGAAAGTGTCCCGCCCTCGGTGGCAAACGGCGCAACGTTTGCACAAAAGGCTCTACTTCCCCTCCAAGCCAGTCTCGTAATTGAGACCTGGTTCTCAGAAAATAGAACTGCCGCAGTGCAGGAGGAGGTCATTCGGCCCATCAAGCCTGCATTGACCACAATCCCAGCCAGCCCTTCCCCCCCCCCACCCCCGCCCATTCCCCTAGTCTCAGAGAAAGACATCACTTCAGCTCTGCCTTTCACATTAAAATGAGAGTGTGCCTCATAACTTGCTGTAGCGTTTTCCCATTCCCCCCACCACAGGAAGCATAGCGGGAGAGGGAGGAAACGCAGAACATGCAAAGGTCCGTTCACCTCGGGCGGGATATTCTGGTTTTGGGGTGAGCGTGGCCAGATAATCTGGCTTTTAGGCTGCGATTTTACCATGACGGGGCAGTTTAATCTATTTAAATTTATTTCAGTGCTGATTCACATCTGCTTCGCGAGCCCAGAGTTCAATGATCTGGGTTCAACCCGCCCTCACCACCACCAGACCCCCTCCCTCCCCCCCACCCCACCCCAACCCAACCCACTCCGCCATCCTTCATGGCCTCGTCAGGAGAGATTCTCACCAGAGGTCACAGAGGTTTCCCCCCCCCCCCCCCTCCCCGGACACACTGAGGGCAATAGGGGAGGTGCCCCATAGGCAGTGCCAGCAAGGTACTGGGCAATGCCTACTGGAAAATGCCAGGACGGGGCTAATGGGGGAGGGGCCAGTGAGGGGAGGGGCCAATGAGGACAGGGATATTGGAGCAAAGCCAATGGTGGTAGGGCCAGTGTAGGAGGAGCTAGTGGGCTTGGGCCAGTCTGGGGAGAGGCCAATTGAGGTAGGGGCAAGTTGGGGAGGGGCCAGTGGAGGAGGAGGGTCCAGTTGGGAGGGCAACAGAGGAAGGGCTAATTAGGGGAGGGGTCAGTTGGAGGAAGGGCTAGTGGAGGAAGTGCCAGAAGGGCAGTGGCCAATTGAGGGAGAGGCTAATGTTGGGGCCAGTGGAGGAAGGGCCAGTGTGGGATTGACCAGTGGAGAAAAAACCAGTGTGGGAAGAGGCCCTCTGCCACTGTGCCGGAATTGGTCAGGGGAAGGGATGGAGAGGGACCCTGCTTCTATTCTGCAACAATCAGTGGGGGAGGGCGCGGGGTCTGCGATTGATGGGGAGGAGGTGGTCAACGATCAGTGGGGGAAAGAGGGGATCCATGATCAATCTAGGCAGCAAGGTGGGAGGAGGGTTTTGCAGGACTATACATCAGGCCGTGGAACCCTGTGATCGTAGGTAATGGAGCTGCTTCAGGCTGCCTGCAGCAGCAGGGGCCTGACAACTCTCTCTTGTTTGTCAGACCCTTGCCAATGCGCACGTGCAATATCAGAGGCCTGGACACGCGCAGTGCCTCCCTCTCCAGGCTTTTGGGCATCTTAATCCCCACCCACAGGCTTCTGCAGCAGTGCCAGGCTCAATCAAGCAGAGTGCGTATGGGGAGGCTGAAAACACAGCCAAAAGACAGCTCTGAAACTCTCCCAGTTTCTACCCAACACTTGACAAAAAAATGATAGGATTAACACCCCCCTCCCCAATGTATAAAGAAAAGATAATTTATATCTCACTCAGAGTGCCAGGGTATGTTTTAGTTCGCAGAGGTGCGATTGACAGTAAACGCACGATCCTCTCATTGTCAGCCACACTGCTCAATCTAACACACTTCACCTCAGTCCTATCCTGACGGAACTGCAAACTACTATGCAGCGGTCAGGGTCACTCGCAGGGGGCAGCTCTGACAACTTGCGCTAGCGCACAAGACAGGAGCATGGCCAATTTACACAGGGTTGGCACACTGTGACATTCTTGCCCCAACATACGATGGCGTGAGTGAAATTCCTGGTCCACTCCCCCCACTGTGATGATGTGGAGATGCCGGCGCTGGACTGGGATGGGCACAGTAAGAAGTCTCACAATACCAGGTTAAAAGTCCAGCCGGTTTATTTGGTAGCACGAGCTTTCGGAGCACTTGCTCCCTTCATCGGGTGAGTGGCCCTCTTCACCTGATGAAGGGAGGAAGTATTCCGAAAGCTCGTGCCACCAAATAAAAGTCATAAATTTTAACCTGCTGTTATGAGACTTCTTTTCTATAAACGTGGACAGGGATCGCGGGTAGAGATGGGAACATCGGGGTGGCGGCGCGGACTCGTTGGGCCGAAGGGCCTGTTTCCCATGCTGTTTTGTTCTTTGTTCTCACTACCCAACCGTGAGTCAGCTGGTTGAGAATGAGATACTGCATAGGATTCCTTTGTGAGGTTGGAACACAAAAAGAAGATGCAATGAAACTGACTCACTCTCCCTCACTCACTCGCTCCCGAGTTGGCAACTCAATTGTACACCACTAATTCAGAAGCATAAAATTGAACGATACGATGATTATTTCAAAGCAACACTTGCGCCAGTGTAACTTGTAAAAGAAAGACTCGTGCTTTGAAATGGAATCATCTCCAGTGGTGCTAGGCATGACCCAGTGACAGAGCAGTGCGGTCACTGGTTACGTAGGCAAACACGGGGCCCACTCTTGGGCACCGTAATTCACTCGGGCACTGAGATGACAGGGCAAGCATTCTCTCTCATGGCCTGAGGGGAGGATAAGGAGAAAAGTCAGTGAGAACAGAGGGTGGGATTTTACCAGCATGTCCAGCTGAGGTTTGCACAATCCCGCCCAAGGCCAATGCCAGAATCGGGGTGGGCGTGCCAGTAAAATTTCTGCCGTATGGGTGTGATTCTCTGGCCACGCCTGCCCCAAGGTCAGAAGCCCCCGGCGAAAGTCAATGGACCGTTGCGCTCCACCCACTACGATTCCCACTCACACACTCAGGCAGGAAGGGAAAAATCCCAAACATTCTTTTTCCTTTGGGAATCACGTTATGGGGATAAGCTTCCAACAATGTAGCCCCCCCTGCCCTCACCCCTGAATAGTAATTTCAACCCCACTTATCCACCCCTATTCTAGGATAGGATTTTTGGGTAAGAAGTCTCACGGCACCAGGTTAAAGTCCAACGGGTTTATTTGGTAACAGAAGCCACTAGGTTTTGGAGTGTTGGCTGCTCCTTCGTGAGGTGAGTGTGAGTTCTAATCACAGATTTGTAATTAGAACTTCTACTCACCTGCAGCCAGCGCTCCGAAACCTAGTGGCTTTTGCTACCAAATAAACCTGTTGGACTTTTAACCTGGTGTCGTGAGACTTCTTGCTGTGTGTTTTACCCCAGTCCAACGCCGGTATCTCCACATCAGTAGGATTTGTGACCCAGAGCTACCCGCTGGACCAGATCCGACAAGAGAGTGGCCTCTGCCGTTGCAACTGTGCCTTTCCGAATCAAAGTTTACACCGGGTAGTTTTTGTGTATGACAGCTATCGGCACAGCCAGAATCACGGATCCAAATCTAGCGTTAGCTCTGACAGACACGAACCCCCGAGAACCATCCCAGAGAGAGAGAGAGGAGCAGTGACAATCGAGGCGGAGGGGGGTACAGTTGCACTGTGCATTGTCCACGGTTACTGGTTAAAGGGTGATGCATGAAGGAAAACAATCATCACAGAAGCCTCGGGTGAGACCGTGTTAATAGTGAATGTTTACATCTGCACTGCAGAGGAGGTCGGGCGGGGGGGGGGGGGGGGGTTCATTTCTATTCTATTCCACTGCTAACTTCAGTGTTAAGTCAACTAGATTTCCCACTTGATTCGCAATTTGGAAAGGTTGAGGAGATAAAAGTCGCACATTGTCCTTGCTTGACAAAGCTGTTACTAATCTGTTATTATGGTTCCTATTTATTGTTGTGGCTGTTTTTAAATTTCTATATTAAATTATTGAGGACCCGACTGAGCAGTCTGCCTTTATATTTGTCGCCCTCAGTATACTTTGGCCTTTGGGACAGGGTTAGGACACTGTTCATAGAATCTCTACAGAGCAGAAGGAGGCCATTCAGCCCATCAAGCCAGCACAGACTCCAACGGTTCGTTTATTGTTTAGCTTTATCACAGTAGGCTTATATTAACTCTGTAATGAAATTACCTTGAAAATCCCCTCGTCACCACACTCCGACAGCTCTTTGGGTACACTGACGGAGAATTTAGCATGGCCAATCCCCTAACCCACACATCTTTGGATACTAAGAAACAATTTAGCATGGCCAATCCACCTAACCTATACATCTTTGGACACTAAGGAACAATTTAGCATGGTCAATCCAACTAACCTACATATCTTTGGGCACTAAGGGACAATTTAGCAGGACCAATCCACCTAACCTGCACATCTTTGGACACTAAGGGGGAATTTAGCATGGCCAATCCACCTAACCTGCACATCTTTGGACACTAAGGGGGAATTTAGCGTGGCCAATCTACCTAACCTGCACATTTTCGGACAATGGGAGGAAACTAGAGCTCGCAGAGGAAACCAACGGCGGTACGGGGAGAACATGCAAACTCCACACAGACAATGACCCAAGCCAAAAATCAAACGCAGGTCTCTGGCACTGTGAGACAGCAGTGTTAACCACTATGCCACCGTTCTGAGCAGTATACTCAGTGACTGTGGTTCAGTGTGTGTGTTTGTTCTGTATGTGTGTGTGTGCAGCGCGTGTGTTTTGCATGTTCAGTATATGTGCGAGTGCAAATGATGGTGTGTAGTCTATGTCTCATGATTACCATAAATGCATGCTATTGCCATGGGAACATTGAACTTCTAGGACTCAAGAAGATGGTAAGCTAGGCAAAAAGACAGTCACTGGTATTAAAATAGCCAGTGGTTTTTTTTGGGGAGGGGGGGGAATGAGGGTTCAGATATGCAAAGTGACGCAGGAAATGGTCTACCAAGCAGCCCTTGGTTAACACAAAATTCATGGAAAAATGAAGTTAAAAATAAGTCACTTGGACCTCCCCCAAACACCACAAAGAGCAGAGGAGCAGACACACTCCAGCAGATAAATTCCATGTGGTTGGATGCTTAGCCTCAAAAGTTTGAGAATGTTACCACCAAATGGAAAAGTCCTTGGCTTCCCTGTGCAGCAGAAGGAGATTATATTTGAACTGTTTGGATCAAGATGCACAGAAATAGCTGATGTAGCCTCTTCGCTGTCATCTGAACCGCAGAATTAGATTGTTGTCCAGAATTTGTTCCATGTCGTTGTTTTCTTGCTGCAGTTTTCCGTGCTGTGTATGGTTCTTGTCCAGTGCTCATGCCTGCATTAGTCTTCTGTGTGAAATAGCCTTAATAACACAAAGATATAGAACATAGAACAATACAGCACAGAACAGGCCCTTCGGCCTTCGATGTTGTGCCGACCAAAATAAAAAGCAATGCCCCTCCTAACTAACCATTCCCTTCCCATCCATATACTTATCAACTAACCTCTTAAACGCCACCAAACTTGGCGCATCTACAACAGCTGCAGGCAGGGCATTCCACTCCCTAATCACTCTTTGAGTAAAGAACCTACCTCCGATATCCGTCCTATAACTCATACCCCTTAATTTAAAGCTGTGTCCCCTCGTGCTAGCTTTCTCCATCCTAGGAAAAGGCTATCACTGTCCACCCTATCTAAACCTCTAATCATCTTATATGTTTCGATTAGGTCCCCTCTTAGCCGCCTCCTTTCTACGAAAACAACCTCAAATCCCTCAGCCTCTCTTCATAAGACCTGCCCTCCATACCAGGCAACATCCTGGTAAACCTCCTCTGTACCCTCTCCAATGCCTCCACATCTTTCTTATAATGTGGGGACCAGAACGCACACAATACTCCAAGTGCGGCCGCACTAGAGTTTTGTACAGTTGCAACATGATGCTGCGGCTCCTAAATTCAATCCCCCTACCAATAAAAGCTAAGACTCCATATGCCTTCTTAACACCTTTATCCACTTGACTGCCTACTTTCAGGGATCTATTGACACATACACCAAGATCCTTCTGTTCCTCAACACTATTAAGAGCCCTACCATTAGCCCTATACTCTACACATTTATTGTTCCTGCCGAAGTGCATTACCTCACACTTTTCCACATTAAACTCCATTTGCCACCTCTCGGCCCAGCTCTGCAACTTGTCCACGTCACTCTGTAAACTATAACACCCCTCTTCACTATCTACCACTCCACCGACTTTAGTGTCATCTGCAAATTTACTGATCCATCCCTCAATACCCTCATCTAGATCATTTATAAAAATTACAAACAGCAGGGGCCCCAAAACAGACCCCTGAGGCACACCACTCGTCACCGAACTCCACGATGAATAGCTCCCATCAACCACCACCCTCTGTCTTCTATCTGCCAGCCAATTTCTAATCCAATTAGCTAAATCACCCTCTATTCCACACATCTGCATTTTCTTTAGAAGTCTTCCATGGGCCACCTTATCAAAAGCCTTACTAAAGTCCATATATACTACATCAACCGCCTTACCCCCATCCACCTCTCTGGTCACTTTCTCAAAAAACTCAATGAGGTTAGTAAGGCATGACCTACCCTTCACGAAACCATGCTGACTATACCCAATCAATTCATTTCTCTCTAAATACCTATAAATCCTATCCCTAATTATTCTCTCCAATACTTTGCCCACAACAGAAGTAAGACTCACTGGCCTATAATTCCCTGGAAGGTCTCTCTCTTCCCCTTCTTGAACAACGGGACCACATTCGCTATCCTCCAGTCCTCTGGAACCACACCCGTAACCAACGACGACCTGAAGATCAGAGCCAGAGGCTCTGCAATCTCCTCTCTTGCCTCCCAGAGAATCCTAGGGTAAATCCCGTCCGGCCCAGGGGACTTATCCAACTTCAAACCCTCGAGAAATTCTAACACATCCTCCCTATCTACTACAATACTCCCCAATTTGCAACCCTGTACCTCAGTGCTCTCCACAGCTACATTTCCAGCACTCTGCGTGAATACCGAAGAGAAATATTTATTCAGTGCCTCACCAATCTCTTCAGGCTCCACGCACAACTTCCCACTGCTGTCTAGAGGGAAGTATGGAGAGGGACAGGGACATATGTAGAGGGACAGGCAGTATCGAGGAAGTGGTGAGGCTCCAGAATGACTTGGACAGGCTAGGAGAACGAGCAAAGAAATGGCAAATGGAATACAACGTGAGGTTATGCACTCAACACTGCTGCCCCACAAGGCTTTGACCGCAGCCCCTTTCTATACTCCTTGTACTCCTACGGCCAAATTCCCCTCCAACTCGATTTTCACGTTTGCCGATGACACCACCATAGTGGGTCGGATCTCAAACAATAACGAGACAGAGTACAGGAAAGACGTAGAGAATTTGGTGAACTGGTGCGGCAACAATAACCAACCCCTCAAATTCAACAAGACAAAGGGGGTTGTCATCAACTTTAGGAAGGATCAGGAAGAACATGCCCCTCTCTACATCAATGGGGACGAAGTAAAAAGGGTCAAGACCTTCATGTTTTTAGGTGTCCAGGTCACCAACAACTTGTCCTGGTCCTCCCATGTCGAATTAGGATATGGTGAAAAGTATTGTTTCTTGCACGCTATTACAGACAGAGCATACCGTTCATAGAGAAGGAAACAAGAGAGTGCAGGATGTAGTTTTTACAGTCCCAGCTAGAGTGCAGAGAAAGATCAACTTAATGCATTAGGCCCATTCAAAAATCTGATTTTCACAGTAACTTTACGTTAACATAAGCCTACTTGTGACACCAATAAAGACGTATAAGATTTTGATGGGTGTGGATAGAGTGAATGCAAGCAGGCTTCTCCCACTGAGGCTAGGGGAGAAAAAAAATAGCAGGTTAGGTGTAAGGATTCGCATTCTAATCAGCAATCTGTGACTGTCTGTGCTGATACGTGCGCTATTGCAGACCAGAACACTGCATTTGCCTGAGGAAGACGAAAAGTCGAAAGCTCGCAGATTTACCATCAAATAAATTGGTTGGATTTAAAATTGGTGTTGCCAGATTCTTACTGAGAAAAAAAACCCCACAGGGCATGGGCTAAGGGTGAAAGGAGAAAAGTTTAAAGGGAATATTAGGAGGGGGGGGGGATTCTTCACGCAGAAAGTGTGGAATGAGCTGCCGGATGAAGTGATAAATGCGGACTCAGGTTTAACATTTAAGAAAAACTTGGACAGGTTCATGGATGAAAGGGCTGTGGAGGGGTATGGTTCAAGTGCAGGCTCAGTGGGACTAGGCAGAAAATGGTTCGGCACGGCCAAGAAGGGCCAAAAAGTCCTGTAATTTTGCCAATGACACCACCGTAGTGGGTCGGATCTCAAGCAATGGTGAGACAGAGTACCAGGAAAGACATAGAGAATTTGGTGAACTGGTGCGACAACAATAACCAACCCCTCAAAGTCAACAAGACAAAAGGGGGTTGTCATCAACTTTAGGAAGGAGCAAGAATATGCCCCTCTCTACATCAATGGGGACGAAGTAGAAAGACCTTCATGTTTTTAGGTGTCCAGGTTACCAACAACTGTAATTTTCTACGGTTTCCAGAAGGGGTTTTTATTTTTGAGCGGCGTTGCCCTTTTAAGAGCCCAGGATGTGCTGTTGCCCTTTTAATGAGGCTGGTGCTGGCGGAAGTGGTAGGCTGTGCATTGTGGGGCCCAGAGTGGGTGGGTGAGGGAAGCTTGGGGGTGGGGGGTGGGAAATGTATCCCTGAGCCCGGGCTACAGTGTAGCGAGAAACACACAGAGAGAGGGGAAACATGTTGTAACAGGCAAGGGCTGATATCTGAGCAGCTTCACAGGTACACACACAGGGGGAAGAGAGAGAGAAAGGGTGCAGAGAGCAGGGCAGCACTCCCTGGGCAGGGCAAGAACTCTCCCTCCACACCCAGAGAGAGAGAGAGAGAGACACAGGAAAGGACACACAGAGAGGAATCAGTGTGTGTGAGAGACCACAGCAGCAACCAGCTCCTGCAAAGAACGACCTCTCAGCCAAGAGGACCTTCCCAAAGACAAACATGAGGTAGGACTTCAGCCTTTTGTCAATTTTCAGGGCGTGTAAATTTCCTGCACTTTTTTCAGAACGTGTCCCTTTCTCCTCGGCAGCGGCGATTCGTTCGCGGTGGAGTGGGGGGCTAAGAACGATTCTTTAAACTGCTCCGTTTCAGACTTTAGATAAACTTTTTCTGCCGCTGCTTGTTGTTAACATCAGACGTGAGTTCTTCCCCCCCCCTCCCCCCAGCAAAAAAAGAGAGAGAAATTGGCTTAATTTCTGAGATATAATTAAGTTTTTTTAAAAAAAAACACCCCCCACCCCTCCTCCATCCTTTCCAAGAGAAGGACTGAGTGTGAGGGGCTGGAAGTTATAATTGATTTTCTCTCTCTTGTTCTGTGGAAAAAAAAATGTAGGGGGATTTTACTGCCTGTAATATTGAGTTCTTGTTTCTCAGATTTTGTATGTCAGGAATTAATGCTCTGTGGGCTTTTGAGATTAGTGCTTTGGCTGGTGGGGGTCTGGACTGTTGTTTTGCCCCTATGGGGGTCTTTTGGGCTGGCGTCCTGGCCCCCTGTGGGGGGGGGGTCTTTTGGGCTGGCGTCCTGGCCCCCTGTGGTGGTGGGGGGGGTCTTTTGGGCTGGCGTCCTGGCCCCCTGTGGGGGGAGGTCTTTTGGGCTGGCGTCCTGGCCCCCATGTTTTGTGCTGGGCTTTAGTCTAAATAGAATGTGGCTTTGGAAGATCAGGTTTAACTATGATGGTTTTTCTCTTTCTGGTTTCTTGCTCTGTTGCTGCCTTAGCCTTTTTTTTAATTCTGATTCTAAGATCCTGTGTCCTCCCCTAACTCATCCCTGTCCCCAAGACACAGCAGAAAACTGACAACACCAGAATGAAACACTTCACACCCCATCAGAAAGAGTGATCACACCCGACAAGAACTTTCTTTCACTTTGGCTGAGGTGGAACTTTTTTCCTGGATGGGTGGGGGGGGGGGGGGGGGAGGAGGAATTAAAAAAGTTAATTATATTTTGGGAATTAAGTTGGGCCCTTTGTTTTGTTTTTGGGGCTGAGAACAGGTTTCTGTGCACCCCTTGTCTGAAAATCTTCAGAGTTTTCAAGACCGGATCTTGATATTGCCAAGCCAGGACTTCCTGATTGGTCTTCTCTGCAATCTTAACTTTTTGGCTGGGATTCTTGGTTTAAAAAAAGAGCTGTTCACACACACCTTGTGCGTATGTCTACATTTAAAGTGGCCCTGTCTTTCACCCTGTGTGTGTGTGTGTGTGTGTGTGCGCGCCTCTGGAATTTTTTGATTTATTATTGTCACGTAGTAACAGACAGTGAAAAGTATTGTTTCTTGCGTGTTATACAAACCTAGCATACCATTCGTAGAGAAGGAAAGGAGAGGGTGCAGAATGTCATGTCACAGTCGTAGCTAGGATGTAGCGAAAGATCAACTTAGTGCGAGATAGGTCCATTCAAAAGTCTGATGGCAGTGGGAAAGAGGCTGTTCTTGAGTCAGTTGGTACGTGACCTCTGACTTTTGTGTCTTTTTCCCAACAGAAGAAGGTGGAAGAGAGAATGTCTGGGGTGCATGGGGTCCTTAATTATGCTGGCTGCTTTGCTGAGGCAGCGGGAAGTGTAGAGAGAGTCAATGGATGGGAGGCTGGTTTGCGTGATGGACTTAGCTGCGTTCACAACCTTTTGTAGTTTCTTGTGTTCTTGGGCAGAGCAAGAAGCTCATACCAAGCTGTGATACATCTGGAAAAAATGCTTTCTAATGCGTCTATAAAAGTTGGTGAGACATGTAGCAAACATACCGAAATTCCTTAACCTCCTGAAAAAGTAATAGGGTTGGTGGGTTTTCTTAACTATAGTATCGCCATGGAAGGACCACGACAGGTTGATGATCTGGAAACTTGTGGATCTCAGCCAATTTGTGTAGGAGTAGTCCAAAGATGTGCGGGTTAGGTGGATTGGCCATGCTAAATTGTCCCCTTGGTGTCTAAAGATGTGCAGGTTAGGGGGATTTGCCTTGGGAAATGTGTGGGGTTATGGGCATAGAGTGGAGGAGAGATTCTGGGCAAGACACTGTGTTAGAGAGTCTGCGTAGACTCGATGGGCTGAATGACCCTGTTCAGATCCTTTGAGGCCCAAGACGGGTACGGGGCAACCTAGACACAAGAGTTTGCCTGTAAGGGCAATCTTAGTTTAAACACGGCACCCCCGGCAGTGTAGTGCTCCCTCAGTGCTGCTCAGAGCATGCCAGTGTTAACCCTTATGATCCCCTAGGATGAGACTTCAATCCACTATTTCCACAATGGGAGTGGGAGAGTCTCTCAGCAGTGAGTCATAATCAATTTCTGAGTGACACAATTCGAATCCCACCATGGCAGATGGTGAAATTGGAACTCAGTTCAAATCTGGAATTAAAAGTCTACTGGTGACTGTGAAACCATTGTCAGGAAAACCCTATCTGGTTCACTAATGTCCCTTTAGGGAAGGAAATCTGCCGTCCTTACCCAGTCTGGCCTACGTGCGGGTGGTACAGTGGCTAACGCTGCTGCCTCACGGCGCCGGGGGACATGTTTGACTCCCGGCTGGGGTGACTGCGGAGTCTGCATGTTCTCCCCATGTCTGCGTGGGTTTCTTCTGGGTGCTCCAAATTTCTCCCACAGTCCGAAAGACGTGCTGGTTTAGGGTGCATTAGCCATGCTAAATTCTCGCGTCGGCGTGTGGCAATTGGGGGAATTTCACAGTAACTTAATTGCATTGTTAATGTAAACCTACGTTTGACGCTGATAAATAAACTTCTTAACTTCAGACAGAACCAAGGTGATGCGGTTGACTCTTTAACTGCTCCTTCAGTTAGGGATGGGCAATAAATGCTGACCCAGCCAGTGATGCCCAACCCTGTGATAGAGTAGGTTAGATTCATCAGAAATCTCTTGTCTACGTAGTTCCCTCACACATGGGATAAGCGGGATGTGACACAAGTCAAGTTGAAAGGTACGTTGCCTGTACTTTGCCATAACACGCACCCAGGGCAGGTGCGGTGTGGTTAGATAGAGTTTGTTTTAGTGATTTTGTGTTTCTGGGTCTTGGCCAATCCATGGCTCAGTGGCCTGTTCCTACTCGCCCTGGGGAGCAGCACTGAAGGGAGTCACGCACAGACCAAGCCAGGTGAGAATGGCAGGTTCCCTTCCTCGAAGGACTTAGTGAACCAGTTGGATTAAAGTCATAGAATCCCTGCAGTGCAAAGTGGGGCCATTTGGCCCATAGAACCTGCACCAAGGACAATCCCATCCAGGTCCTATTCCTATAACCCCACGTATTTACCCTGCTAATGCCCCTGACACTTAAGGGACAATTTAGCATGGCCAATCCACCTAACCTGCACATCTTTGGACACTTAGGCAGATTGGCCATGCTAACTTATCCCTAAAATGCACATCTAAAGTTTGTTTATTAGTCACAAGCAAGGCTTACATTAACACTGCAATGAAGTTACTGTGAAATTTCCCCAGTCGCTACGCTCCGTCTCCTGTCAACGCACTCTAACCAGCACGTCTTTTGGACTGTGGGAGGAAACTGGAGTACCCAGAGGAAAGCCACGCAGACACGGGGAGAACGTGCAAAGTCCACACAGACAGTGGCACACATTGTCAGATATAAAAGACATTTCAGCTACTTGGTCAATGGAGTAGCTCAGAGATGGTGTGGCACAGCGGGTCACACTCTTTGCCCTCTGGACCGAAAGCTCCAGGTTCGAGTCCAACTTGTTGGCCACGCAAGAAGTGTCTACAACACGGTTCAATGGGTAGATAATCCCCTCGGAAATCCTTCCCTCCCACTATTCCCTAAAGATTGTGTGTGTGAAGATACACTTTTTTAAAGTGACTATCGCTGTGCTGTGCAGATACATGGATTTGGGCCTGTGTCTGTGGGGAGTTTGCGCATTCTCCCCATGCTTGCGTGGGTTTTCTCCGGGTGCTCCGGTTTCCTCCCATATCCCAAAGATGTGCTCTTAGGCTAATTGGCAAAACAAATTCTCCCTAAATTGTCTCAAATTTGGTTTTTAATCCATAGATCTATAAACATAAGGATCATGGGTAGAGGTGGGAACATCGGAATGGCGGCAAGGGCTCGTTGGGCCGAAGGGCCTGTTTCCCGTGCTGTTTTGTTCTTTTACATATTTGTAAAAGTGAAGAAAGAGGTACATCCACACAGCTTTACAGCATGGAGAGGTGATAGCCGAGTGGTATTATCGCTTGAATATTAATCCAGAAACCCAGCTAATGTTCTGGGGGACCTGGGTTCAAATCTGCTGTAGTGGGATAGTGGAATTTGAAGATAATAAAAAAATATCTGGGATTAAAAAACTGCTGATGACCCGTGGTCGGAAAAACCCATCTGGTTCCCTTTAGGGAAGGAAATCTGCCAACCTTACCCTGGTCTGACCTACATGTGACTCCAGAGCCACAACAATGAGGTTGACTCTCTACTGCCCCTCCAAGGGCAACTAGGGATGGGCAATAAATGCTGGCCCAGCCCAGCCCAGTGACGCCAGGTCCCACCAATGAATTAAAAAAAGAAAGGCCCTTCGGCCCATCTACGTCAGCTGGCAAGCGCCTAGGAGAGGCAGAGAGGTTTGTTGTGCTTAGTGGAGAGAGTTGGTGATTGGAACCTAGTCTTTACACACTAACATTAATTTGCAGAGTCACAGCTTGCAAGTGTTTGCCTCCCAACGCAACAACAATTTGTCATCTCTGTGAATCTACGGTTAACCACTTCAGTGCACCAAATTGATATCCAATTAGCCAGGTGTAGGAAAGGAATTCCTGAGGTTTTGGGTGAAGGTAATGTGGGTGGTGGTTATATGCTGGATTGTAACCATCTACATAGGACATTGAGCTGGTGTCAGCTCTCTCTTTCTGGAGGTGCCGGGATGTTAGCTACAAGTTTTTGTCCTTTTTTTCGGTAAATGTCCAATTCTCTTCCAAAAGAGACACCGCCAGACGTCAGAGTGAGGCGTTCCAGATCCTGAAAAAATGCTGGAGAATCTCAGCGGGTCTGACAGCATCTGTGGAAGGAGAATTGAGCCGACATCTCGAGTCTGGGTGTCCCTTTGTTAACCTTCAGAGTCCTGACAAAGGGTCACCCAGACTCAAAACGTTGGCTCTATTCTCTCTCCGCAGATGCTGACAGACCCGCTGAGATTTTCCAGCATTTTTCCGTTTCCTGCAGCCCCGCAGGATTTTGCATTTGCCATTCAAGATCCTGACTTGTGCGCATGGGGCAGGGTAATGCCTTGTGATGTGGTTGGCACTTCATCACCTGTTTGAAAGTGGCGTGACCTCCAAGCCCCCCCACCCCCCCCCAACTATTGTTCCTTGCCACTTTTGCCCGCATCAGCTCCACTGCACTCTTCATGAATTTGAACATCCCCCCCCTCGCCTGTATCCAATCTCCTGTTTGATAAGGGGAATGTCCCCAGCTCCAATAATCCATCCTGCAAACTCTATCTATCCGTCCTTCCTGGCATCTGGTGTTCTGCTCCAGCGTCTTGGCACACTGTCAGTGCGGTCGCCAAGTTTGAGGGTAATTTGTTAATTTAATTTGGTAATTTGTAACTGTTTCTCATTCCCCAAGTCTGCAATATTTATGGGGAAGTATCTCGTCGAAAGATATCCAGCCAAAATTTGGTTTATTGTGCGCTAAGAAAGATATATTCCACCTTTCGCAGCCTGTGGGATTTCCCACAGTCTGTTTTTAAGCATGTTTCAGATGTATTGTGTTAGAACAGTATGGCACGGGAACAGGCCCTATAGCGTTGTACCCAGCATGATGCCAATTTAAACTAATCTCTTCTGCCTGCCCTTGGTCCATATCCCTCAGAGTGACACAGTGGTTAGCACTAATGCCTCGCAGCACCTTGGGTTGCAATCTGCGTGGAGTCTGTATGTTCTCCCCGTGTCTGCGTCGGTTTCCTCTGGGTGCTCTGGTTTCCTCCCACAGTCTGAAAGACTGGTTAGATGGGTGCTAAATTCTCCCTCAGTGTACCCAACAGGCGCTGGAATGAGGCAACCAGGGGATTTTCACAGTAACTTCATGGTTAGGTGGATTGGCCATGCTAAATTGCCCTCTTAGTGTCCAAAGATGTACAGGGTAGGTGGATTAGCCATGCTAAATTGCCCCTTAGTGTCCAAAGATGTGCAATACGGTGAATTAGCCATGCTAAATTGCCCCTTAGTGTCCAAAGATATGCAGATTAGCTGGATTAGCCATGCTAAATTGCCCCCTTAGTGTCCAAAGTTGTGCAATAGGCTGGATTAGCCATGCTAAATTGACCCTTAGTGTCCAAAGATATGCAGATTAGGTGTATTGGACACTAAGGGGGAAATTTAGCATGGCTAAAAATATGCAGATTAGGTGGATTAGCCATGCTAAATTGCCCCTTAGTGTTCAAAGATGTGCAGGTTAGGTGGATTGGCCCAGTGGGGTCGCGGGTATAGGGCAGGGGAGGGTCTGCGTAAGTTCTGACAGAGAGTAGGTGCGAAATCGATGGACCGAATGGGATTCGATTAGAGTGGGGACTTTGAACCTTGGGAGTGCTTGCCTGCTCGATACCTCTCCAATGTGTCCCAAATTAAACAATATATAATGTAACTGATTTGCAAAGAGGTTGGTGGCCCTGTTGCAACAAGAGAAAGATAAATCTGTAACATAATTACTCTGGGAGGCAGCTACTAGATTCAGCAGTCTGTTGTGGTCTTTAAGCATCCGTTTGGGAAATTCCATTGATGGAGAATGTGAGACCCAAACAAGTTTGTCCCTCACCTTCCCTCGCTCACCAAATCCCTGCTTTCTCCAGAAAACTTCTCCCATATTGTTTCCTGAACCCGGCAAAACACTGGTTTAATTGTTTAAACTTGTGTGTGTTATTGTCACAAGTAGTCTCGCGTTAACGCTGCAATGAAGTTACTGTGAAAATCCCCTGGTCGCCGTGCTCTGGGTGCCTGTGCGGGTTACTCTGAGGGAGAATTTAGCACAGCCGATCCATCCTAACCAGCGCGTCTTTCGGACCGTGGGAGGAAACCGGCGCGCCCAGAGGGAAACCCACCCAGACACGGGGAGAATGTGTAGACTCGGCGCAGACAGTCGAGAATTGAACCCAGGTCCCTGGCGCTGCGAGGCAGCAGTGCTGACCCACTGTGCAAGTTACAAGGACAGGGCCTCGCTTTCTTGCCTACCTCCTTGATAAACTTTCACCCCCCTCTCTCCATTCCCTTTTGCCAAGAATCTATCTGTAGATAGATATAAACAGAAGAGGTCATTCAGCCCATCACGTCAGCACCGACTCTCTGACAGTAACTTGCCCAGGCCTCCTCCATCGCCCTATCCTGTAAACACCATACATCTAGCATGGCCAATCCACCTAACCCGCACATCTTTGGACCCTAAGAAGCCATTTAGCACGGCCAATACACCTCTTTGGACACTAAGGGACAGGTGGATTGGTCATGCTAAATTGACCCTTACTGTCAGGGGGATTTGCAGGGTAATTATGTAGGGTTACGGGGGATTGATGTTACAGGGATAGGGCCTGGGTGGGGATTGTGGTCGGGCAGACTCAACGGGCTGAATGGCCTCCTTTTTGCACTGTAGGGATTCAGTGACCCTATAAGTGCGCTGTTTGTCACGAAGTATTTTTGAGTATCCTGAGGATTGTCGAAGTCGCTACAGAAGTGCGAAACCTCACTTAGAATCACCTCAATACGCCAGCATCGTGGAGTTGAAGTTTGACTGGTTGGGAGTCCACTCGGCCCGTCAGGGTTGGGGGGGTCAGCAGCCCCCCCCCCCCCCCCCCCCCGTCCCGTGCACATGGGTGGAAGTGAGATATTTGGTGGGGAGTTGTACTGAGGAACTGCCTTTACCAGTGAAGCCATGTCCTTGAGGTCTTTTTGCGTGTGTTGTCTCTCGAGGACAAGAGAACAGTGCAGGAGCAGACCCTTCAGCCCACCAAGCCCCTGCCCACCCTCCGTAAAAGAGGAAACATGAGCACTTGGGCTCGGGGAGGGGAAAGCACCGGCGGAGGCGGCTGAATGGCCTCTTTTTCTCTGCACCGTTTGCAGACGGTGGCTTTCAGAATTTTTGTTTCTGAATGCAAACTTCAGATGTGGAATCTAGCACAGGATGTGATGTATTTTCTTTTTCACGCAATGCGATTGCTTGCGAGAGGTGTAGATCGCTTGATAGCTTCCCCCAGAAGCAGGGTGACGGGCTGTGGGATTTTATTAAGCGGGGGTAGGCTCCGAGGAGGAGGAGGGGCGGAGAGACAGACTCAGAACCAACTTTCAGTCTGATTTTAAATGTCGCCCGATCCAAATTTCGCCGTGGGTGTGAACCCACGTCTTCCCCCCTTCCGAGCATCGGAGCTACAAACACAATTTCTTTTGCCTCCCAGAAGTGGTTTGTCAACATTTAATTCACCCCCACCTCTCTCAGTGAAAGGGGTAAGAAGAAAGATTAGGGCAGGAGAGAGTGGCACAGTGGTTAGCATCGCTACCCCTCAGCACGAGGGACCTGGGTTCGATTCCCAGCTTGGGGGGGGGGGGGTCACTGTCTGGGTGGAGTTTGCACATTCTCCCCGTGTCTGCGTGGGTTTCCTCCGGTTACTCCCAAGTCCAGAGATGTTTAGTTTGGGTGGATTGGCCGTGCTAAATCGTCCCTTATTGTCGGGAGTGGTAAATGTGTAGGGTTGTGGGCATAGGGCCTGGGTGGGATTGTGGGCAGTGCAGACTCGATGGGCCGAATGGCCGCCTCCTGCACCATATGAGGCTTCTGAATGGAAGGGGCAGAGTTTTCTGATTACGTTGGAAGGGCTTGCATTTGTATAGCACCTTTTGCAACCTCGGGGTGGGGGTGGGATGGGAAAGGGGTGGCGTCCCGTACTGCTACTCAGCCGCTGAAGCACTTTGGAGATGCAGTCCCCCAAAACGCAGCGAGCGAGGCAGCCAAAGACTGCACAGCAAGATCCCACAATCAGCAGCGCAGTATTAGAATCATTCAAGGAGGCCATTGAGGCCACAATCCCACCCAGACCCTATTCCTGTAACCCCACATATTTATGCTATCTAAGGGACAATTTATCACGGCCAATCTGCCTAACCTGGAGCATCTTTGGAGCACCTGGGAGAAACCCACGCAGACACGGGGAGAACATGCAGACAAGCCGGGAATCGAACCCAAGTCCCTGGCGCCGTGTGGCTGCAGTGCTAACCCACTGTGCCAACTTAATAGATAAACTTTTAAAAAAGCCACCCTTCCTCCCGAGACCCGAATTCTTCAAGAGCACCACCCTTCGTTCAAAGGAGAATCAAGTTGCATCAATTGTCAATGGATAACCCAACAGCCAGCCCCAGCTCCGCCAGCCCCCTCCCAGTTGCTGCCAGTGTCTCTCTCCCCTTCCGTCACACCCCCCTCAGTCCCGGGAACAGTGGGGAGGGGAGGGCGGAGAAGTGAATTGCTTCCACCCACTCCTCCCCAGCCACCCACCCAAAGGTGCAAAGGGGCTGGGAAACACCCAGGAAAATGCCCCTTGTATATACACACACACACACACACACACACACACAAACGCAGCCATCCAAGGTTCCTGTTTTGACTGGTCTCTCGTGGCTCAAGGCACAGCTCACTAGATCAGCAGGAGGTCATGGGTTCAAGTCGCATTCCGGGGGAGGGATTGCAACACTAGAGGGGAAAGAAAATCCCCTCGTGGGGAAGTGGGGCCACCGCCTTTCCAACCAGATGCCTTGTTGCGAGGCTGGGGCGACCCCCACGGGCACTATCGTAAAGGGGGGACGGGGGCTGTGGGGGAGGTTCTCTCAGCCAACATTCACCCCCACCCACCCCCAAAAAAAAGGTTGCCTGCAGAGAAAGAGGCAGGATAACCAGGGGCACGGTGCCACAGTGATTAGCACTGCTACCGTCACAGGGACCCGGGTTCGATTCCCGGCTTGGATCACTGTCTGTGTGGAGTTTGCACATTCTCCCCATGTCTGTGTGGGTTTCCTCCCACAGTCCAAAAGAGGTGTAGGTTAGGTGGCTTGGCCGTGCTAAATTGCCCCTTAGTGACAGGGGGGACCACCAGGTTAAATGTGAGGTTAAAGGAACAGGGCCTGGGTGGGACTGTGGTTAGTACAGACCCAACGGGCCGAATGGTCTCCTTCTGCACTGTAAGGGATTTTAAGATTAGTGTCACAAGTACGTTTACATTAACACTGCAATGAAGTTACTGTAAAGTCCCCTAGTCGCCACAATCCGGCACCTGTTCAGGTACACTGAGGGAGAATTTAGCACCCTGAGCGGTATGTGTGTTTTAGGCTGTGGGAGGAAACCAGACCGGCCCGGAGGAAACCCACGCAGACACGGGGAGAATGTGCAGACTCCACGCAGACAAAGTGGGAATCGAACCCGGGTTCGTGGCACTGTGAAGCAGCAATGCTTACCCGCTGTGCAACCCTTCTGAGGAGGGGTGAGGGAGCTTTGTAGGAGGGGAGGGTAGTGGGTGGGGATGGTGACAGTCAGTGGAGGGTGAAGAGGCGGATTGCAGGTGGGAGAGCAGGTCGTGAGCTGTGGGGAGTGGATGGCAGGGGGTGGAGAGGGAGTGGATGGCAGGGGTGGGGGAGAGGGACTGGACAGCCGGGGTGGGGAGAGGGCGTGGACGGTGGGGGGGGGGAAGAGGGCGTGGACGGCGGGGGGGAGAGTGGGTGGCGGCGGTGGAAGGGAGTGGGTTGGCGGCGGTGGGGGAGGAGAGGGAGTGTGGGCGGTGGGGGAGGGAGAGGGGTGGGCGGCGGCAGTGGGGGAGGAGAGGGAGTGGATGGCAGGGGTGGGGGAGAGGGACTGGACAGCCAGGGTGGGGAGAGGGCGTGGACGGTGGGGGGTGGGAGAGGGCGTGGACGGCGGGGGAGAGGGAGTGGGTGGCGGCGGTGGGGGAGGGAGAGGGAGTGGGTGGCGGCGGTGGGGGAGGGAGAGGAGTGGGTGGCGGGGTGGGGGAGGGAGAGGGGTGGGCGGCGGCGGTGGGGGAGGAGAGGGAGTGGGCGGCGGCGGTGGGGGAGGAGAGGGAGTGGGCGGCGGCGGTGGGGGAGGAGAGGGAGTGGGCGGCGGCGGTGGGGGAGGAGAGGGAGTGGGCGGCGGCGGGAGCAGATCAACTTTTCAGGGCAAAAAACCCAGCGTGTTCGAGCGATGGGGCTAAGGCAGGAGCACAGGAAGCTGGAGGAGATAGCAGCGGGCCTGGGTTTAACGAGATTGTACTTGTGCAGTTGGGGATGTGTACAGAACCACAAACATTGCTCAACTCTGAACAAGCAGAAAGAGTTTTTAAAAAGGGAGCACTCCAGTTAGAATACTTTCCTCCTTTTACCCCAGAGGAACAAAGTCTGGGTTACCCTCGGTCTGAGCTATTGTACCGAGGGGGAACAGTACACCAGTTGAAGGTTCCTTCAATTTACATTCTATATCTATCCCCATCTTCGAAATGTTCTCGTTACTGAGCGGAACTGTACTTCCCCACGTCCTGCCTGGGTTGAGCGAGATCTCTACACGCTGCTGCTTGTTTGCAGAACGCAAGCTCTTCTTGGCTCTTTTTTTTAAATAAAGAAAGAGGAACTTGCATTTACATAGCCCCTTTCACAACCTCCACGTACCCAACGTACTTCCCCAGTTCACAGCAGGCTTTGTCGCTGGCTGGGCGCTTAGCATCTGTTGCCCGTCCCTAATTGCCCCTTGAGAAGGTGGTGGTGGGTGAGATGCCACTTTGAACCCGTAGCAGTCCCCGAGGTGTAGCTACACCCACGGTGCTGTTCGAAGAGTTGACCTTATGAGTCACAAGTCATTAGGCTTGCATCAACACCGCAATGAAGCTAGTGTGGAAATCCCCCTAGCCGCCGCGCTCTGGTGCCTGTTCGGGGTCAGTGCACCCTAACCAGCGCGACTGTAGGAGGAAAACTCCTTAGATACGGGATAAGGTGCAACCTCCACACGGACAGTGACCCAAGCCTGGGAATTGAACCCGGGTCCCTGGCGCTGTGAGGCAGCAGGGCCAACCACTGTGCCACTCTTGTGTTCTCTGCACAATTGGGTGACCACTCCATGCGGGCAAGGGGGCGGGTGTGGGGATGCTGTTAACCAACTCTGGTCACCTACTCTCCTGAAGGATGTGTCACTTTAACTTTCACCTCTGGGATAGGGCAACACTTTCGTCACCAACACTTTTTTAATTAAGCTAGCTACCCTCAGGTCCTTTCTATTTTTAAACAAAGTGGGCAATTTGTCTTATTGTTACCCTGCTGATTTCTCTGCTTCCCCCCGGCGCGGCGCACCCCCCCCCCCCCCCCCTTTCAGGAGTTGATCCCTGTTGTTTTGTTCTTTGGGTTGGAGACAAAGAACAAAACAGCATGGGAAACAGGCCCTTCGGCCCAACGAGCCCGTGCCGCCACCCCTATGTTCCCACCTCTACCCGCGATCCCTGTCCATGTTTATAGATCTATAGATTAAAAACCAAATTTGAGACAATTTAGGGAGAATCTGTTTTGCCAATCAGCCTAAGAGCACATCTTTGGGATGTGGGAGGAAACCGGAGCACCCAGAGAAAACCCACACGAGCACAGGGAGAATGCGCAAACTCCCACAGGCACAGACCCAAATCCTTGTATCTGCACAGCACAGCGATAGTCACTGAGCTGTCGTGTTGCCCATCAAATGGTCCAGGTCAAGCGTACACTAATGGCCTGAAGCACTCCAGACTAGCCCTGGAGAGTTGGGAAACGGAGATGTTCCGAGGAAGCTGCTCGCTGCGTGTTCTCCCCACACGGAACTTTTCCCGTCCTCCAGCCCCCTGCGTGTGTGTGTGTGTGATTGGCTGGAGACCACAGTCTGTGCCGAAGGCTGTGTTGTAGGGATTGGAGTGTCAGAGCCTGATGTGGCATGTCGGGGGAAGGGGATGCAGGGTGTAAGACGGGGGCGGAGGAGGGGGGGTGTAGAATGACCATATAGAGTCATCTACAGGCTAGTACATTCAAAGAAAAAGAATGCAGCCACGCAAACACACACACACACACAGCAAATGTTAGTCATCACACTGGGGGTTAGTCAGTTCCTCTCGCTGTATCAACATTAGTTGGTTTGTGAGACTGATTATATCGTAGTGTGTGAGTGTGTCCTTTCCCCAGTACCCCACCGTGCCGGGTTGTGTTCTGCACCAGGGCAAACCTTCACTGTTCTCTGGGGATAGTTTTTTAACTGTGTATTTGCTTCATTTTGAGGCCACGGGGTTCAAAGCAGAAATGGGGGGGTGGGGGGGGGGGGGAGTTGGTGGTGGTGGTGTGAGGGTCAATTAAAGGGAGGTGGGGTTGTTTTGCATTGATGTAGTGCGTATCACCATCTCTCGGCATCCCAGATTCCCCTCCCCTCCCTGGTTGTAGTTGTGTGTACTTTGGAAGTGTGGTCGATGCCCATCAGGGGTGTATGCACAGCAAGATCCCACCCCAGCTCCCCATCACTGAGTTTTACAGCACATTCACAGGCCCTTTGGCCCATTGCGTCCGTGCCAGCCCTTGTGCACCAATGGACGCTACCCCTATTTTCCAGCACTGGGTCTGTAACACATGCCCGTTACGGCATTTCAAGTGCTCCCAGTTAAGGAAGGTCAACAGGGGGCACGGTGGTTAGCGCTGTTGTCCAAAGTTAAAAGAATGAAGTTCTTTTTTAAAGTTTATTTATTTAGTAGGTTTGCATTAACACTGCAGTGGAGTTACTGTGAAAATTCTCTAGTCACTGCACTCTGGTGCCTGTTCGGGTACACTGAGGGAGAATTTAGCGCAGCCAACGCACCCTAACTAGCACCTCTTTCAGACTGTGGGAGGAAACCCACGCAGACATGGGGAGAATGTGTGGATTCCATACAGATACTATCCCGAGGCTGGAATTGAACCTGGGGTCCCTGGCGCTGAGAGGCAGCTGTGCTAACCACTGTGATGCCCAGGTTAGGTGGATTGTCCGTGCTAAATTACCCCCCTGAGTGTCAGGGGGACTAGCTAGGGGTAAACATATGGGGATAGGGCCTGGAGTGGGATTCTAGACTTGATGGGCCGAATGGCCTGCACTGTAGGAATTCTGTGGCTCACTCAGAGGCCTGTTGGCTGATCACTGGCTTCCGGCACTGGGGATAAAAATAGGTTAAACGTCGTGATGCCACAGATATTTTGTGTTCTGGGACATGAGGAGTATGTAAGGAATGCACAGGCCCATTCCCTGTCTGATGTTGGAGGTGGGATTGTAATGGCCAATGAGAAAAGCTAGCATCACTCTGCTTCGCGTACATGCTGCTTACTTTCCCCATTCGCTTACTGCCTGGCAAACCTGGTGCACAGCAAGATCCCACATATTTGATGCTTTTCTGTTGACCTTTTTACGGGCTGGGCCAGCATTTGTTGCCCGTTCCCTAATTGTCTTTGAACCGAGCGTCTCTCTCAGTCGTTTCCGAGGGCGTTTTTAAGAGCTAACCCCCATCATTGTGGCTCCAGGGGTCACAAGTAGGCCAGACCAGGGTAAGGTCGGCAGATTTAAACATAGAACATAGAACGCTACAGCACAAACAGGCCCTTCGGCCCACAAGTTGTTTCCTTCTCCAAAGGGAACCAGATGGGTTTTTCCCGGCAATGGGTCACCATTACCAAGACAACTGCCTTCAATTCCAGATTTTATTCATTGAATTTAAATTCCACCAGTTGCCGGGGTAGGATTTGAACCCCTGTCTCGCAGAGAATTAGCCTGGGGTCTCTGGATTGCTAGTCTCATGATGTTACCACTACTCCCTCCTCCTCCTCCTCCTCCTCTCTCTCTCTTTCCCCCCCCCCCCCCCTCCCTGCTGTGAATCGTAGAATCCCTATAGTGCAGCAAGAGGCCTTTGAACCCATCAAGTCTGTACTGACCACTATCCGGCCCTATTCCCATCACCCCACATATTTACCTTAGCTACTCCCCCTGACGCTAAAGGGCAATTTAGCATGGCCAATCCACCTAACCTCTACGTTTTTGGACATTTTGGCACAGTGGTTAGCACCGCTGCCTTGCAATGTCAGGGACCCAGGTTCAATTCCCGGCTTGGATGGAGTTTACACATTCTCCCCGTGTCCGGGTGCCCCAGTTCCCTCCCACAGACCTGCTGGTAAGGGTGCATTGGCCTTGCTAGATGTTCCCTCGATGTACCAGAACAGGTGCCAGAGTGTGGCGGCCAGGGGCTTCTCACAGTAACTTCATTGCTGTATTAATGTAAGCCTTACCTGTGAGGCTAACGAACTTTAAAGAAACAAACTAAAGTGGCAATTTAGCACGGCCAGTCCACCTAACCTGCGCATCTTTGGTGGGGGGGAACCGGAGCATCTGGAGGAAACCCTCGCAGACACGGGGAGAATGTGCAGACTCCGCACAGACAGTGACCCGAGCCCTGGAATTGAATGGGTCCCTGGCACTGTGGGTGGCACGGCGGGTTAGCACTGCTGCCTCAAAGTGTCCAGAAATGCGCAGAGGAGGACAGAGTGACCCAAGCCGTCCACTTCTGCCTTTTAAAGATATATAAAATCCCTGCTTCTGCTGTTTTTGGGAGAATTCTGCAGACCTTTGTGGGGGGGGTGGGTAAAAACATTCTCCTCCTCTCCGTCTTAAATGGGCAATCCCCTTATTTGTAAACAGTGACCCCCTTCCCCCCTCCAGTTCTGGATTCTGTCTCAATCGCCTCCGCAGGATCGACCTTCTGCAATTTAGTTAATCATTGAAACTTCTCGCCAAAGGTTTGTTAACTGTGTGGTGTGTGCGTGGAGCGAAAGCGTGCCTGTGACCCGCCCCGGTTGCAGTTCTGTTTTGTCAGGCCCTGAACTTTGACCGTCCGTTCGGTTGCCCAACAACCCCCCCCCCACCCTCCGCCCCTGGGTTTTACAGGATAGTTTCCGAGGCGGGATGCTCCGGGGAGGAACGCGCTTTGTAACCTCCTCGGCCTGAGGTGGAAGGACGTGATCCGGGATGCCGGTTTAGTTTGAGGTGGTGGCAGGGCAATTCCCAGGGCAATGTACAACCATCGGGGGTGGGGGGGGGGGGGTGTTCTCCTTCTGAAAAGGCTTCTTGCAGTGAGGGGGTTGGTGGTGAGTGAGTGGGTGGGTGGGGGTTGTTTGTACTTCCAGCAGCATTTCATTTAACACCTCGTTAACACACTGAAACATCCAGAGATCAACATGTGCTAAAGAGAGATTGGAAAGACTCTGAGGGCTTTACCTCTTGGGAGGGGGGGTGTTACTGGCAAGACCCAATATTTGTTGCCCACCCCTAATTGAGAGTCCCCCACATTGCTGGGGGAGGGTGTCTGGAGTCACGTGTAGGCCAGGCTGGGTAAGGACGGCAGATTTCCTTCCCTAAAGTGGACACCAGTGAACCGGATGGTTTAAGGTTAAATGTTTATTTAGTGTCACGAGAAACGCTTACATTAACACTGCAATGAAGTTACCGTGAAAACCCCCTAGTCGCCGCATTCCGGGTACGCCGAGGGAGAATTTAGCACGTCTTTTGCTCTGTGGGAGGAAACCCACGCAGGCGCGGGGAGAACATGCAGACTCCACACAGACAGTGACCCAGGCTGGGGAATCGAACCTGGGTCCCTGGCGCTGTGAGGGAGCAGTGCTAACTACCGTGCCACCCGGTAATGTATCTTGGAAATATATCAGCCGCTCCTCCACTGTGGCTGGATCAAAATCCTGGAACTCCCTCCCTGACAGCACTGTGGGTGTACCTACACCACAGGGACTGCAGCGGGTTCAAGATGGTGGCTCACCCACCACCTTCTCAAGGGCCTGACCAGTGAGTAAAGTAGCTTTCAGATCTTTTATTTGGGCTAGCTCACTGTGTTTGGAATGTGTGTTAGAGCAGCTAACAGGAGCAGATGCTGAAACACTCCCCATTTCTTTGTGGTAGGGTTGCCATTGTTACTTCTGGCAACCGGTTCCGGATTGTTGACCACTTCCTGGGGTTCTGGTCTTTAGCTGAACCTGCGTTTGCAAGGCACTTCTCTTATTCTCATTCAATTGCTCTGGGGCTTTAGGGAAACTGCCATCCATATTCACAAAGAGTGTGTGTGTGGGTGTCCTCCACACTCCCCAGTGGGTGTCCCAAGTTGGAGGGGGCAAAGGGTTTGACTTGAGAGAGGAAAACACATCTAGAAATTAGCTCACTGCATCAATAGTCACTGTATAACACTGGGGTACAGTACTGGTGGGGACGGGTCTGTCGTTGTATAACACTGGGGTACAGTACTGGTGGGGACGGGTCTGTCGCTGTATAACACTGGGGTACAGTACTGGTGGGGACGGGTCTGTCGCTGTATAACACTGGGGTACAGTACTGGTGGGGACGGGTCTGTCACTGTATAACACTGGGGTACAGTACTGGTGGGGACGGGTCTGTCGCTGTATAACACTGGGTACAGTACTGGTGGGGGATGGGTCTGTCGCTGTATAACACTGGGGTACAGTACTGGTGGGACTGGTCTGTCACTGTATAACACTGGGGTACAGTACTGGTGGGGGATGGGTCTGTTGCTGTATAACACTGGGGTACAGTACTGGTGGGGGATGGGGTCTGTTGCTGTATAACACTGGGGTACAGTAATGGTGGGGACTGGTCTGTCACTGTATAACACTGGGGTACAGTACTGGTGGGGGATGGGTCTGTTGCTGTATGACACTGGGGTACAGTACTGGTGGGGACGGGTCTGTCACAATTTGAGTTTGGATATCTGATATGCAAGTTACCTGAATGCAGCCGGTTAGATTCAATATGTTCTGGAGTGAGTGGAGAGCCAGTTTGTTCCCAAGAGGATTCACTGTCTAGTAATGCGTGCCAGTGATGTATTTTAATTCTCAAACAATCGTTATATTATCCAATAAAAGTTCATTATCAGTTTGCGCAGGGCTGACCCCAGCTCACTGTGCTGGAACAAATGCTGTCAAAACATTTATGGTTTAATTGGCAGTGTGGGCGAAGAAATATAAATGTAAGTCTGTTTTAAAGTTCATTTGTTGGTCACAAGTAAACTTACGTTAACACTGCAATGAAGTTACTATGAAAATCCCCTGGTGGCCTCGTTCCTGTTCGGGTACGCTGAGGGAGAATTTAGCATGGCCAATGCACCCTAACCCGCACGTCTTTCAGACTGGGAGGAAACCCACGCAGACACGGGGAGGATGTGCAAACTGGCTCCTTTTGCGACCACCAGACATTTCATCGAGCTTTCCGGCTCAACATTTAGCCGGAAATTGCTGGAGGCCCTCGGCAGGTCTGGCAGCTTCAGCGGAGAGAGAACCAGAGTTTACATTACAGCCTGGGGCGACCTTCAGTCAGGCCTCGGAGTTTCTGAAGTTTCATCGCTACTGTCATGCGGAAAAGATTGTGGCAATCTTGCGCAATGAACTCCCACACCAGGAAACTCAATGATAAGCAGAGAGTCTGTTAAACTGATGTCTACTTAGGGGCCAAGTGAAGACCTGAGTGGTCTCCCACGAGTGGTGACACAGTGGTTAGCACGGCTGCCTCACAGCGCCAGGGATCCAGGTTCAATTCCAGCTTCGGATCACTGTCAGTGTGGGGTTTGCATGTTCTTCTCGTGACTGCATGGGTTTCCTCCCACAGTTTGAAGATGTGTAGGTTGAGTGCATTGGCCGTGCTAAATTGTCCCTTAGTGTCCAAAGATGTGCAGGGTTAGGTAGATTGGCCATGCTAAATTGCCCCTTAGTGTCCAAAGATGTGTAGGTTAGGTGGATTCGCCATGCTAAATGTGTGAGGTTAAAGGACCCAGGAGCATGGTCTGTGGAGTTGGGAGTTAGAGGTCTTTCCTGAGCTCACCTGTCTAGGCTGGCTCGAACTGTCAATTTGATTTTCAAATCCTCTCTGCTAGCAGTTCTATTCAAATTGCCCACACACACACATCCTCTCTGCACAGGCCTGACTTCCTCTTCAGCTGAGCGGGTGGGGGAAGGTACAACAGAATAGTACAGTCAGTCCCAATCTCCTCGCCCAAACCCCTTTCCGACACGTTTATGGATGGCACGGTGGTTAACATTGCTGCTTCAGAGCACCAGGTTTCCATTCCCGCCTTGGGTCACTGTTTGTGCGGAGACTGCACGTTCTCCCTGTGTCTGCATGGGTTTCCCTCCTACAATCCAAAAGATGTGCAGGTTCGGTAGAGTGGCTGTGCTAAATTCTCCCTCAGTGTACCCAAATGGGCACCAGAGTGCGGTGACTAGGGGGTTTTCACAGTAACTTCATTGCAGTGTTAATGTAAGCCGAGTTAGAACATATGAAATGGGAGCAGGAGTAGGCCATCCAGCCCCTCGAGCCTGTCCCCCCCATGGCTAATCTGAAGTGGATCAGTTCCACTTTCCTGCTTTCTCCCCTCAATTCCCTTGTCTATCAGAAACCTACCTACTCGTAACTTAAATATATTCAGCGAGGGAGCCTCCACCACTTCAACGGGCAGAGAATTCCAGAGACTCACCACCCCTTTGAGTGAAGAAGTTCCTCCTCAACTCCGATCTAAACTGTCTCCCCACTCCTCTTTATTTTGAGGCTGTGCCCTCTAGTTCTGCTATCCTTTCTAAGCCAGAAGAATCTCTCTACCTCCACCCTATCTAGCCCTTTCATTATCTTATATGTTTCTATAAGCTCCCCCCGCCCCACCTCGGCCTTCTAAACTCTAACGAGTACAGACCCAGTCTATTAAATCTCTCTTCATAGTCTAACCCCCTCATCTCCAGTATCAGCCTGGTGAACCTTCTCTGCATTAGTTGTGACACTGATACTGTGAGTGATGTTGGCTTTGAAATGAGGCATTGCAACAAGGCCCTGGCTACTCTTGATGTGAAGGACCCGTAGCACTACCTCTCAGAGAAGGGGAGTTCTCCCCAGTGTGTTACCCCAGTACAGGGTTTACCCTTCAACCAAAGAACAAAACAGCACGGGAAACAGACCCTTCGGCCCAACGAGCCCGCGCCACCACCTCGATGTTCCCACTCCTAACCATGATATCTGTCTATGTTTATCGATCTATGCATTGGAACCAAATTTGTAAGACAATTTAGGGAGAATTTGTTTTACCAATCAGCCTAAGAGCACATCTTTGGGATGTGGGAAGAAACCTGACCACTCGGAGAAAACCCACACAAGCACGGGGAGAATGCGCAAACTCCCACAGTCACAGGCCCAAATCCATGTATCCGCACAGCACAGCGATAGTCACTGAGCTGTCGTGTTGCCCATCAAATGGTCCAGGTCAAGCATACACTAACGATGCGAAGTACTAGGATACTCTCAAAATCCAACAGCAGCCCTCTCGTGACCCATCGCGTGTATGCCCCTTGTTAGACAACAAGGCGGACCAAAGTACCTGTAGGATAAAAACAAATACATCAATATCATTGACAATTTACACACTTCCCAGGGAACTCCCAAGGCTCATGATCCCTATTTTAAATCAGTTTTCTATACCCCTCCATTCCCATTCTGTTCATGTGCCCATCTAAGTATTTAAATAACTCCAGAGTTCCTGCCTCCACCACTTTCCTTGGCAGCGCATTCCATACCCCCACCACCCTCTGTGTTTAAAAAAAACTCCCTCTAGCATCCAAATTATACCTTACCCCCCTCAACCTAAACCCGTGACCCCCTCGTGCTATTCGAGTCCATCCTAGGAAAAAGCTGAACGCCATCACGTTACCTGACTGGGATCTTCTGCTGTTGGCAGGAGGTGGCCCTGGAGCAAATTGGATTCCTCCATGTTGGATCTATTCGTGAGTTCGAACAGAGGGGATAGCACTGAGCATGAGTTTTAAGATAGTTTTCTTTTATTGAAAAGAACTTCAAAGGTTAACACAACAGAAAGCAAACTTGGAGACTAGCTTTGTCTTACACAGGCTCTTAGACTGAACTGCACTGCACACAGTTCCTAAATATATTTCAACCCTTATCCTGTTATTGCAAGTCTTTTTCGCAGCCTGTCTCCATCCAGAAAAACAATCCTCACAGCTGCTGTTATCCATAGAATCCCTACAGAGCAGGAGGAGGCCATTCGGCCCATTGTGTCTGTACCAGCTACAGGCCCCATAACTCCGTGCATTTGCCCTAACTAGTCGTCTTGATGCTAAGGGGCCATTTAGCACGGCTGATCCACCTAACCTGCACATGTGGAAGGAAACCAGAGGAAACCCACGCAGACATGGGGAGAACGTGCAAACTTTACACAGGTGGTGACCAGAATTGGACTCAGGTCCCTGGCGGTATGAGGCAGCAGTGCTAACCATTGTGCCACCCAATCTTTTTATCTAGAGTCTACAGTGCAAACAGAGGCCATTTGGCCCATTGAATCTGCACTGACAACAATCCTACCCAGGCCCTATCCCCGTAACCTGACATATCTACCCTCCTTGCCCCCAACACTAGGGCAATTTAACGCAGCTAATCAAACTAACCTGCATGTCTTTTGGACTGTGGGAGAAAACTGGAGCACCTGGAGGAAACCCACGCAGACACAGGGAGAACATGCAAACTCCACGGCATCCCAAAGCCAGGTCCTTAGCGCTGTAGGGCAGCAGTGCTAACCACTGTGCCACCATATATAATGCAGCAAATAATAGTTTCCCATAAGAGAAATTGTTGTTTGCCTGTATTGTGTACCCTTCGGGAATGCAGTAATTTTTTTTAGCTCAGCCATCATGTTTTCTGATTCTGCGTGTCATCAAGTTTGCTACAATTGTTTAGCTGAGTAAAGTTAGCTAACCCCTATGGTTAAATGTAATACTGTGTATAGGCTGAAGTGTTTTAAAATGAAGTCTTTACATAGACTGAAACTAACAAAGTGATGGGATCACATTCCAGAAGTACATAATTGGCTATAAAACTCTCTAACAAATCCTGTAGTCATAAAAGGTAAGGCTGTTTCTTTTTTAATGCACATTTTCCTCAGTTAACAAGGTCACCTCAACTGAGCAAGGAGCAGGGCAAAGGCCATTCAAGGTGCTGTATTGTTTAATAAGACCGTGGCTGACACGATGGAGTGATAGAGGTTTACAGCATGGAAACAGGCCCTTCGGCTCAGCTTGCCATTTTTTAACCGCTAAGCTAGTGCCATTTGGCCATATCCCTCTGTACCCATCGTACCCATGTAACTGTCTAAATGCTTTTTAAAAGATAAAATTGTACCCACCTCAACTACTACCTCTGGCAGTTTGTTCCAGACACCACCACCTGTGTGGGGGGAAAAAAAAATTGCCTCCTCTGGATCCTTTTGTATCTCTCTCCTCTCATCTTAGTCTCCCCCTATCTTTTGGGGAAAAGATGTTGACGTAGAAGCCTGGGTAAGGTCGGCAGATTTCCTCCCCTAAGGGGCATTAGTGAACCAGATGGATTTTTCCAACAAGGGATAATTCAGTAGATTCTTAATTCCAGATTTTTTTTTTATTGAATTCAAATTCCACCATCTGCCGTGGTGGGATTTGAACCCGGGTCCCCCAGAACATTAGCCGAGTTTCTGGATTAATAGTCTACCTTATCTCTGCCCCTCAATATGTTACGTACCTCCTACGAGATCATCCCGAACCTTCCTACGTGCCTGGAAAAGAAGTCCTGGCCCTAGTCTGGGGAGAAGATGGCCTAGTGGTATTATCACTAGATTATTAATCCAGAAACTCAGCTAATGTTCTGGGGGACCCGGGTTCAAATCCTGCCACTGCAGGTGGAATTTGAATTCAATTAAAAAAAAATCTGGAATTAAGAATCTACTGATGACCCATTGTCGGGAAAACCCATCTGGTTCCCTTTAGGGAGGGAAATCTGCTGTTCTTACCCCGGTCTGGCCTACTTGTGACTCCAGAGCCACAGCAATGGGGTTGACTCTCAACTGCCCTCCAAGGGTAACTAGGGATGGGTAATGCTGGCCCAGCCAGCGACGCCCAGGTCCGACAAATTGAAAATATCCAGCCTCTCTTTCCCACACTGTAAAACCTATAACCTGCCCACCCTCCAAGAACTGCTCCTACCACACCATCCTTCTGAGTGGGGAGGGGGGGTTCCTGAGCTTACCAAGAATCTATCTCGCTCTGCTTTAAGAAATTATTCAATGACTCTGTTCCCGTCCCATCTCTTTAGGGAGAGCCCCCCACCCCCCCCCCCCCCAAGCACCCTCAGAGAAAAAACAAATCACTTTTTAAATAGACAGTCCTTTATTTTTAAACTGTGACCCCCCCCCCCCCCCCCCCAACAGTTCCACATTCTCTCCCACGAGAGCAAACATCCTTTCCACGTCCGTCCTATCAATAGCCCCACTCTCCCTCACCCCCCCCACTCCCTCCAAAAGGTTCCAATCAAGTCCCCTCTTAAATTCCGGCAGGTACAAGCCTAGCCTCACCAATCACTCCAACTGTCTCATCCGCAGTGGGTTAGCGCTGCTGCCTCACAGCGCCGGGGACCCGGGTTCGATTCCCAGCCGTGGGGCCACTGCCTGGGTCTGCGTGGGTTCCCTCATGGGTGCTCCGGTCTCCTCCCACGGTCTGAAAGAGGTGCCGGTTAGATGTTTAAATTCTCCGTCAGTGTGACCCGAACAGGCGCTGGAGAATGGCGACTGGGGGGGGGATTTTCACAGTTAACTTCTTTGCAGTGTTAAGGTCAGCCTACTTGTGACGCTAATAAATAAACTTTAAAACAACCTTTTCAGAGACTGTTTCCTCGGGTGGATGTAGCTGTTACTAGGGGGCATAACTATAAGGTTCATAGTGGGAGATATAGGAGGGATGTCCGAGGTAGATTCTTCACCCAGAGAGTGGTTGGGGTGTGGAATGGACTGCCTGCTGTGATAGTGGAGTCGGACACTTAGGAACTTTCAAGCGGTTATTGGATAGGCACATGGAACACACCAGAATGATAGGGAGTGGGATAGCTCGATCTTGGATTCGGACATAGCTCGGCAGAACATCGAGGTACAGAACTGTGCTGTACTGTTCTACGTTCGAATCTAAGTATTAGCCTGGTAAACCTTCTCTGAACTGCTTCTGACACCCTGCCTTAAATAAGGAAACCAAAAGTGTACACAATCCTCCAGAAATGTTCTGTACAAATTGAGGCATAACCTCCCTACTTCTGCATTCAAATCCCTCCTGAGCAATAACATTTTATTTGCTTTCTTGATTGTCTCTCTTTAACAACCCCACCTCTGCAACTCAGCCAGAAGGTAAGTGTTGTTATTACACACCCCATCCCACTCTGGGCCGTCCCAGATGTGAGGGAGTGGGTGCAGAGTATCGGCGTGCTATTTAACCAAGGGGGGCATCACAGTCTTGCCAGATCGAACGCTTTTCAGTAGAGTTTCACTAATGCTTCTCTCGTGTTACCCACTCTTTGTCAGGGTGGGTGGATGGCATCTGGGTCGGTGTGTGGGGGGGGGGGGGGGGGGGGGTGCCTCCTGGGACAGGGGTAGTGAGCGTCTGTGGGGAAGGGGCAGTGATATTTAGGCTGGGGGTAGAGAGGGCAGAGTGCCGTCGGGGGAAAGTGGGTTGACGAGGTGGGATCAATGGGAGTGGATGTGTCTAGGATGGGAGGGGGTGTGGGGGGGGGGCAGTGGACATATCGGGGGGGGGGGGAGACGGTGCTGTCATACAGTCATGAAATCCAGCAGTGCAGAAAGAGGCCATCGAGTTCACACCGAACACATCCCCATTCCGGCCCTACCCCCAATAACACCTTGCGTTTACCTTAGCTCATTCCCCCCTGACAGTAAGGGGCAATTTAGCGAGGCCAATCCACCCTAACCCGCACACCTTTCGGACTTGGGAGGAAACCGGAGCAACCAGAGGAAACCCGCAGGGACACTGGGAGAACATGCAGGTGGTGACCCGAGCCGGGAATCGAACCCAGGTCCTCGGTGCTGTGAGGCAGCGGCGCTAACCGCTGTGCCACCGTTGCTGTCAGGGGTGTGATGAGGCAGTACTACCTACCATTGGGTGGAGTGTGTGTCACTGCTTTGACTTTGGGGCTACATTGTACTGTAGGAACAGATTAAAAAAATCTTTCTGCAATGTTTGGAGTGTGGAAGCTGAACTCTGGCACTCTTCCCCCCTCTATCCAACCAGCGCACAGTCCGTGTGCGCTGTGTGTCTCTCTCTCTCTCTCTCTCTCCTCGATTTTCTACAACAGGGTGCCCTCAACAGACGGCCTTGTGACTCCGAATTCCTGAGGCTCGCCCAGTGAGCCTGGGACCCTTTTTTTGGAGTTTGAGTTTCTAACTCTCGAAAGGCAAGCAGGTTGCCCCCTTTTTTTTGGCAGCGAGCCAGCAGGTCTCCGATGGACCGAATGGCCTGCAGTCTGAACCTGAGAGAGCAGCTGATTTGTGTTTACACGGAGAGGGGATAGGCTGGCCAAAGTCCTCGCGTGTTTCTTTGCAGTCAGATTAAACTGTAAACAGACCAATAAAGACACCACCCTTGCCAAGCTGGACGGACTCCAAGGCCAGTGACGTGTTGCTGATATTGGGGAGCTTTCCGAAGTGGGGGGTAATTTCGGGTCAGTCGAGAAACTCTTAGTCTCCTCCCCAACTGGATAACGTCTTGGTTCTAGCAGGCTAAATAGATCCAGTAGAAAATCATCTTGACTTTCCAATTGGATCACAATCAGTTTCGACTCTCTCCAACTTTTACAGATGCGCCGTAGAAAGGATCCTTTCTGGTTGTATTACAGCTTGGTATGGGCTCCTGCTCTGCCCATGACCACGAGGAACTACAAAAGATTGCTAATGAGGCCAAAAAGTTGCAACATCAAGAAGAAATTAGATGTAGCTCTTGGGGCTAAAGGGATCGAGGGATATTAGAACATAACAGCGCAGAACAGGTCCTTTGGCCTTCAATGTTGTGCCAACCAATTAAGAAAAAGCAATGACCCTCTAACCTAAACCATTCCCTTTTCATCCATAAACTTATCTACTAACCTCTTAAATGCCCCCAAACTTGGTGCATCTACAATTGCAGCAGGCAGGGCATTCCATACCCTTACCACCCTCTGGATAAAGAACCTACCTCTGACATCCATCCTATAACTACCACCCCTTAATTTAAAGCTATGCTCCCTCGTGCTAGCTTTCTCCATCCGAGGAAGATAGGTCCACCCTATCTAAACCTCTGATCAACTTATATGTTTCAACAAGGTCTCCTCTTAGCCACCTTCTTTCTAATGAAAATATTGTGGGGGGGGAGAGAATCAGGATGTTGAATTTGGTGATCGAGGTGAGTGATGGAGCGGGCTCGAAGGGCCGAATGGCCTGCTCCTGTTTCTAGTTGCTATATTAAACCAGCATCCCATCCATTGACTCCATCCACACTTCCCGCTGCCTCGGCAAAGCAGCCAGCATAATTAAGGACCCCCATGCACCCCAGACATTTTCCCTTCCACCTTCTTCCATCGGGGAAAAAGATGTACAAAAGTCTGAGATCACGCACCAATCGACTCAAGAACAGCTTCTAACCTTCTGCCGTCAGACTTTTGAATGGACCTACCTCTCATTAAGTTGATCTTTCTCTACACCCTAGCTGTGACTGTAACACTACATTCTGCACCATCTCCTTTCCTTCTCTATGAACAGTATGCTTCGTCTGTACAGCGTGCAAGAAACAATATGGATGAAATGTGCAAAAACTCAGAGCTCTGAGCAGGATGGATGGAGGCAAACTGACCCTAATGCGCAACGATTCCCCCTGCACCCACCCCAAGAGAAAGGACTTTGATGGGTTAAAGGCGGTAGCAAGAGGAGTTCTTTTTTATGCTTTCATGAGATGGCGAGGGAGGGGGCAGATTTTAGCCTGAAGGATTTTAGGATCTTAGAATTCCTACAATGCAAAAGGAGGCCGTTCAGCCCGTCGAGTCTGCACCAACAACAATCCCACTTGGATCCTATCCCCATAACCCCATGAATTTACCCTAGCTAGTCCCCCTGACACTAAGGAATAATTTAGCATGGCCAATCCACCTAACCTGCACATCTTTGGATGCTAAGGGGCAATTTAGCCTGAAGTCTCTCAACACCAGGTCAAAGCAAACCTGTTGGACGTGGTGTTGTGAGACTTCTTACTGCAATTTAGCGAGGCCAATCCACGTAACCTACACGTCTTCTGGAGGAAACCCACGCAGACACCGGGAGAATGTGCAGTCTCCCTTCAGCACTGCTGCCTCACAGACACTGGATTGGATTCCAACTTTGGGTCACACGTTGACAGTGACCCCGAGGCTGGGAATTGAACCTGGGTCCCTGGCGCTGTGAGGCAGCAGTGCTAACCCGCTGGGCTGGAGGTTTGACCTCGAGCATTGGGGCAGAGGATGAGGCAGGAGGGTTACACTAGTTCAGTTTCACATTCGGACAGCGTGTCTATATATGTATATACGTGCGACTCCTCCCCAGAAACTGCTGTGCTGCTTGGAACATTTCCCTGGCTTCACCCTCTACTGCGAGAGGGAAATCGCTCCCACTTATTGCTTACTCTCGTGTGAATAACAACTTCCTGAATTTTGCCTTTTTGCTGCTTGTGGAGTTGTATCGAGCCAGAATCTCAGTTTTTCTCTCTCTAGCAAGTCTTGGCACAGTGCGTTTCCTTGGGGGAATGAAATTGGGAGCGTGGCGTTACACGAGGTTACCTGCGGCTCCCGGGCTATCACAGGGAGCAGACCAAAGTTGTCCTTTCCCTCTGCAGCGCATAATCTTCACGTTCTGTGCTTTTATTCCTCCCCCAGTGACACAGTGGTGGGCACTGCTGCCTCGCAGCTCCAAGGGCCCAGGTTTGATTCCTGGCTCATGTCACTGTCTGTGCAGAGTCTGCATGTTCTCCCCGTGTCTGCATGGGTTTCCTCTCACTGTCTGGGTTAGGGTGCATTGATCGAGCTAAATTCTCTCTGTGTGCACAAAAAGGCGCCGGTATGTGGCAACTAGGGGATTTTCACAGTAACTTCAACATAGCCTTACTTGTGATGCTAATAAATAAACTTTTAACTTATTTTCTTTGGAGGTTTTTTGAGGTTTTGCAATCAGAGATGATTCTAATTCCTTGTCCATCCTTCGCTTGTGAGCTTCAATGCAAGCTGTTTGACCATGCGAGGCATCACAATCTCTCCTTTCCACGTCCAGGATGAATAAATCAAGACATAAATTTAAGTTGATTTATTATTGTCACAAGTAGGCTTACAGCAACAAAGCTACTGTGAAAATCTCTGCGTTGCATGTTCGGGTACACTGAGGGAGAATTTAGCACCTAACCAGCTTGTCTTTTAGAACATAGAACATTACAGCACAGAACAGGCCCTTCGGCCTTCGATGTTGTGCCGACCAATATAAAAAGCAATGCCCCTCCAAACTAAACCATTTCCTTCTCTTCCATATACTTATCAACTAACCTCTTAAACGCCACCAAACTTGGCGCATCTACAACTGCTGCAGGCAGGGCATTCCACTCCCTAATCACTCTTTGGGTAAGAACCTGCCTCTGATATCCGTCCTATAACTATACCCCTTAATTTAAAGCTGTGTCCCCTCGTGCTAGCTTTTTTCCATCCTAGGAAAAAGGCTATCACTGTCCACCCTATCTAAACCTCTAATCATCTTATATGTTTCGATCAGGTCCCCTCTTAGCCTCCTCCTTTCTAACGAAAACAACCTCAAATCCCTCAGCCTCTCTTCATAAGACCTGCCCTCCATACCAGGCAACATCCTGGTAAACCTCCTCTGTACCCTCTCCAATGCCTCCACATCTTTCTTATAATGTGGGGACCAGAACTGCACACAATACTCCAAGTGCGGCCGCACTAGAGTTTTGTACAGTTGCAACATGGCGTTGCGGCTCCGAAATTCAATCCCCCTACCAATAAAAGCTAAGATTCCATATGCCTTCTTAACAACCTTCTCAACTTGACTGCCTACTTTCAGGGATCTATGCACATACACACCAAGATCCCTCTGTTCATCAACACTTTTGAGAGTCCTACGATTAGCCCTATACTCTATACATTTATTATTTCTGCCATAGTGCATTACCTCACACTTTTCCACATTAAACTCCATTTGCCACCTCTCGGCCCAGCTCTGCAACTTGTCCAAGTCCCTCTGCAAACTATAACACCCTCTTCACTATCTACCACTCCACCGACTTTAGTGTCATCTGCAAGTTTACTAATCCATCCTTCAATACCCTCATCCAGATCATTTATAAAAATTACAAACAGCAGGGGCCCCAAAACAGATCCCTGAGGTACACCACTTGTAACCGAACTCCAAGATGAATTTCTCCCATCAAACACCACCCTCTGTCTTCTATCTGCTAGCCAATTCCTGATCCAATTAGCTAAATCACCCTCAATCCCACACATCTGCATTTTCTGCAGAAGTCTTCCATGGGCCACCTTATCAAACGCCTTTTGGATTATGGAAAGAAACTGGTGCACCTAGAGGAAACCCATGCTGACATGGGCAGAATGTGCAGAGTCTGCACGGAGTGACCCAAGCCAGGAATCGAACCCCAGTCCCTGGTGCTATGAGGCGGCCGTGCTAACTACTGTACCATCGTGCCGCCCTGGGATAAGCTGTGTGGTTTTAACACTGAGCTGTGGCAGTAGTTTGTAAAATTTTGCGTGCTGCTGATGTGCAGACAGCACAAAGCAGTGGAACAAAATTTACTGTGCTAAATACACAGAGGATAAATACACAGATATAGCCTGATACTCTGTTATCAGCATTTAATGCACATCTGTGTCTTTAAAAACGGACAGCTGAAAAAAATAAGTATTTGATGGATATTTGTGTCTAAGCAATAAACAGAGACAGTGAAATAAGTCACCCGCTGTGAGTGCTTGTAAATACACTCAATAAAAGTAGACGGTATTGGGGTACTTTTGAACTTCTGTAATGTTTGAAATGATACTTGAAACTTGTACATCTGATGTGCTATGTCCCCCGTGATATACTTCACTCCCCCCAATTTCCCTCCTTCTCCTCCCCCCTCCCCAATTTCCCTCCTTCTCCTCCCCCCTCCCCAATTTCCTTCTCCTCCCCCTCCCAATTTCCTCCTTCTCCTCCCCCCTCCCCAATTTCCCTCCTTCTCCTCCCCCTCGCCCAATTTCCCTCCTTCTCCTCCCCCTCCCCAATTTCCCTCCTTCTCTCCTCCCCCCTCTCCTGTTCTCCTCCCCCCTCCCCAATTTCCCATCCCTCCCCCCCCTCCCCAATTTCCCTCCTTCTCCTCCCACTCCCCAATCCTTCTCCTCCCCCCTCCCCAATTTCCTCCTTCTCCTCCCCCCTCCCCATTTTCCTCCTTCTCCCTCCTTCTCCTTCCCCCCCTCCCAATTTCCCTCCTTCTCCTCCCCCTCCCAATCCCCAATTTCCCTCCTCTCCTCCCCTCCCCCTCCTTCTCCTCCCCTGCGCCAATTTCCCTCCTTCTCCTCCCCCCATCCCCAATTTCCCCCTTCTCCTCCCCCCTCCCCAATTTCCCTCCTTCTCCTCCCCCCTCCCAATTTCCCTCCTTCTCCTCCCCCCTCCCCAATTTCCCTCCTTCTCCTCCCCCCTCCCCATTTCCCTCCCTCCTTCTCCTCCCCTCCTCCCCAATTTCCCTCCTCTTCCCCAATTTCCCTCCTTCTCCTCCCCCCTCCCCATTTCCCTCCTTCTCCTCCCCCCCCCCGCCCCCCCACCCCCCCCCCCCCCTCCCCCCCCCCCCCACCCCCCTCCCCCCCCCCGCCCCCCCCATTTCCCTCCTTCTCCTCCCCCAATCCCCAATTTCCCTCCTTCTCCTCCCCCTCCCCAATTTCCCTCCTTCTCCTCCCCCCTCCCCAATTTCCCTCCTTCTCCTCCCCCCTCCCCAATTTCCTCCTTTTCCCTCCCCCTCCCCAATTTCCCTCCTTTCCCCTCCTCCCCCCTCCCCAATTTCCCCTCCTTCTCCTCCCCCCTCCCCCAATTTCCCTCCTTCTCCTCCCCCTCCCAATTTTCCCGCCTTCTCTCGCAATTTCCCTCCTTCTCCCTCCCCCTCCCCATTTCCCTCCTTCTCCTCCCCCCTCCCCAATTTCCTCCTTCTCCTCCCCCCTCCCCAAATTTCCTCCCTCCTCCCCCCTCTCCTCCCCCCTCCCCAATTTCCCCTCCTTCTCCTCCCCCCTCCCCAATTTCCCTCCTTCTCCTCCCCCCTCCCATCTCCTCCCCCCTCCCAATTTTCCCTCCTTCTCCTCCCCCCCCTCCCAATTCCCTCCTGTCTCCTCCCCCTCCCCAATTTCCCTCCTTCTCCTCCCCCCTCCCCAATTTCCCTCCTTCTCCTCCCCCCTCCCCAATTTCCCTCCTTTTCTCTCTTGCGCACTCTTTCTCTCTCTCTCTCTCTCTCTCCCCGTTTCCAGCCCACAGTATAACAATATAACACAGATCACCTACGCAACAACCTGTTCCTTTTATCCCTTCCCCGGAATGTGTACGTTCCTGCTCTGGGATTCATTGTTTATTCCGGATTGTCCTTGACAAGCTGCTGGGTGACCTTTAAACCATCGCGCAGTGTGGGTTTTGTACGAGCCTCTCTCAGCCATTTTAGAGGGGCAGTCGAGAGTCAGTCCCATTGCTGTGGCTCTGGAGTCGCATGTAGGCCAGACTGGGGTAAAGATGACAGATCTCCTTCCCTAAAGGGGACAGTAGTGGGTTTTTCCAATCAACAATGGGTCATCAGTAAATTTTTTTTTTAATTTGGATTTCTTTAAATTGAAATTTCACCGTCTGCCGTGGTGGGATTCAAAACTGGATCCCCCAAGAGTGTTACTGTGGATTACTAACCCAGTGACAACACCACTAGTCCATTGTACCTGCTGTACAATTGGATACCAGTGTGGGCATGGTGAGTCAGCACCTGAGGTGTCAAACTGGCCCCCGGAACTGGAAGCGTTGAGGGAAAATTCCCCTCCGTGTTTCAGGAACCTCCGTTTCCCTAATTAGTTTCCAGAGGTTTTTCCCTGTTGTGTAATATCAGGGGTTCGTTCGCCTGTGTCTCACTGCTGACCTCGAGGTTGGATTTCCATCGCTCCCCTCACCTCCAGCCCCATAGCGGCGAGGCGTAAACCCCCACCAGCCTGAGCTCCAAGCTGCTGAGCGGTGAACCTCCGTCGGCAACACGGTGGTTAGCGCTGCTTTCCTCGCTGCGCCAGGGAGCCGGGCTCGGCTCACTGCACGGCGGACTTTGCACGTTCTCCCCATGTCAGTGTGGGTCTCCTCCCTCCGAAAGACGCGCTGGTTAGGGTGGATTTGGCCGCGCCAAATTCTCCCTCGGTGTAACCCAAACGGGGATTTTCACAGTAACTTCGTTGCAGTGTTAACGTATTACCTTTACTTGTGGCGCTAATGCATGAGCTTTGGGGCATCCGGACAAATCCGTGAATGGGATGGGAACGGAGGGATATGGTCCCCGGAAGGGAAGGGTTTTAGTTCAGTCGGGCAACGTGGACGGTGCAGGCTTGGAGGGGCCGAAGGGCCTGCTCCTGTTCTTTGTTCTCTTCTTTAATCGTTGCCGGAAAAACCCATCTGGTTCACTAATATTCCGTGTTTAGGGAAGGAAATCTGCCATCCTTACCCGGCCTGCTCTACACGTGACTCCAAACCCAATAGGGTTGATTCTCAACTGCCCTCCAAGGGCACCTTAGGGATGCCCAAGTCCCATGGAAAAAGTCTCCTGTTTGTCGGCCCTGGGTGGCACATAGCGATTTCCTTTTTAATTTTGTCTTGAAAAATAAAAGTGTTAAATCCGTTTTGGGTTTGGAAGGGGGCGGGGAGGGGCCTGTGTCAGCCAACCGCAAACATCCTCCTCGATTAGTCTTGCTGCAACGTGGCCTGGTTTGCAAAAAGTTGCAAAGGCGCCATGCGTCTCTGCAGGTGGCCGGAGAGGCCGTACACTTCTCTGCAGCCCTGCACACGGAGTGGGGTGGCGTGGGGGGTCCACGTGTCGCTGCACAGGGCGGGGTGGGGTGGGAGGGGGGGTGGTGGTGTGCGACACATGCATCTCGTGTTCCCCTATATGGTGGGAAGGGGTGAGGGCACACACATCTCTGCACACAGTGGGAGGTGAGGGGGGAATGCAACACGCATCTCTGTGCCCTTTGCGTATGGGGTGAGGGAGGAGTGGGGGGCGGGGGGGCGGTATCTCTGCGCCCCTACACAGGTGGTGGGATTTGGGGTGGGAGGGAGCAGGGTGCGGGGCACCATGTATGTCTCTGCACCCCTGCACACGGAGTTGGTGGGGGGAGGGCCATGCACATCCCTGCACACGGGGGATATTACAGTCTCAATCCCGTATACAGGAGATACTGATTTAGGGTTAAGGGGGAGATATTGAGCCTCCCTGCCTCTGTGTGTGTGTCTCTGTCTCTGTCTGTGTATGCAGGCCAGAGGTTGATGTGTCAGTGAAGCAGACACCGCAGGCTGTGTAATCCCTCCTTCCCTCTCCTCCTCCTCACCGCCCCCCCTCCTCCTCCTCCTCACGCCCCCCTCTCCTCCTCCTCCCTCCCCCCCCCCCCTCCTCCTCCTCCCGCCCCCCTCCTCCTCCTCCTCACGCCCCCCCCCTCCTCCTCCTCACCGCCCCCCCCTCCTCCTCTCCTCACCCCCCCCCTCCCCTCCTCACCGCGCCCCCCCCCCTCCTCCTCACCGCCCCCCCTCCTCCTCCTCCTCACCGCCCCCCCCCTCCTCCTCCTCCTCACCGCCCCCCCCTCCTCCTCCTCACCGCCCTCCTCCTCCTCCTTCACCGCCCCCCGCTCCTCCTCCTCCTCCTCCTCCTCACCGCCCCCCCCTGGTGTCGAGCCTTGCAAATAATCCCTCGTCCGTAGGCGAGGAACATTCCGGGATTTCCCAGAGGAAGCTCTCGGATTACATTCCTGACTCTCATTTACATGCTAAGTCCCAGACCGGAGAGAACAGCTTCCCTGTGTCAAGTTACTTGCTGCATTAAAAGGCCATTCAGCCCACACAGGCTCCGTGCTAGCTCCCTGTAGAGCAATCAGTCCCATCTCCTGTTAAAATTATTTCCCCCCCCCAATCGTCATCTTAGAATCCCCATCAGTCTCTCAGTGGACACAGAGAGGAATTCATCAGGCGACTGAGACTATGGGAGTTCTGCCTCACAGCACCAGGGGCCAGGTTTGATTCCCAGTTTGGGTCGCTGTCTGTGCGGAGTCTGCACGTTCTCCCCGTGTCTGCGTGGGTTTCCTCCGAGAGAGCTCCGGATTCCTCCCGCAGTCTGAAAGATGTCCAGTGGCCATGCTAAATTGCCCCTTAGTCCCCGGGAGATTAGCGTGGTTCTGGGGATGGAGTCTGGGTGGGATCGTGGTCAGCGCAGACTCGATGGGCTAAATGGCCTCCTATCAGTGAGACCTAATATACTGAGCATCACGTGTATTAACAGATAAGGTATTGTTTCTTGCGTGCTATACAGACAAAGCGTACCATTCATAGAGAAAGAAAGGAGAGGGTGCAGAATGCAGTGTTACAGTCATAGCTAGGGGTGTGGAGAAAGATCAACTTAATGTGAGGTAGGACCATTCAAAAGTCTGCTTGAGTCAGCTGATACATGACCTCGGACTTTTGCTAATGAAGTTACGGCAGGCAATGGCCTAGTGGTATTATCGCTAGACCATTAATCCAGAAATTAATCCAACTAAGGTTCTGGGGGAACCCGGGTTCGAATCTCCCCACGGCAGATGGTGGAATTTGAATTCAATTTTTAAAAAAAAATCTGTAATTAAGAATCTGCTGATGACCCATTGTCAGGGAAAGAAATCCCCTATCCAGTTCATTGGAGAAAAACAAATTGATGTGAAACCGGAAGAGAAAATGCTGGAAAATCTCAGCGGTTCTGGCAGCATCTGTAAAGTGACGTTCCGAGTCCAGATTTGACCCGTTGTCAAAGCTTTGAGATCCCATGAATGAATAAGAAAAGAATGAAGGAAGGAACTAACGGTTTTGTCCCAGGTTGCTGACTGTCTACCCCACGTCTCTCACTCCAGCATGTCTGGTAAAGATTTGATGTGTTACTTTATCTCTGAGCCACTTCCTTTTCCCGATAACAGCTTGTTGTCGAGCTGATGCGAAGCCCTCCTCTTCCCGAGATGCACGTTCCTCATTGCACTAGTTTACTTAACACGCATTCCTCCCATTCCAGGACTGCTGACCCATCCGCTGCCTGGATCGCACACTCGCCTGTCCCTGGCACATTCTGCCTCATGCTGTCTCTCTCCCTGCTGACAGCATTTAATCCATCCACCAATTCATTCCCAGGATACAGAGTAAAGCTCCCTCTACACTGTCCCCATCAAACACTCCCAGGACAGGTACAGCACGGGGTTAGATATAGAATAAAGCTCCCTCTACACTGTCCCCCATCAAATACTCCCCAGGACAGGTACAGCACGGGGTTAGATACAGAGTAAAGCTCCCTCTGCACTGTCCCCCATCAAACACTCCCCACGACAGATACAGCACAGGGTTAGATATAGAATAAAGCTCCGATTGTGTAACAGTGGTTAGCACTGCTGCTTCACAGCTCCAGGGACTCAGGTTCGATTCCCGGTTTTTGTCACTGCCTGTATGGAAGCTGTACTTTCTCCCCGTGCCTGTGTGGGTTTCCTCCGTGTGCTCCACTTTCTTCCCACAGTCCAAAGATGTGCGGTTTAGGTTGATTGGCCGTGCTAGTGTTAGGGATCAGCAGAGTAAATATGTGGGGTTATGGGGATAGGGTCCAGGTACAATGTGGTAATGCACACTTGAAGCCATGAAGGTTTGCAGCATGGAAACAGCCCTTGGACCCAATTTGTCCACGCTGTCCAATTTTTAACCCCTAAGCTAATCCCAATTTTCCCGGATTTGGCCCCTATTTCTCTATATCCATCTTACCCATGTAATTGTCAACATTAAAAGACAAAATTGTGCCCACCTCTACTACTGCCTCTGGCAGCTCGTTCCAGACACTCACCACCCTCTGGGTGGAAAAAAAATTGCCCCCCTTTTGTATCTCTCCCCCCTCACCTTAAACCTATGCCCTCTAGTTTTCGACTCCCTTATCTTTGGGGAAAAGATATTGACTATCTCACTGATCTGTGCCCCTCATTGATTTATAAACCTGTATAAAATCATCCCTCAGCCTCCTACGCTCCAGAGAAAGAAGTCCCAGGCTATCCAGCCTCTCCTTATAACTCAAACCATCGAGTCCCGGTAGCATCCCAGAAAATCTCTTCTGCGCTCTTTCGAGGTTAATAATATCCTTTCTACAATAGAGCTGAACACAGTCCTGGTGGGCCGAATGGCCTCCTTTCTGCAGTGGAAGGGTTGCTAGCATGGGCACGATGGGCCGAATGGCCTCCGGCCAGTGGTCCTGTTGTATCTGGCGGGAAGCTACCCAGATCCTGGAGTGCACTGCCCATAAATGGGAGTATTTGAGCCACTCTGCTCTGGCTGCGGTGACTGACGTCTCTTATCTAGCTGCCTCTGATTTGAGTCACGGTCTGTAGTGACGCTGTGCTGCTGCTCTGAGTCACCAATACATATTTGTGTCCCAGCCACAGCCTCCGGCAGTGCTGCTCCCTCCCTCTCCCAGATAATCATTTACACTCTGAGATAAGGCAGCAAGTGCTCGATGGTGCTCGCTGTCGCCACCCTGTGGGTGCTGGCTCGGCTGATCAGCTGCTTTTGGCATCACTGGTCAGTGACCACTGCCCCCCCCCCGTCCTTGGGCATTGTCACCCTCTTCGCCCCAAAGCCCAGGGTCAGAGGGGAAGAGAACACTCGGTGGTCTCCTTCTACACTGTGAGACTGTTAACCTCTCTGTGTCTCTGTTCCTCCACCACCTCCTCCTCACTCCCTCTGGGTCTCTGTCCCTCCCCTGCCCACTACCTCTGTATCTCTGTTCCCCCTCCCTCCCACTCCCTCTGGGTCTCTGTCCCCCCCTCTCCCACTCCCCTCTGGGTCTGTCTTTTCCACCCGCCCCCTCCCCCACCCCACCTCATTCCCTCTGGGTCTCTGTCACACTCCTTCCCACTCCCTCTTGGTCTCTGTCCCTCCCCGCCCCACTCCCTCTGGGTCTCTGTTCCCCCTCCCTCCCACTCCCTCTGGGTCTGTCATTTCCAACCCCCACCCCCCCACCTCATTCCTCTGGGTCTCTGTTCACAAATCCTCCCCACTCCCTCTGGTTTCTGTCTCTTGCCCTCTCCCCATCTGCCCCCCTCCAATTCCCTCTGGGTCTTTGTCACCCACCCCCCCGCTCCACTCCCTCATCCTTCCGCCTTCCATTCCCTCTGTGTCTCTCTCACCTCTCCCCACCCCCCCCAAACTCCCTCTGTTCCTGCATTCCACCCCCCTCAAATCCCTCTGGTCTCTGTTGCCGCCTCCCATTCTGTCTGTGTTTTCGTCACCCCCCCTCCCCACTCCCTCTGCGTCTCTATGCCCCCCCCCTTCCACTCTGTCTGCATCTCTGTCCACACCCCCTACTCCCACTCGCAACCTCTTTCTCCCCCCACCCCCCACTTCTCCCTTCCTCCCTCAAGTGGAAGCCCCCTCCCTGATGGTCTCCCCCCCTCCAATGTCCTCCCCCCTGTTATTATTTGGCCTGTAAACGGCAGTGGATGGTTAATGTGTCTCTATTCTATCTATCCCGTCACAATGTTATTTTGCTTCCCGCGGTTTATGAAGATGTTTTTCCAGGTCCAATTTGAGTCTTCCCTTCCCTTCCCCTCCAACGCTGGGTTTTTTTGTTGTTGTTGTTGAGAGTTTCTCTTTGGTTTATGAAGTGGTTTTCCCCGCTCGCCGTGGTAACGAGTGTTCTTCTCTCCCCTCCTTCGCAGTGAGACAAGTATTTGCCAAGCTCGAGCCACGGTCATGCTCTACGATGATGCGAACAAGAAATGGGTTCCGGCGGGTACCGGGCCCCAAGTCTTCAGCCGAGTCCACATCTATCACAACTCCGGCAACAACACTTTCCGCGTAGTGGGTCGCAAAATGCAGCAGGATCAGCAGGTAATCGGAGAGGCCCTTCGGCCCATCGACCCTGCGTCGGAAACTCCTACCTACAGTAGCACGGTGGTGAACATAGAACAATCCAGCACAAACAGGCCCTTCGGCCCACGAGTTGCGCCGATCACATCTACCAATCCACAGACCTATCTATAACCCCCTATCCTATTCTTTTCCATATACTCATCCAGAAGTCTCTTAAAAGACCCCAGTGAGTTTGCCTCAACAACCTCCGACGGCAGTCGGTTCCATTCACTCACCACCCTCTGAGTGAAAAACCTACCCCTGACATCTCCTTTGTATTTGCTTCCCTGCACCTTAAATCTGTGTCCTCTCGTAGTGACCATTTCTGCTCGGGGAAATAGTCTCTGAGAGTCCACCCTATCTATTCCTCTCAACATTTTATAAACCTCTATCAGGTCGCCTCTCAACCTACGTCTCTCCAGTGAGAACAGTCCCTGCTCCCTCAACCTATCTTCATAAGGCCTGCCCCCCAATCCAGGCAGCATCCTTGTAAATCTCTTCTGCACTCTCTCAATAGCCTCTACATCCTTCCTATAATGAGATGACCAGAACATTACAGCGCAGCGCAGGCCTTCGGCCCTCTGTTGTGCCGACCAGTGGAACCCATCTCATGACCCTCTAACCTAACCGATTCCAATGTTATCCATATGCCTATCCACTGACCATTTGAACTTGGTGAGTCCACAACTGCTGCAGGCAGGGCATTCCACGCCCTTACTACCCTCTGAGTTAAGAACCCACCTCTGACATCCGTCTTATAACTAACCCCCCCCACCGTAATTTAAAGCTGTGTCCCCTCGCTGCTGCTTAACAGTGCCAGGGACCTGGGTTCGATTCCCTGGCCTCGGGTCACTGTCTGCGTGGAGTTTGCGTGTTCTCCCCATGTCTGCAAGGGTTTCCTCCCACAGTCCAAAGATGGGTGGGTTAGGTGGATTGGCCATGCTAAATTGCCACTTAATGTACAAAGATGTGTAGGTTGGGTGGATTAGCCATGTTAAATTGCCCCTTAATGTACAAAGATGAGCAGAGAAGATGGATTGACCATGGTTAATTGTCCCTTAGTGTCCAAAGATGTACAGGTTGGGTGGATTGACCATGCTAAATTGTCCCTTAGTGTCCAAAGATGTGCAGGATAAGGGGCTTAGCAGGATTAAACAATTGGAGTTTCCTGGGTAGGGCGTGGATGGAATGATCTGTTGGAGAGTCAGTGTAGACTCGATGGGGCCGAATGGCTTCCTCATGCACTACAGGGATTCTAGGATTCTATAGGTTGTGAGGATTAAGGGATATTGAGGGGGTTGGGGGGGGGGGGGGGGGGGGGGGGGGGGTGGCGAGGGGGAGATCAGGATATTGATGATCAGCCGTGATCAAAATGAATGGTAGAGCAGGCTTGAAGGGCCGAATGGCCTCCTCCTGCTTCTAGTTTCTGAATAAATAGCAGCAAAGGGAACCTTTTTGGTGCTGCGGGATAGGAGCGGGGGGGAGGATGGGACAAACAATGGGCAGAATGGCCTTTTCTGTGGAACATCCTGTGGTCCAACGAGGTATTTGCTGCCCTTGAAGTGGGTCACGACTTCGACTAAAAGTTCTATTTGTCGGTGTCACAAGTAAGGCTGACGTTAACGCCGCAGTGAAGTTACTGTGAAAGTCCACACTCCGGCGCCTGTTCGGGTGACACTGAGGGAGAACTTAGCATCTCGTCAGTAAGTGTCGGGACTGTGGGAGGAAACCCATGCAGACACGGGGAGAACATGCAGACTTCACACAGGCCCGAGGCCAGAAATTGAACCCGGGTCCCTGGCGCTGTGGGGCAGCTGTGCTTATTTCTGAGCCGCACAGTCTTTGTTTTCGGGGTACCTGTCCCAGGCTCGTGCCCCTTTTTAATGGCTGGTTAACCCCCATTGTTTTTTTTCCCTTGCCAGGTTGTCATTAACTGTTCCATCGCCAAGGGCCTCAAGTACAACCAGGCCACACCGAGCTTCCACCAGTGGAGGGACATGCGCCAGGTCTGGGGCCTGAACTTCGGCAGCAAGGAGGACGCCACACTGTTTGCCAACGGGATGCATCACGCCCTGGAAGTGCTCGAGGGTGTGGCGAGTGTGGGTAGGTGTGACCGCGCTACGCTGGTGGGGGAGGGGGTTGAGGCATCGGAGTCCCCACAGTGAGATGGGCTGGGGAGGGGAGCACGGGCGAGCGCGCATTTCCCCCATACGAAGTTGACCATCCGATACTGGCACTGAGGAAGAGGGCAACTGGCCACCAAGAAGTGGGTATAGAAGCAGGACCTTTCGGCCCATCGATGGTGTGGCTCAGTGGGTTAGCACTACGGCCTCTCAGCTCCACAGGGACCTGGGTTTGATTCCCGGTTCCGGTCACTGTCTGCGCAGAGTTTGCACGTTCTCCTCGTGTCTGCGTGGGTTTCCTCCGGTTTCCTCCCACCATCCAAAGATGGGCAGGTTAGGTAGATGGGCCAGGCTAAAAATCGCCCCTCAGTATCCTGAGATGCATAGGTTAGAGGAATTAGTGGGTAAATATACAGGCATATGTGGATGGAATTGTGTCTGGTGCAGAATCGATGGGCCAAATGACCTCCTTCTGCACTGTACAAAGAACAAAACAGCACGGGAAACAGGCCCTTCGGCCCAACGAGCCTGTGCCGCCACCCCGATGTTCCCACCTCTACCCGCGATCCCTGTCCATGTTTATAGATCTATGGATTAAAAACCAAATTTGAGACAATTTAGGGAGAATTTGTTTTGCCAATTAGCCTAAGAGCACATCTTTGGGATGTGGGAGGAAACCGGAGCACCCGGAGAAAACCCACGCAAGCACGGGGAGAATGCGCAAACTCCCACAGACACAGGCCCAAATCCATGTATCTGCACAGCACAGCGATAGTCACTGAGCTGTCGTGTTGCCCATCAAATGGTCCAGGTCAAGCGGACACTAACGACGTGAAGCACTAGGATACTCTCGGAAAAAAAATCCAAGAATCGAAATTCTTCCGATTCAGGCCTCGTTGTAGCTGTGCCTTCAGCTACACGGGCTAAGGGAATACCCCCACCTCCCTGAACTCTGGAATTCTCTCCCTAAACCTCTTTGCCTTCCAGCTGAGCTTTCGGCTGCCCGATCTCTCCCCGGGTTTGCCCTCGCTGTGGAGCCTCTGCCTGCTGGAAGCTCCTGGGAATCGCCCCTCGGAATGTAGTGCTACACAAATGCAAGTGGCTGGCCTCCGCCCCCAAGGGAAGTGTCACCCATTAACCCTTTTTGGTGTCTTTCCCTCCTGCACAGGACCCACTCCCCCACGAATGGTGAACAATGGACCAACGGCTGAAGAGATGGAGCAGCAGAGGAGGTGAGTGCTCCCTGTTTGCGGGTAAGGGCATCGACCCCGTTTTTAAGTCAATCCCAAGTTGGAACCCGAGGCAGTCTCACCAGGCAGCGACTCGGGGCGTTTGCTAAGCACTATTATCGACACATCCTGCTGCTATTAACACAGCTTTAGTCCTCAATGCTGCCATAACGTGTCCACTTGTCCTGTGCCTGAACCATCTTTGTGCAATCTGTCCTCCCCTCCCGCCCGTCGCTGACTCAACACTCTCTCAAACCCATTGCGTTTCTCCCTCTCTCTAACGCCGAAGAAGAATCGCACATGTTCTCGGAATCCCCGCAGTGCAAAAGGAGGCCATTCAGCCCATCGAGCCTACACTGACCCTCAAAGACATCCCACCCAGATTCTATCTCTAACCTCATGTATTTTCCCCATTCATCCAACTAACCCATATATCTTTGGACACTAAGGGGCAATTTAGCATGGCCAAATCCACCTAACCTGCACGTCTCTCTCTGAGAGACAACTGGAGAAAACCCACACAGACACGGGGAGAACATACAAACGCCACACGGACATTCATTTCGAGGCTGAAATTGAACCTGGATCTTTGGCGCTGTGCGGTAGCAGTGCTGACTGTGATCTGGTTGACTGGCAGAACGGGATAGAAGGGCTGAACGACCTACTCCTGCTCCTATCCCCTTTGTTCCTGCTTTGAGGTCGAGAGAGGAGGACAAGTCAACTACTTCCTCCGCCATCACAAGGTCGAAGAGCAAGTGGCCCTGAGGGGATGGCCGGAGAGGGTGGCAAATGGGGATCTTTGCTCTTGACCCAGTGATGGTTGGTGCAGACTCAACTGTCTCGCTCACTGCCCGTCAAAGCAGCAATGAGTTGAGGGCGACACAGCTGCCCTGCCAAGGAAGGAGACAAGCATTGACCATTTGACCTTGGTCCCGGAGGCCAAGGAGGGTAAACCAGCCAGCTGTGTTCCTAACATCTGCGTGCGTGTCTTGTTTCTGGCTATCAGGCAACAGTTGGAGCAGCAGCAGAAGCTGGAGCAACAGAGATTGGAGCAACAGAGACTGGAGCAAGAACGGGAGCAGCAGGAGCGACGCAGCGCAGGTAGGCTGGGGGACGCGACGGGGGGAGCGGTGGACAGTGCCTCTCCTCTCCGCGGTGGAATCAGTGACACACAAATCGGTGTCTGCACCGTATTGATTTCCTATCAGTAGAACCAAGAGTAGGCAGCATGGTGGTTAGCGTTGCTGTCTCACGGCGCCAAGGGACACGGGTTCGATTCTGGCCTCGGGTGAATGTGCGAGGGGGTTTCTCCCCGTGTCTGCGTAGGGGTTCCCTCCTGCACTCCAAAGCCAGTTGGAATTCCCCCGTCCAGCGGGGTAGGTACGGGGGGAGTCCAGGCTGGGAGGGCAAACTGGGATTCCGACCCCTGTCCTCCTGAAATTTAAGCTGGTGCTTTGGAATTGTTGCTTATCCCTGGAATGTGTGCCGATTGAGGGGAGTTATGTAACCGATAAGTCCGTGAAAGCGGATTTAGTCCCCAGATGTTGTGAGCTGTCAGACATCTGGCTCCGAATCAGCTAGGCCCCAAATAACAAAAATCTTCAACAAAGACAATTACAGCACAGGAACAGGCCCTTCGGCCCTTCAAACTTGTGCTGGCCATGCAGCCGAACTGAGCTAAAACCTCCTACCTTCCGGGGATCATGTCCCTCTATTCCCATACTATCTTCATATTTGTCAAGACGCACCTTAAAAGTCACTATGTATCTCCTTTCACTAAAGTTCATTTATTCATCACTCGTGAAGTTTACATTAACACTGCAGTGAAGTTACTGTGAAATTTTGCCACACTCCAGCGCCTGTTCGTGTCAATGATTCCTAACCAGCACGACTTTCAAGCTGTGGGAGGAAACCCACGCAGACATGGGGAGAATGTGCAAACTCCACACAAACAGTGACCCAGCCGAGTTCCCCACACCCATCTGTATATAAAACAAAGCTGCCTCGTACATCTCCTTTAAACTCTTGCCCCTCGCACCTTAAGCCTGTTCCCTCCTAGTAATTGACTCTTCCACCCTGGGGTAAAAGCTTCTGACTATCCACTCTGCCCCCTCATAATCCTGTAAACTTCTATCAGGTTCTCCCCCTCAACCTCTGTCGCTCCAGTGAGAACAAACCAAGTTTCTCCAACCTCTCCTCATAGCTAACGCTATCCTGGTCACCCTATTACAGAGAGGATATTATTAAACAGGAAAGAGTGCAGAAAAGATTTACCCGGATGTTACCAGGACTTGATGGTTTGAGTTATAAGGAGAGGCTGGGTAGACTGGGACTCTTTTCCTCTGGAGCGTAGAAGGCTGAAGGGTGATGTTATAGAAGTCTATAAAATAATGAGGGGCACAGATCAGCGAGATAGTCAATATCTTTTCCTAAAGGTAGGGGAGTCTAAAACTCGAGGGCACAAGTTTAAGGTGAGAGGGGAGAGATACGAAAGTGTACACAGGGGCAGTATGTTCACACAGAAGGTGGTGAGTGTCTGGAACAAGCTGCCAGAGGTAGAGGTGGGTACAATTTTGTCTCTTAAAAAGCACTTAGACAGTTACATTGGTAAGATGCATATAGAGGGATATGGGCCAAATGTGGGCAATTGGGATTATTTTATAAAGGAAGGGCAGCAGTTGGGCTGAAGGGCCTGTTTCCATGCTGTTAAACATCTATGACGCTAGATCTTTTTTGTACCCTCTCCAAAGCCTCCGCATCCTTCCGGTAGTGTGGTGACCAGAATTGAACATTATATTCCAAGTGCGGCCTAACTAAGGTTCTATAAAGCTGCAACACCACTTGCCAATTTTTAAACTCAATGCCCGGCCAATGAAACAAGATGGAAGCTCCCAGTTCTCTACACTAATGAACCATGGAATTCCCGAGTCATGTGAGAGGTCAGGTGACCCAGAGCTTGGCCGAAGAGGGAAGTGTTGAGCGAGGTCCCAACAGAAGGTGGCAAGGTTTGAGGCCTCCTGTGGATGGTCTAATGGTATTATCGCAAGACTTTTAATCCAGCTAATGTTCTGGGGGATCCGGGTTCGAATCCCGCCACGGCAGATGGTGGAGTTTGAATCCAATAATTTAAAAAAAATCTGGAATTAAGGATCTAATGATGTGCATGAAACCATTGTCGGAAAAATCCATCTGATTCCTTTGGGGAGGGAAATCTGCCATCCTTACCCCGGTCTGGCCTACACGTGACTCCAGAGCCGCGGCAATGGGGTTGACTCTCAACTGCCCCCTCCAAGGGCAACTAGGGATGGGCAAAATAGAGGTTTATTCGTAGATGTTTACAGCCCAGAACGAGGCCACTCGTGTTCACGCCAGTCACCAATGTTCTGACTGCACTGATCCCCAGTTTGGCCTCCGGAGGCCACACGTGACCCAGTCACTTTGGGAGGGAATTCCAGAGCAATGGGATTCCGGCAACCAGACGCTTGCCCACCAGCGGAGGGGCGACTTATAATTGGGAATGCAGGAGGAGGGCCGGGATCTTGGGAGAGTTTCGGTGCTGGAGGAGGTCACGCACACTCTCCAATCCTCTTTTCACGTTCTCTTTTGGACGACCCAACCTCTCCACCCCCCCACCACCCCCATTCTCCGAATTCACAACCACGTCCTTCTGCCCAAGGTTTATCGCCCTGCCCCCGCCGCCCCCAAACAAGCAGATGAGTACAACACAGTGCAAAATGAATTGGGGCTGTGCCTTTGTTCAGCGAATCATTCAGATACTGTTTTGTATGTCGACCGTTCAAAAGAGAATTACTTTGGAAAAGGGCGCGTCTGCGAAGGCTCCAGCGTGCTGCGCGCTGGAAGAGGAGCCGGCTACGGGGAGGATATTCCCGGTGGTGGGGGTGGGGGGGGGGGGGGTGGGGGAGTACAGACCGGGAGTCACGGTCTGAGGATTCGGAGTAGACCGTGTAGGACAGAGGTGAGGAGGCATTTCTTCACCGTGTGATCCTGTGGAATTCATTCCCGCGGGACGTAGTTGATGCCAAAACATTGAATGTATTTCAAGAGGTGGCTGGATATAGCACTGGGGGCGAATGGAATCACAGGTTATGGGGAGAAAGCAGGATGAGGCCATTGAGTTGGACGATCAGCCATGATCGTGATGAATGGTGGGCAGGCTCGAAGGGCCGAATGGCCTCGTCCTGCTCCCATCCTTCTGTGTTGTAGGTTCCTTCCTTCGCTGTGTTGCTGGGTCAAATCCCTCCTGGAACTCGGGGATCTTGGCTTCATGTCACACTACCTGTAACCCCAGTGACTTGCCTGGGTTAGCAAAAAATCCTCACTGGTGACAATACCCACCTCTCTAACCTGTGCTCAGTGCTCCTTCCACTCGCATTGTTAGCCACTTTAAGACTTGAATAGCAGGTTAGGTGTAAAGATTTGCATTCTAATCAGCAATCTGTGCTGGTATGTGTGCTATTGCAGACCAGATCACCTCATTCGCCTGACAAAGACCATAGAGTCAAAAACTTGCGAGTTTACTATCAAATAAATCGGTTGGATTTAAACCTGGTGTTGTCAGATTTCTTACTGTGTTTACCCCAGTCCAACGCTGGCATCTCTACATCATGACTCCCTCCCTAACAGCCCCTGGGGTGTACCTACACCACAGGGGTTTGAGATGGCGTCACTCTGTAGAGGGAGGGGTAACCAGTGCTGGTTTAGAGAAGCAACACATTCCCCGTGGAAGGAATCGTGAAAGTTACTGGGACTGTGGAAGATGCCCCTACGGATTGTGGGTTGGTGGAGGGAAACGGCATTGATGTATTTAACTGGTTGGTTGAGTTCGTAGGGAGTATATTTAATTCTTCAGTGAAGGCTCACCTGGTTGAAGAGCCAGCTCCTGTTGCTGTTTGTGGATTGGTGGCCGATGCTGGGTGTTAACCCCTGTTTCTTTCTTTTCCTTTCTCCCCCAGTGCCTCCCGCCCCTCCAGCTCCGACCGGGGGTCCCGCAGGAGGCCCGCCCCCTCCGCCTGGGCCCCCGCCCCCACCGGGCCCGCCCCCGCCGGCCGCGGCCCCGCCCCCTCCCTCGGGGGGCGGGCCGCCCCCTCCTCCCCCGCTTCCCCCCGCCAGCAGCACGCCGAGTGGGGGTGCCGGGGGGGGCCTGGCACAGGCACTGCAGGCGGCCAAGCTGAAGAAGGTGGCGCAGGTGAGTGATCTCGGCTGGGATTGGAGGAGAGGTGGGGGCGCTGGGCAGGGATTGGAGGAGAGGTGATGGGCGCGTTGGGTTGTGATTGGAGGAGAGGTGGGGGCGCTGGGCAGGGATTGGAGGAGAGGTGATGGGCACGTTGGGTTGTGATTGGAGGAGAGGTGGGGGCGCTGGGCAGAGATTGGCAGGGAACTGGGGGGGCTCTGGGCTGTGATTGATGGAGAGGTGGGCAATCTGGGCAAGGATTGGAGGAGAGGTGATGGGCGCATTGTGTTGTGATTGGTGGAGAGGTGGGCATGCTGGACTGTGATTGGCAGAGAGCTGGGTGGCGCTGGGCTGGGATTGGTGGGGAGGTGTCGGGGGCGGGGGGGAGTTGGGTAGGGTCTTGGGTGAGGGGTGGAATTCTCCTCGCGTGTGCTGGCCAATGCGCATCCTTCTACCAAGACCGGTACAGCCAATGAGTTGTTTATGGGATCTTGCTGTGCACAGTCGGCCTATTCCGGGGGGTTTAATTCCCTGCGAAGCTTCCCAGGGACAGTCAGAGATCAAACTGCGGCATTTCCTCAAATTTGACACTCTCTCTCTCTCTCTCTCTCTCTCTAACGTCTCCACTGCCCTTCCCGTCCCTCTTCTCCCCCCCCTCCCCCCTTCCCCTTTTCTCCGCTTTATGTCCCCCTTTTCTACCCCCTTCGTCCCTCCCTCTCCCCCTCTCTCTCTTACTCCTCTTCCTTCCTGCTCTCTTCCCTTTTGTCCTCGTCCTCGTCCTTCTGCTTTCTCTCTCTCTCTCTCTCTTCCCCCCCCCCCCCCCCCCCCCCCACCCTTCCTCCTCCCCTCTCCAGGCTGAAGAGGCGGGGAGTACCAGCCCCAAGAGTGACAGCAGAGGAGGAGGAGGTGGTGGCGGAGGAGGAGGTGGCGGAGGAGGCGGATTGATGGAGGAAATGAGTGCCATGTTGGCAAGAAGGTGAGGATTGTGGCGGGGAGGGGCGGGGGATGGGGGTAGTGTGGTGATCAGGGATTTACCCCCCTGCCACCCCTGGGATACATGTATCTGTCAGAAATACTCATTAAGAGACTGGTCAACCATGGGGGAAAACATTCTCTGGGCTTGTGGTATTGTCGTTGGGCGCACAATCCAGACGCCCCCCCACCTGCCCAGAGTAGTATTCCGGGAGACCCCAGGTTCAAACCCCGCCACGGCAGCTGGCGAACTTTACAATGAATTTTTTTAAAAATCTGGAATTAGAAAGTTAGTCCCGGTGACTGGGACAGCTAGTGTTCATTCCAGCAGAGGGTTAGTGCCGTCTTGATGGGCTGAGTGGCCTCCTCCTGCAAAAAGGCGGCCCCTTTTAGGGAAGGAAATCCGCCATTCCTTGCCCGGTCTGGCCTACATGTCACTCCAGAGCCACGGCGATGGGGTCAACGCTAAACCGGCCTTCTGAAACAGTCGCCGCGTTACTGGGGAGGCTTTGGAGAGAGTGCAGAAAGGATTTACCAGGGTGCCTGGAACTCGCTGCCGGGGGAGGTAGTGGAAGCGGATACGATAGTGACTTTTAATTGTCTCAAATTTGGTTTCAATGCATAGATCTATAAACACAGACAGGGATCACGGGTAGAGGTGGGAACATCGGCAGGCTCGTTGGGCCGAAGGGCCTGTTTCCCGTGCTGTATTGTTCTTTAAAGGGCGTCTGGACAAATAGGATGGGAATAGATGGATACGGTCCCCGGAAGGATAGGGGATTTTAGTTCAGTCGGACAGCATGGTCAGTGCAGGCTTGGAGGGGCCGAAGGGCCTGTTCCTGTGCTGTAATTTTCTCCGAAATGGCCAAGTGAGGCATTCAAGGGGCAGTTGGGGGTGGACAGTCGATGCCAGCGACGCCCACATCCCACGAACAAGTTAATAAAACACAAATCAATTGAATCCATCAATTTCTGCTGGTTGGCAACTCGGTTCTCTTGCTTACTAAAGCTGGAAAATCTCAGCAGGTCCGGCAGTGTCTGAGGGGGAGAGAAACAAGAATTAATGTTTCGTGAGTCTCAGAGAGGAGAGAAATGGAGCAGGTTATATTCCGCTTAACGTGTGGATGGGAGAATAGCTGAAACTCAGCACCAGCTCAGTGGTGGGAGCAATGGCAGGAAAGTTGTTTAGAGTTTATTGACTAGTGTCACAAGTATGCTTACGTTAACGCCGCAATGAAGTTACTGTGAAAATCCCCTAGTCACCACACTCCAATTCCTGTTTGGATAACGTTGAGGGAGAATTTAGCACAGCCAATGCACCCTAACTGGCACATCTTTCGGACTGGAGGAAACCCACACAGACACGAGGAGAATGTGCAAACTCAACACAGACAGTGGCCCAAGCCAGGAATAGAACCCGGGTCCCTGGCACTGTGACGCAGCAGCACTAACCACTGTGCCACCTGCAGATGTGTAGTTATGAGGCCGCAGAGGCAGACGGTGTGTTTAACCAGCGGTGCTACCTCACAGCACCCGGGACCCATGTTCTTTGGGTCACTGTTTGTGTGGAGTCTGCACATTCTCCCCGTGTCTGTATAGGTTTCCTCCAGGTGCTCCAGTTTCCTCCCACAGTCCAAAGATGTGCAGGTTAGGTGGATTAGTGGGTTAAATATTTGGGGTTACAGGGAACAGGACTTGTGTGAGATTGCCCCTTAGTGTGAAGGAAAGTGCATGAGGTTACAGGAATAGGACCTGGGTGGGTCCTATTATCGGTGCAGACTTGATGGGCCGAATGACCTCCTCCTGCACTGTCAGGGTTCGATAATGAACGTGATCGTGGGTGGGGAGGGGGGTTGGTGGTCGGGGAGTTGCGTCGTGATGATTGGGGATAGAACGAGGGGTCACGGGCTCAGGGTGAGGGGGGCTATGTATAAGACGAATATTAGAGGCCAGTTTTTCACACAAAGGGTAGTGGGGATGTGGAATGCACTGCCGAGTAAGGTGGTGGGAGCAGGCACGCTGGGGTTGTTTAAGGGTCTCTTGGACAGCCACATGAGCGGTCTGCAGATAGAGGGATATAGCAGGACTGTTTGAATATCGGGAGGACCAAATAGTAGTAGACTATCTTTTAGTTTCGTCTCGGGAATGTCTTAGTTTTTTTTAGCATGTTTAATTAAGTCTTATTTGTTTCTGCAGGCAATTCGGTCCACCTTGTTGACCAACAAGGGGCATGCATGCGGCATGTCGTGCGAGAGCTGCTCTTGGAGGTTGCTTCAGGAGTTGCCTAGTGCTTCACGTCGTCAGTGTATGCTTAAACTGGACCATCTGATGGGCAACATGACAGCTCAGAGACTATCGCTGTTGCTGTGCTGACACATGGATTTGGGCCTGTGTCTGCGGGAGTTTGCGCGTTCTCCCCGTGGTTGCGTGGGTTTCCTCCGGGTGCTCCGGTTTCCTCCCACATCCCAAAAATGTGCTCTTAGGCTGATTGGGTAACAAATTGTCCCTATATTGGTCCCTGTATGGGAATCTTCAACAATAGGCATAGCCTAAAGACAAGGATATGTCATTAAGACGTTAGGACGGCGGCGTGGGCTCGTTGGGCTGAAGGGCCTGTTTCCCGTGCTGTGTTGCTCTTTGTTCTTTGTTTGTTCTAAGACTTCACTTATCTAAACTTGCGTTTCCCTTTCTCTGTCTCTCCCATTCAGACGGAAAGTGAGTGAGAAACCACCTCCTAAAAAGGACGAGGAATCAAATGTAAGTCACGGGGTTGGGATGCAGACGATAGGAACCCCCAAAAAACCACCACCCCTGGCACAGCCGTGCCAACCAGTTTCGGGCAGGCGATTTGGGGATCACACAGTGAGGCTAACGATTTGCTCGTTCCGACTGCTGGGATGTGGCATTACAATCCTGATTGGTGAAGCTTAATGTCTGTTTCTTAGTGTCGCGAGTAAGGGTTACATTAACACCGCAATGAAGTTACTGTGAAATTCACCCAGTCTCCACACTCCTGTTTGGGGTAACACTGAGGGAGAATTTGGTACGGCCAATGCACCCTAACCCGCATGTCTTTTGGACTGTGGGAGGAAACCCACGCAGACACGGGGAGAATGTGCAGACTCCGCACAGACCGTGACCCGCACAGGGAATCGAACTCCGGGTCCCTGACGCTATGAGACAGCAGTGCTAACCCACTGTGCCTCGCCAAGGAAGGAGAGAACCAGTCTGTGTTCAGAATAGATTTATTGATGGAGCAAGATGTTACAGGCATATAATCTCCTGACCCCACTCTACTCCAGCGTCTGAGCGAAGCTATTTTTTCTGGTTAAACAAATAAGAAAAATGAAGTAAAGGAACACCCCCTTTAAGGGAGATTGTGACACAGTGGGTTAGCACTGCTGCTTCATGGTACCAGGGACCCAGGTTCAATTCCCAGCTCGGTTCACTCTCTGTGTGGAGTCTGTACATTCTCCCCGTGTCTGCGTGGGTTTCCTCCGAGTGCTCCAGTTTCCCCTCTCAGTCTGAAAGATGCACTGGTTAGGTGGATTGGCCGTGTTAAATTCTCCCTCGGTGTACCCAAACAGGCAGCGGAGTGCGGCGACTTTTCACAGTAACTTCATTGCAGTTTTGATGTAAACCCTTAATTGTGACAGTAATAATTTAAAAATTGTAAAACACACAAGAAGCTAATAAACGCTGAATTATAATGTTCTCTGCGGGAAAGCCCCCCCCCCCCCCACCCCTGGCAGTGCCCACTGGGGATGCAAACCCTCAATGGAACCCCCGTTTGTATGTGCTTAACTAACCCGTCCAGCCCGCTGGTAATCTGTCTCCTGCCCAGAGTTGATGCAGTTACTGAGCTGTGCCATTCCGCAGGCTGGCATCTCGAGTGTGACCAGCCCAAAGGAAGGAACATCTCGCCCTCGCGTGTGCCAGTTGCTGGTTGCATTAAGTGAAGCAATCAAGACGCATCTGGGGTGCCCAGCTGAGAGAGATGGGGGGGAGGGGGCACGCTTAAACAGCAATCGACACACCACGGATTACATTTATATAGCACCTCTTTCATTACCGTTAGAATCCTTAAATGCAAAGTAGGCCATTCGGCCCTTTAGGTCAAGTCACCTTGAGCATCTTAGCCAAGCCCACCATATCTCCGCACATTTATCCCACTAATACCCTTCACCTGCACATCTTTGGGCGCTAAGGGGCAATTTAGCACGGCCAATCCACCTAACCTGCACACCTACTGGAGTAGAGCAGGGTCAGGAGATATATACCTATAACATCTTACCCCGTCAATAAATCTATTCTGAACACAGACTGGCTTTGGTTCTCCTTCCTTGGTGAGGCACAGTGGGCTCGCACTGCTGTCTCATAGCCAATCCCCCTATTGGATATCCCCCAAACCTACACATCTTTGGACATTAAGGGGCAATTTAGCACGGCCAATCCACCCTAACCTGCACATCTTTGGACACTAAGTAATGAGTAGTCCCAGGGTGCTTCACAGCGTCTCACCAAGGCTCCTTCAACGGCACCTTCCAAACCCACAACCTCTACCACCTAGAAGGACAAGGGGTAGCAGCATACGGGGGACGCCACCACCTGCAAGTTTCCCTCCGAGACACTCACCATCCCGACCTGGAAATATATCGGCCGTCCCTTCACTATCGCTGGGCCCAAATCCTGGAACTTTCTCCCTGACTGCGCTATGGGTGTACCTACACTTCGGGGACTGCAGCGGGTTCAAGATGGTGGCTCACCCTTCCCAGGGGGCAATTAGGGATGGGCAGTAGATGCTGGGCCCAGCTTGTGACGCCCATGTACCATGAAAGATTGAAAAGGCTTGGGTGATTGGCTCTGTCAGTGGGTCAGTGGTGGTTCAATGGGCTGAATGGCCTCTCTCTGCACTGACAGGATTTTTTTTCTAGGATTAGAGGAACAATCTTGGGGAATGTTTGATAAACTGAATGTTTGCCCAGTGTGCTCGGGGTCTGAGTGGTGACTGACTCTGGTCTTTAACCCTGTTCTCTCCATTCTCCTCTCTAGGAAGACACCAGCACGGTAACCAAAGCACCAAGCATTCAGAGCAGCGGTAAGGTTCAAATCGACACTGCTATCCTTTAAAATTCCTGTTCCCGCACTGGTTCCAGTACCAAATCCAACAAACCCGCGGAACGAGAAGGATTAAATTCTTGTTATATTCTTTCAAGGCGTTACAGCAACAGTTCGCATGATTGGCCTGGGGTGAGGGAGGTTGGCCCGTGATTGGTCGCTGGGGTGCGGGTTGGCCTGTGATTGGGCGCTGGGGTGAGGGAGGTTGGCCCGCCCCGCGATTGGGCGCTGGGGTGAGGGAGGTTGGCCCGCCCCGCGATTGGGCGCTGGGGTGAGGGAGGTTGGCCCGCCCCGCGATTGGGCGCTGGGGCCTGGGTGGGATTATTGTCGGTGTAGACTCGATAGGCCGAAGAATCCCTACGAGATCATATGATAAGTGTCCAATGACGTGCAGGTTGGGTGGATTGACCATGGGAAATGTGTGGAGTTATGGGGATAGGGCGGAATGTGGGCGTCTGTGCCCTTTGGGAGAGTTGGTGCAGGCTCGATGGGCCGAATGGCCTCTTTCTATCCTGTTGGGATTCATTGGTTCAACATGGGGGCTTGTGTGGAAGGCGGAGTTGAGAGAGGTGATTGGCCACGATAGTATTGAGTGGGTCCAAACCATAAAGAGGAACAGGAGGAGGCTATTCAGCCCTTCGAGCCCTGTCTGCCATTTAATACAGTCATGGCTGATGTAACACTTGCGAAGCTCACTTTCCTGCCTGATCTCCGTAATCCTTAATTCCCCAACTGGTTTTAAAACCCATTAATCTCGACCTCGGGTATATTTGCACCTAAACCTTGTTGTTTTGTGATTGAAGTGTTAAATGATACCGAGAGATGAGCGACATTATCACCTCTTACCCTGCTCACGTGTGCCACCTGGTGATGGCCTGGTGAACAGCATGGAGATTGATCCACCGTCCAGACCCCCTTATCCCACTAACTGGGCAAATTCTACAGCTGGCACCCCCAGTCCTGAAAATGTGCTCTCTCCCCCTCTCTCTCTCCCCCTCTCTCTCTCTCTCCTCCCCGTCATCTCTCTCTCTACCCCCTCTCTCTCCTCTCTCTCTCTCTCTTCTCTCTACTCTCCCCCTCTCTCTCCTCTCCTCTCTCTCTCTCTCTCCCTCATCCCTCTTCTCTCTCTCTCACCCTCTCTCTCTCTCTCTCTCTCTCTCTCTCTCCCCCCCTCTTCTCTCTCTCTTTCTCTCCTTCTCTTTTTTTTCTCTCTCTTCTTCCTCTGTTCTCTCTCTTCCTCCCTCCTCCCTCTTCTCTTCCCTCCTCTCTTTCTCCTCTCTTCTCTCTTCTCTCTCTCTCCTCTCTTTCTCTCTTCTCTCTCCCTCTCCCCCCCCCCTCTCTCTCTCTCTCTCCCCCTCTCCCTCTCTCTCTCTCCCTCTCCTCTCATCTCTCTCTCTCTCTCTCCCCTCTCTCTCTTCTCTCTCCCACCCCCCCCCTCTCCTCTCCTCCCTCCCCCCCTCTCTCCCTCTCTCTCTATCTCTCTCCTCTCTCTCTCTCTCTCCTCTCTCTCTCTCCTCTCTCTCCCCCCTCTCTCTCTCTCTCTCCCCCCTCTCTCTCTCTCTCTCTCTCCCTCTCTATCTCTCTCTCTCTCTCTCCCCCCTCCTCTCTCTCTCTCTCTCCCCCTCTCTCTCTCTCTCTCTCTCTCCTCTCTCTCTCCCTCTCTCTCTCTCTCCTCTCTCTCTCTCCTCTCTCTCCCCCTCTCCTCTCTCTCTCTCTCTCCTCTCTCTCTCTCTCTCTCTCTCCTCTTCTCCTCTCCCTCTCTCTCTCTCTCTCCCCTCTCTCTCTCTCTCTCTCTCTCCTCTCTCCCCCCCTCCCCTATCTCCCCCCTCCCTCTTCCTCTCTCTCTCTCCTCTCCCCCTCTCCTCCTCTCTCTCTCTCTCTCTCCCCCCTCCCCCTCTCTCTCCCTCTGCCCCCGCCCATCCAACTCAATAAAGTTTAAACCTTGTTCTGATGTCTCTATCACACCTGACGGTGTTTCTCTCTTTGGGAGATTAAGCTCCAGGTCACAGAAGGGTAATAAATAATTCTGCGATGACCCTGTTGTTCGTGCCCCCTTCCTCCTTGGCTGCCCCCCGTCTCTTGGCCAGGTTTCAAAGCAGATGTTTCTCTTGCTGGAGAGGTAAGAGTTCCTGAAGTAAATTTCTCTCTCCGTCATCAATTTTTAGATTCTGTGAAGAGACCGTGGGAGAAACCAAATCCGTCTGTCTCGAGGTGAGTGACCCGCACATGTTTGTTGAGGTGGACGGTGGCTCCCTGCAATTGCGAGTTCGCCAGATCGATATCCAGAGGGGAGAGAGAGAGATTAGACCCGAGTTTTCTCTTGAATTATAGAGGGGGGTTTTGCGGGGGGAGACAGCGGGTTAGCGCTGCTGCCTCACGGCACCAGAGAGCTGGGCTCGGGTCTGTGCGCTGTCTGCACATTCTCCCTGTGTCTGCATGGGTTTCCTCCCACAGCCCAAAAGACACGTCGATTAGGTGCTAAATTCTCCCTCGGTGTACCCGAACAGGCACCAGAGTGTGGGATTTTCACAGTAACTTCATTGCAGTGTTAATATGAGCCTATTTGTGATACTAATAAGTAAACTTATAAATTTTAAGACATTCTTAATGATGAGTGTAAAATCTGGGGGTCTTTCTAGAATCCTACAATGCGGTAGGAGGCCATTCAGTCCATTGAGTATGTACCCAACCAAAATCAGGGAGGTGATGGCCTTGTGGTTATCATCACTGGATTATTAATCGTGTCTAACAAGAGGCATACACGCAATGGGTCGTGAGAGGGCTGCCCCTCTTGGATTTTTTTTCGAGAGTATCCTAGTGCTTCACGTCATTAGTGAACGCTTGACCTGGACCATTTGATGGGCAACACGACAGCTCAGTGACTATCGCTGTGCTGTGCAGATACATGGTTCTGGGCCTGTGTCTGTGGGAGTTTGTGCATTCTCCCCGTGCTTGCGTGGGTTTTCATCTGGGTGCTCTGGTTTCCTCCCACGTCCCAAAGATGTGCTCTTAGGCTAATTGGCAAAACAAATTCTCCCTAAATCGTCTCAAATTTGGTTTTTAATCCATAGATCTATAAACATGGACAGGGATCACGGGTAGAGGTGGAAACATCGGGGTGGCGGCGCAGGCTCGTTGGGCCGAAGGGCCTGTTTCCCGTGCTGTTTTGTTCTTCTAAACCCACGCAGACACGGGGAGAAGGTGCAGACTCTGCACAGACAGTGACCCCAAGCCGGGAATCGAACCCGGGTCCCTGGCACTGAGAGGCAGCAGCGCTAACCACCATGCCAACCTGTTGATCAAATTCTGTTGGCAAAACTTGGGTCGACCGATTTGAAACTCTCCAAAAACTGCGCTGCGCATTGTCAGGAGGGGAAGGGAATCGAGGTGGATGGATTGTGTCGAGGATCTAACCGAGGCGGGGAGGTGAAATCAAGGGGCGAAGCGGTCTCCTCCTCCTGTTCAGGAATCGCGTCACGCGCTGTTGGGCAACGTCGCTCCGAGAAGCGTTTTCCTGCATTGTGTGGCACACTCTGTTATCCAACGTGGTGGCAGTGTTCCTATCCTGGCACTGCGCGGTGTCTGGCGAACAGAGAACCGTACAGCACAGGAAACAGGCCCTTCGGCCCTCCGAGCCTGCGTTGGTCATTGGTCCAACTAGACCCTTCCTTTGTATCCCTCCATTCCTGGTCTGCCCATGTGATTATCCAGGTAACCGTCCCACTGCGTCTGCCTCCACCACCCTGCTTGGCAGCGCGCTCCAGCCCCACCACCACCACCACCACCACCACCCCCTGTGTAAAATCCGTCCCTCTGATATCTGAGTTAAACCTCGCCGTCCTCCTTCACCTCGAACCAGGTCCTCCCTGCGGGAGTGTCTCTAACGCTCCCCCGCCCCCACCGTCCCCGCTTCAGTTTGAGCCTGTGCTATTTGCCGAATAGCTCCCCTTTTTTCCTTGGCATTCCTGGGAGGAGATCATGCGTGGAGAGGGACGGACACTCTGGAAATGGTTTGTGGGGGGGTGGAGATATGAGGGGAAGTAGATATTCTGCAGATTGACTTGAGTTCGGAAAATGGGGTGAGAACTGGGAAAAGTGGGGAATCAGCCAGGTTAGTGTCGGGGGAGCGGGAGGTAAGAGGGGAGGCCGGCATGGATATTCAGAGTTTGGGAGCCACCACAAGTTGCCACCTCTCCACCCTTTGCAGTGTTTGTGTCCAGTTGGTTTACTTTTTGTCCTGATCTCTCTCTCTCCCTCTCTCTCTCTCCCTCTCTCTCTCTCTCTCCGCAGAGCAAACTCCATGCTGAAGACAACCGATTCCTCCAGCAACTCGCAAACCGGGATTCATACCAGGTATTCAACCTTAAATACAAATCACTGGCACCCCAATGGGGTGTGACAACCGACAGCTCGAGATTGGGGGGAGGGGGCCTCGAGATTGAGGAAAAGCCATTTTGGTCATCTGTTTTGGTATTAAATCTTCCACTTGTTCAGCCATTTTCGTTGGAGTCCTTTGCCCCATTGGCCATTTTGGTTCAATGGCCCACTTTTCACCCATTTTGCTCGTACACCATTTGATCCAGGAACCCACGAGAAGGGCAAAGGTTTTTCTTCTGAACTCCATCTCTGAATGTTCTCTAAGACGTTATGCTGACTTTGTAACAAGTTCTTCGATCGTAGCTCGCTCGCTCCCCGTTGTTTCTGCGCCTCCCTCATGGCCTGGGGTGAGTTTGGCCACTTTGACAAAAGTTCAGACCTTGCGCTGATGCAGAGGGCGAGTGGAGAGGTGGTTCAACGTATCTCTGTACCCCTCCGCCTCAGGGGGCCGGTGAGAAACAGCCATGCCTCATTTTTGCTTCTCAGAACCTGGGAGTGGTGGGATTTGAACTCCTGTTCTTGGAATTGTTGATGGATTCTGGCAATCCAATAATATGACCACATAAAACTACGAAGGGACACGGTGGCTTCACAGCGCCAGGGACCTGGGTTCGATTCCCAGCTTGGGTCACTGTGTGGAGTTTGCACACACTCCCCGTGTCTGCGTGGGTTTCCTCCAGGTACTCCGGTTTCCTCCCACACTCCGATAGACGTGCAGGTTGGGTGAAATTGGCCGTGCTAAATTGTTCCACCGTGGCAGATGATGGAATTGGAATTCAACAAAAAATATCTGGGATTAAGAATTTACTGATGACCCATTGTCGGAAAAAGCCCATCTGGTTCCCTTTAGGGAGGGAAATCTGCCATCCTTACCCCGGTTTGGCCTACATGTGGCTCCAGAGCCACAAGCAGTGGGGTTGACTCTCAACTGCCCCTCCAAGGGGCAACTAGGGATGGGCAATAAATGCTGGCCCAGCTAGTGACACCTCTGTCCCACAAATAGATTAAAAAAACCTTGGGGAAGTGGGAAGGGCAAAGATACCCCAGAAAGGTTGACTTTAGAATTGGGTATAAAACCCCACGATCATTTCTGCTCCTCTCAGCTTCCTGTCCGTGAGAGCTAGGAGCAGAAGGAGGCCATTCAGCCCCTCCACCATTTGATAAGATCCTGGCTTGATCAGGCCCTCTCTCCTGTTGGTTCAACCGCCCCCTTGTCTTGCCCAGAACACCCCTCGATCCGCTTTTTCATACCCACTTTGCACGTTCCTCAGCTGGGGTCAGAGCCAGGACCGTTGGGGTGGGTCAGCTGGTAACCTTCCTTCTGCCTCTCTGGTCTGGTTGTGGGCTTTGCTGTGGATGGTGCTCCGGTTCCCGTCCGGCCTACAGCGCAGGCTTCTCCACTCTTCTGCCTTGGCCCACCCACCCATGTAACCCTCTCTTTTTTTTTGTTTTGCTCCCTGTTTTTCTTTTCCCCAGGGGGAAGTCTGCTCCCAGTAGCCACGATGCGATCTCGGAAGACAGCGATGTCGATCGGATGAAGCAGGTACACAGGAGGCCGGCCGGCCTACCTCGCGGTTCGGGGCTCTGCTTTCTCCTCCTCCCCTGGCCTTGTGCACGCTCCAGCCTCGGGCGTGGGTTAACATAAACTCACCTTCTTCCCCGCGCTCTCTCCCATTCTCTTTTCTCCCCATTCCCCACTCTTAACCCGCTCTGCCCTGCTCTGCTCCCTCCCCCTCACAAAGTCCTCCCTCCCCCCCCCCCCCCCCCCCCCCCTCTCTCCCCACCAGGCCGCCTCTCCCTGGGGCCCCCTTGCCCCCTTCCTCCCCTGCAGGGCCCTGCCCTTGTCCCTTTACCCAATTTTTAAACTCCCTCCCTCGGTCCCCCCTTCTCCTCCCCGGGTCCTGTCTTCCTCCTCCTCCCGCCCCCTTGTCCCTTCTCTACTTCTATGCTTTCGCGTCTCTCTCCCTCTACCCCCCCCCGTCTCTCTCTCTCTCTTCTCCTCTCTCTCTCTCTCTTCCCCACCCCCCCCCTCCCCTCCCCTCCATCTCTCTCTCTCTAATTCTCTCGCTCCCTCTCTCTCACTGCAGGAACTCTTGGAGGAGGTGAAGAAGGAGTTGCAGAAAGTCAAGGATGAAATTATTGCCGGTACGATGGGTGTGGGGGGGTGGTGTTGAGAGGGGGGGGTGGTGGGTGGGTGAGGGTGGTTGTGGGGAAGGGTTGGGGTAATGATATTCCACAGCGAGGAGGTGGATCCGTGTCTCTGAGCAGACCCTTCTGCACTTTGCCCTATTCCTGTCCCACCAACCTCAAAACGAGAAACTGCGTGAGATTTCTCCCGTTTCCTCCCCCCCCCTGCTCCCCGTGGTTTGTAGCTGAAAAGCTGGTCCGGAGCTGGTGATCAGCTGGTCACCCTGCGGGGTCATCTTTCTCAAATCTGTCTGAAATTGGATCCCTTTATTCTGCGACTGTGCTCCTCTGCTCCTACACTCTCTCCCACGAGTAGAAACATCCTCCCAGCATTAACCCTATCAATCTCCCTGTGAACCGTCCTGTGTTTCAATTCCCCCCACCCGCATTCCTCCCCAACTCCCAGGGAGGACAGACCACATCCTATTTAACCATTCCTTGTACGGCAGTCCCTCCGTACCCAGGGTCATCCTGGTAAACCTCCCACACACTGCCCCCACTGATAATACGGGACTATAGAATCCCAACAGAAGGAGGCCGCTCAGCCCATCGAGTCTGCGCTGACTCCCCAGCAGATCATCTCACCCATGCCCTTTTCCCCCACACATTTCCCATGCTGATCGCCATAACCTGCACACCTTTGGACACTAAGGGGCAATTTAGCATAGCCAATCCACCTAATCTACACGTCTTTAGACACTAAGGGGCAATTTAGCATAGCCAATCCACCTAACCTGCACATCTTTGGACACTAAGGGGCAATTGTGCATGGCTAATCCCCCTAACTTGCATATCTTTGGACACTAAGGGGCAGTTTAGCATGGCCAATCCACCTAACCCACACATGTTTGGAGTGCCGGAGAGAACCAGAGCACGCGAAGGAAACCCACGCGGACATGGGGAGAATGTGCAAACTCCACCCAGGCAGTGACCCAAGCCCGGGAATTGAACCCAGGCGCTGTGAGGCACAATCGCCGTGCCCACTGATGAGGAGATTTGAGGGGACCCAAAGCGTATACACAGGGGCTACAAAGTATCCGGGGGGGCGGCGTTGGTGGGTGGCGGAGGCCAAAAGGCGCTATACAAATGCAAACGTGTTCTTTGTGTTTCCTCCCTCAGCTGTCCGACAGGAGATGCAGCGCTTGAGTTCGACATAGTCCTCACGTCACGGGACACTCGCCGGATGCGAATGGAGCTGGGGGGGGGGGGGGGGGGGTGGAGTTTTGGGGGGGGGTAGCGGATCTGATGTCAGAGGTGGGTGAGGGAGTGTGCCGGTATCCCAGCTGACCCAGAAAATCCAAGACCGCCACCATTCCTTGCTGTGTGTGGGAAGGGCACAGAAACTCTTTTTAATTTAAAAAGGAAAGCAGAGAGAAAACAAAAGTTTTGGAATTGAATTTAAATAACTTTCCTCCCTCACCCCCCACGGCTGATTTTAGCTTTTCATTTTTTGGAATTTTTGAGGGGGGGGTTGTTGGGAATTATTTTTTGAATATTTTAATTACTTTGGTGAGGGGTTTGCTGCTTCTGTTCTCTCTCTTTTTTTTATCTCCCTCTCAAGTTTCACATTCCTTAGAAACTTCCCACTTTGTTCCCTCTCTCCACACCAGCCTCCTCCCCCCCCCCCCACCAACTCCCCGCACTTCCAGTGTTAATTTTATTCCTGTTTCTGTGGGGAGGAAGCATCCAGTGTCACAATAAATTCTGGTTCCTGAGGGGCGTTTAGTGTCTCTGGGAAAGGGGGTTCGGGGTGGGGGGTGGTGTTAGGGGCACTCTTAAAGTGACAGTGTTTATCACAGTGTGGTCCGTCACATTGGCGTGTTGAGGAGGATTTGATTTTGAGGTGTGTGGTTGTCTGTGGATGAGGGGGTATAGGGCGGGGGGAGTGTTGGTTTGGGGTGGGGGTGGGGGAGTTCACCAGAAGGGTGGTCTTTGCAGTTCTGTGCCAACTGAATCAAAATAGCTGGCGGTCCACATGCAATCATTTGGCAATTTCCCTCCCCACCATTGTGCAGTCTCCCCTTCTCCCCCACCCCTCCCTCCCGTTTTGCCCTTCTCCCCCCTCCCACAACCTTGATGTCCCGCAGCTGTAGGGATTTCGTCTGAGGTCAGTGAGGGTGTTGATCAAGCCAAGGTTTCCGGTCACTGCTGTTCCTGTTCTCGCCCCCACCCAGCCCCTCCTGCATGAATAATTGGTCACTTGGGAGTGTCTGGCATGAGGGGAGGGGGTGGGGGTTGCGGGGGGGGAACAGTCCTGCTGCTATCGTGGTGGGATAGCATGCAAGCGGGCTGAATGGCTCGCTTGGTCATTTGGAAAAGGTAGGATTACTTGCCCCCTCCACTCTGACCAGCTGCCACTTATTGGGCTGGAGGTGGCAGGGGGGAAACCTTTTGAATTTAGTGTGGTTGGCTAGGGGAGAGGTCTTGATTGGGGACCACCCCCCCCCCCCCCCCACTCCCCACTATTGTCAACCAGAAAACCACCCAACTGTTGGCCAGACTCCAATCAGAACAATGGAACTGGGAAGAAACGGCAATTTGCCAAAGGACAGTAGTCAAGCCAGAACTTTACGCTGTGGGTTCCCACCATTGTGCCGGTTGTGAAGCCTAACCGGGATGGGCGTAGGCAAAGGAACATGATTAACTTCGGAGGAGAGGGTGGGTGGGGGAAGGCAGGAGGGTTTAAAAGGAAGGGAAAAAAGTATATCCAGAATGGAGTTAATCCTGATTAAGTGGGGATGTGGTACGGGAAGGGGAATAGGAAACTTGCTTTTTCTGTATTGAACAATATTGACATGGTGAGTTGCTGTGTCCGGAGGATGTCCATTTTATTGGCTTTTTTTTACATTATTTTATATATAAAGTGTAAACACTGGATGCCTTTATACTTAAATATAACATCTTCTGGTTTGATTGAGATGGTTCTGTTTTCATTTCTTCTATCTGACTCCCGGGTGGGGTATGGGTCCCCCTCCCTGGGGCCAAGAGCGGATACATTGGAAGGGGAATTCCACGCGCCTGATCCAGGGATTCTCACTGCCGGAGTCACCGACACTTGAAGCCTTCAACTGGGCACTAATGTTCATGGGTGTTCCTGGACTTTGGTCATCCAAATTCAAAACTGAGCAGCCTTCCACACTAATCCACGTTAATAGATATTGTCACATCTATTAACATAGCGAAAAGTCTTGTTTCTTGTGTGCTATACAGACAGAGCATACCATTCATAGAGTACATTTTTTTTGATTTGATTTTATTATTGTTATGTATTGATAGCTTAATTTTATTTATGGTGTCACAAATAGGCTTATATTAACACTGCTGTGAAGTTACTGTGAAAAACCCCACACTCTGGCACCTATTCGGGGTACACTTAGACCGTAAGTTAGAGGAACACAATTAGGGCACTAGGCCCATTGAATGGCAGAGCAGACTCGATCAAGACTGACATTTTTCTCATTCCCCATAACCCTTGATCCCCTTATTAATCAAGACCTATCTATCTCTGTCTTAATGACCCGGCCTCCACAGCCTTCTGCTGTAAAGAGTTCCACAGATTCCCCACTCTCTCGTTGAAGAAATTCCTCCTCATCTCTGTTTTAAAGGATTGTCCCTTTAGTCTGAGGTTGTGCCTCTGGTTCTGGTTTTTCCTACTAGTGGAAACATCCTTTCCATGTCCGCTCTATCCAGGGCCTTGCAGTATCCTGTAAGTTTCAATAAGATCCCCCCCCTCATCCTTCTAAACTCCGAGTACAGACCCAGAGTCCTGAACCCGTTTCCCCATATGTCAAGTTCTTCATTCCAGGGATCGTTCTTATTAACCTCCTCTGGACCCTTTCCAGATATGGGGCCCAAAACTGCTCACAATATTCCAAATGGGATCTGACCAGAACCTCAGAAGTCCATCCCTGCTCTTGTATTCTAGCCCTCTCGACATGAATGCTAACATTGCATTTGCCTTCGTAACTGCTCACTGAACCTGCACATTGTTCAAGATTTTCTTTTCTTCCTGTTTCTGATTTCCTAAGCATTTCCCCACTTAGAAGCTAGTCTCTGCCTCCATTCCTCCTTCCAAAGGGCAAAACCTCTCACTTTTCCACCTGCCACTTCTTTGCCTGCTCTCCATGTCCTTCTGCAGACCCCCCCCCCGGCTTCCTCAATACTCCCTCTACATATCTTTGTATCATCTACAAACTTGGTCTTCAGATCTTTCCTCTAAATTGTTGATGATGTACACTGTGAAAAGTTGTGATCCCAGCACCAACCCCTGGGGCACAGCACTAGTCACCAGCTGCCATCCTGGCAAAGACCCCTTTATCCCCACTCTCTGCCAATCTCTATCTGTGCCAGGATCTTATCCTTAACACCATGGGCTCTTATTTAACAGTCGCCTGGGTGGCACCTTGTCAAAGGCCTTCCGGAAATGTAAATAAATCACAACCCCTTTATCTGACTTCCTTGTTACACCCTCAAAGAACTCTTAACGGATTTCTCAGACGTAACCTCCCCTTGATGAAGCCGTGCTGACTCGGTCCTATTTCATGGAGAATTTAGTCTGGCCAATGCACCTAACCAACCCGTCTTTCAGATTGTGACAGAAGCCAGAGCATGCCCAAGATGTAACTGGTTTCTCACGTGCGCTACACAGACAAAGCATACCATTCATAGAGAAGGAAAGGAGAGAGTGCAGAATGTAGTGATTCCCAGCCGAAAGTAGAGTGTGGCAGAAGATCAATTTAATGCAGGGTAAGTCCACGCAAAAGTCTGACAGCAGCAGGGAAGAAGCTGTTCTTGAGGCAGTTGATACGTGGCCTCAGACTTTTAGCTTTCTCCTGACAGACGAAGGTGGAAGAGAGAGAGAATGTCCGGGGTCCTTAATTATGCTGGCTGCTTTGCCGAGGCAGCGGGATGGATTGGGCTACATTCATGACTTTGTAGTTCCTTGTGATTTTGGGCAGAGCAGGAGCCCATACCAAAGCTGTGATAGAATGTTTTCCATCGTGCATCTGTACAAAATTGGTGAGCTGACATGCCACATCTCCTTAGTCTGCTAAGGAAGAGGCATATTATAACTATAGTGTTGGCATACACTAGACCAGGGTGGGGGGAAGCTATGATTATGCTGGCTGGTTTGTGTGGTGGATTAGGCCTACATTCATGAGCCTTTGTCTCCATCAAATAATCCTGTGGTCTAATTCCACAAATCAGGGGTGTATTCACTAGATGGTCCGAGGAGGAGGAGGAGGAGTATCAGAAGCCCAGGAGGTAACTAAAGGACAGTCACCAATGATGAAGTGAATATAAACATAAATCCTAAGGAGGCCATTCATCCCATCAGGTCTATACCAACCACCCTTACACCCATTCTCCTCTTGTTACCTTAGTTTGCCCTCCTCACACTGATTTTAGCATGGACAATCCACCTCACTCATTGCTTTTGTCCCACAGGCCAAATGTGAGTTCATTGGTGGAATACTACTTGTGAGGTGCCTTGAAGTTCACATTACCCAACATGGAGTCCATTAATTCACTGGCAAAGTCATTCAAGATACAATTTATTTTATTGCAAACATTAAGACTTGTGTAATTACACCCACCATGATTTATTTCCCCCACCCCACCCATCACATTTAAGTTTCACTCATCCTGTCATCTGTATTATCTCAACATCCACTCAATTCCTGGTGTTGGCAGAGGAAGATTACAGGCACTAATCCCATCTACTGATCATGGCAACCAATTCCATCCAGTGCCTCACCCCCCCACACTGCTTCTGACCCTCCTGACTGAGGGGGGAGAAACAGGCCTAGTGAGAGGTCCAATGGATTCCAGTTGCACAACCCTGTCAGAGAGACAGGCCAGCCTTAGAGAAAATGGAAAGTTTTTTAAAACCCAATTAATTATTGCTCAAACATTTCAGGTCTTCCATCTTTTGTGTGACCATCACACATCCCAAAGTCCCCCACTTCCTGCTCTGGTCTCCCTGGACAGCAACTTCCACTTCCAGCAGTTTTCAACGCTGCAGTCACAGATCAACACACCAGGAATTTACACAATGCATTAACACAATGTGCGCCATTCCTGAGCATTCTGGAACAGACTTAATGGTCCAACTGCTAAAGGAGTGCCTATCCCCATAAGGCCTCTAGTGCAATGTTCCCTGTGGAATTGGGATTAAAATAAGCAAATCCCAAGGAGCTGATCCCAAATCTGTTGTTGGCTCCTCTCTGGTCTACAGGTACAGAATGCAATATTACATTGAGGATCACAATCTGTCCCCACCAGTACTATACCCCAGTGTTATACAGCAACAGACCCGTCCCCACAAGTACTGTACCTCTTATTCAGCAACAGACCCGTTTCTAACAATGTTGTACACCTCTCCCAGTTTGGTAGGAGTGTCAAGACTTACCACCAGGTGTACAAATAGTTAAAATACTTTCCATTATTATTAAAAATTATTAAAACAGTTTCTACTCTCTGCATTCCACTCGACTAAAAACCCTGGCACTGACACAAATCACCCAATAGGAAGCATCATCATCATCTCGAACAAACTCAACCAACAGCCACAGAACTGGCACCGGGCATCAGTTTGTGCACACTAATTATAAATAATTTAATGATTTTTTTTTTGAAGTTGTTTCTTACAAGGGTGTGGGTGTGGAGGGGTCAGAGTGGCTGATCAAAGTTGGTCTCTGGTGCTCACCGGTTTCTTCCACCACCACCACCACCACCACCACGCTCACTGACCCTTTGCCAGTTTGCATTTCCGCTTGACCCGGGAGAACGGACTCAGAGAGTCACAGAACACAAAGTCCCAGAGGACACGAAGCCAGGAGCTGTGCTGAGGCAAATTGTCATAAAACTCAGGCGCTATCTTCTTCACCTGAAATAGAGAGAGAAAGAGAGAGGCGGGGGGGGTGTCAGTCACACGTAGGAACTCCACATACACATTGTCCAATTTAGAACATAGAACATTACAGCGCAGTACAGGCCCTTCAGCCCTCAATGTTGCACCGGCCAGTGGACCCTCTAACCTAGACTATTCCAATATCATCCATACGCCTATCCACCGAACATTTGAATGCCCCCAAAGTAGGTGAGTCCACAACTGCTGCAGGCAGGGCATTCCACGCTCTCACCACCCTCTGTGTAAAGAACCTGCCTCTGACATCCAGCCTATAACTACCACCTCTTAATTTAAAGAGATGTCCCCTCGTGTTGGTCATCACCATCCAGGGAAAAAGGCTCTTACTATCCACCCTATCCAATCCGTTGATTTAAACCCTCAGAGTCTATAGAATCAACACCCCTCCCCCCAGCCCTGCCAACACTTCAGTTCCATTCCACTGTAGAATTTGATTCCTATTTCACCTACTTCCTAGGCAGTTCCAGCTGGTACCCATTGGCCACACGTGAAATGAATCTCTTCCCTCACCACCCCCACCCCCAAAAATGACAGGTAGCACAGTGGTTAACACTGCTGCCTCACAGCACCAGGACCCAGATTTGATTCCTGGGTCACTGTCTCTGTGGAATCTGCACATTCTCCGGGTGCTCTGGTTTCCTCCCACATCCCAAAAGTGTGCTCTTTGGGTAACAAATTGTCCCTATATTGGTCTCTATATGTCATTAAGACGTTAGGACAGCGGCGTGGGCTCGTTGGGCCGAAGGGCCTGTTTCCCGTGCTGTGTTGTTCTTTGTTGTTCTAAAAATTGCCCCTTAGTGTCAGAGGGACTAGCTAGGGTAAATGCATGGGGTTATGGGGATAGGGTAGGGTTATGGTTGGTGCTGCATGGCTTCCTCCTAACTATAAGACATTAGGAGCAGAATTAGGCCACTCGGCCCATCAACTCTGCTCCACCATTCAATCATGGTTGCTATTTTTCCCATCCTCATTCTCCTGCTATTTCCCTATAACTTCTGTTCCCCTGATTAAGGCAGAAATAGTTGGTTCTTGATTAAAGACACAGAATCCTGATTCTGTTCTATAAAGACAAGTTTTAGTGCCTTCCCACCACCCACATCTTGGGGAAAGGAGGGGGGGTTGTGGGGTAGGGAAGTAAGAGTTGTTGGAGCACCCTTTAGGTGCTTGGTCACCCTGACCAAGTTGTGAGAATTCAGCTCAACACCTCAATCACAGAATTAAAACGATGCTAAAAAGGAGGCCGTTCAGCCCATCGTACCCACACCAGCACTCCAAACGAGAATTGTGACTTAGTGCCATTCCCCTGTGCCCCCTGCACACGCTTTCTATTCAAATATTCATCTAACGCCTTCTTAAATTGTCTTGTTTGGGACCTGTCTCCACCAGACTACCAGGCAGCACATTGCAGACCCCAATCTCTTGCTGGGCAAGAAGGATTTCCCCCACATCACGTCTGCTTCTTGTGCAGATCATTCCCGCTCGGAAAAGGATCGAGAACGGTCTCTCCACCCGCCCCCCCCACCTCGTGATTACAAAGTATCTTCAATAACTGAATATATAAATATGATATTAAAATCATAGACTATCTTCAGAACTGTGCTCAGTTCTGGTCACCTCATTATAGGAAGGAGAGGGGATTTACAAGGATGTTGTCCCTGGATTGGGTGGCATACCTTATGAGGATAGGCTGTGGGAGCTCGATCTTTTCTCCCTAGAGAGACAAAAGATGAAAAGGTAACCTGGTAGAGATTTATAGATGTTGAGAGGTATAAATCGGGTGGATTTCAGTGGCTTTTTCACCCCCACCCCCCCCCCGAGGGCTGGAATGGACACAGGTTTAAGGTGCTGGGTAGTAGGTACAGAGGAGATATCGGGGTAAGTTTTTCCACTTAGAGGGTGGTGAGTGGAATCGACTGCTGTTGGTGGTGGAGGCAAATTTGATAGAGTCTTTCAAGAGACTTCTGGATGAGTACATGGAACTCAATAGAATTGAGGGTTATAAGTAAGCCTAGTAGGTATGGATGATATCAGAGCAACTTGTGGGCCAAACGGCCTGTTTGTGCTGTAGTTTTTCTATTTTGTACATATCTGATGCCTTTGGATCACATGCTGTACCTGTCCTGGGAGTGTTTGATGGGGGACAGTGTAGAGAGAGTTTTACTCTGTATCTAACCCTGTGCTGTACCTGTCCCAAGAGTAATATTCCATTGAAGTCTAACCAGTGTTTTGAAGAATCCAACACAACGTCCTTGCTGCTTTACTCTGTGCTCCTATTTATAAATCCCAGGACACACAGTCTGCTTTATTAACTGCTCCCTCCACCTGTTACACCAACTGCAGTGATCTCTGCACATTTACACACAGCTCCCTCTGCGATCGCTCCCTCTTTTTATAGTTTAGGAGGGGGAGTAGTGACCTTAAAATATGCAAGATTCTGCAGGGGTGGGGGGGGTTGGAATGACAAGGTGAATAGAACCCTGAGGGCCATTTGGCCCATCGAGCCTGCACTGACAACAATCCCACTCAGTCCTAAGCCTGTAACCCCATGTATTTACCTTGCCAACTTTCCTGATACTAAAGGCCAATTTAGCATAGCCGATCCATCCTAACCTGCATGTTTTCAACTGCGGGAGGAAACCCACAAAGAAACTGTCATCCAAGGCAGGAATTGAACCCGGCTCCCTGGCGTGGAGGCAGCAGGGGTAAGTGTTTCCCTCAAGAGGGTGGTGGGCGAGTGGAATTGGCTGCCATCGGTGGAGGCAAATTCAATAGGCTCTTTCAGGACAGGTATACTGTGCCAAATGCCAGGAGGAAGTTTCACCTCATTTGGAGTAGCGGGGACAGGGTGGGGGGGTTACATCCCAATCATCCAGGGATGTCCCATCATTATGAGGCCATCAGGAGAGAATTAGGGTGCGTAGATTGGACTAGGGAACTACAGGGACTGGGAACATCTGGAATGTGGTGCTTATTCAAGGAGCAGCTGCTGAGAGTCCTTGATAAGTATGTCCCTGTCAGGCAGGGAGGAAATGGACGAGTAAGAGAGCCTTGGTGTACGAAAAGAGTTGATTTGCTGGTTAAGAAGAAAAAGGAGGCTTATGTCAGGATGAGGCTTGAAGGCTCAGGTAGTGCAATGGATAGCTATAGATTAGCTAGGAAGGAGGTAAAAAGTGAATTGAGGAGAGCTAAGAGGGGACACGAGAAGATGTTGGCTGATAGGATTAAGGAGAATCCTAAAGCTTTCTTTCGATATGTTAAGAATAGAGGATTGGTTAGGGCGAGATTAGGGCCAGTCATAGATAGCAGTGGGAAGTTGTGCGTGGAGCCTGAAGAGATTGGCGAGGCACTGAATAAATATTTCTCTTCGGTATTCACGCAGAGTGCTGGAAATGTAGCTGTGGAGAGCACTGAGGTACAGGGTTGCAAATTGGGGAGTATTGTAGTAGATAGGGAGGATGTGTTAGGAATTCTCGAGGGTTTGAAGTTGGATAAGTCCCCTGGGCCGGACGGGATTTACCCTAGGATTCTCTGGGAGGCAAGAGAGGAGATTGCAGAGGCTCTGGCTCTGATCTTCAGGTCCTCGTTGGTTACGGGTGTGGTTCCGGAGGACTGGAGGATGGCGAATGTGGTCCCATTGTTTAAGAAGGGGAAGAGAGACCTTCCTGGGAATTATAGGCCAGTGAGTCTTACTTCTGTGGGGGCAAGGTATTGGAGAGAATTATTAGGGATAGGATTTATAGTTATTTGGAGAGATATGAATTGATTGGGGATAGTCAGCATGGTTTCGTGAAGGGTAGGTCATGCCTTACTAACCTCATTGAGTTTTTTGAGAAAGTGACCAGAGAGGTGGATGGGGGTAAGTCGGTTGATGTAGTATATATGGACTTTAGTAAGGCTTTTGATAAGGTGGCCCATGGAAGACTTCTACAGAAAATGCAGATGTGGGGAATAGAGGGTGATTTAGCTAATTGGATTAGAAATTGGCTGGCAGATAGAAGACAGAGGGTGGTGGTTGATGGGAGATATTCATCGTGGAGTTCGGTGACGAGTGGTGTGCCTCAGGGGTCTGTTTTGGGGCCCTGCTGTTTGTAATTTTTATAAATGATCTGGATGAGGGTATTGAAGGATGGATTAGTAAATTTGCAGATGACACTAAAGTCGGTGGAGTGGTAGATAGTGAAGATGGGTGTTATAGTTTGCAGAGGGACTTGGACAAGTTGCAGAGCTGGGCCGAGAGGTGGCAAATGGATTTTAATGTGGAAAAGTGTGAGGTAATGCACTTTGGCAGGAATAATAAATGTGTAGAGTAAGGGCTAATGGTAGGGCTCTTAATAGTGTTGATGAACAGAGGGATCTTGGTGTATTTGTGCATAGATCCCTGAAAGTAGGCAGTCAAGTCGATAAAGTTGTTAGGAAGGCATATGGAGTCTTAGCTTTTATTGGTAGGGGGATTGAATTTCGGAGCCGCAACGTCATGTTGCAACTGTACAAAACTCTAGTGCGGCGCACTTGGAGTATTGTGTCAGTTCTGGTCCCCACATTATAAGAAAGATGTGGAGGCATTGGAGAGGGTTCAGAGGAGGTTTACCAGGATGTTGCCTGGTATGGAGGGCAGGTCCTATGAAGAGAGGTTGAAGGATTTGAGGCTGTTTTCGTTAGAAAGGAGGCGGCTAAGGGGGGATCTTATTGAAGCATATAAGATAATTAGAGGTTTGGATAGGGTGGACAGTGATAGCCTTTTTCCTAGGATGGAGAAAGCTAGCACGAGGGACACAACTTTAAATTAAGGGGTATGAGTTATAGGACGGATATAGAGGTAGGTTCTTTACTCAAAGAGTGATTAGGGAGTGGAATGCCCTGCCTGCAGCTGTTGTAGATGCGCCAAGTTTGGTGGAGTTTAAGAGGTTAGTTGATAAGTATATGGATGAGAAGGGAATGGTTTAGTTAGGAGGGGCATTGCTTTTTATTTTGGTCGGCACAACATCGAGGGCCGAAGGGCCTGTTCTGTGCTGTATTGTTCTATGTTCTATGTTCTATGTTCTATCTTCCAAAACCAAAAATAAAAAGGACTTTAAGCCTGCCTACCATTTCAGAAAAAGCATCGCCGACCCTATTTGCAGGTGAACAGCCAAGCAAATCCCCAAGGAAGGGATGGGGAGCCGTTACCTGAGGTAGCTTGCTGCCAGGGATGCTGGGGAAGTCGTGATGCTCCATGTGGTAGCCCACGTTGAACGTTAACCAGTTGAGGCACCCGTAGTAGGAGTAGGTCTCGTACCCCTTCAGAAACATGTAGTGCTCGGCAATGAAGTGCCCCGAGAACGGGTGAAGGCCCATGCCCAACATGGAGCCGGCCAGCATGTAGAAGATGGGCTTGAGGCCCCAGGCGCGGTAGATCACGAGGTCGTAGGCCAACTGCACCATGGCATTGGCCAGCTCCATTCGCGTGACGGGCTTGGGGTTGACATACAGGGGCCGCAGCACGTAGAAGAGGGGCTGCAGGAAGAGCCAGGCGACCTTGCGGGCGGGCGTGCGGAAGAAGCGGCCCTCGAACGCGGTGGGCACGTCGACGTCCAGCCCATCGCCCCCCAAGTACCGGTGGTGGTCTATGTGGTACTTCTTGAAGGAGGCAGAGTAGGGCATGCCAATGGGCAGGTTGGCAAACACAGCAAACCAGCGGTTCCACCTGGCGTCCTTGTTCCCGAAGGCGACGTTGTGAGAGATGTCATGGATGGCCAGCGTCAGGGAGTGGTTGACGCAGCCACCCAGCGCATAGGCCCAGAAGAGCAGCCAGCCCCACGATAAATCCTTGACCAAATAGCACGAAAGCAGCTGGAAGAGAACCATCGCGCTCACAATCCATTTCAGGTGGGGATCCGGGGTCATGAGAGACTTGATCTCTGGGTGCTTGGCTGCACACAAAAAAAAGGTGGGAACCAATTACAATATCCATTTTCTGCTCAAATCCTAAAATAAAACCCACATTCTTAATGTGGGATAAAAATCTATGTGTTTGGTGATGTACAGGGAAAGGAGGGAACAAGTGATCAAAAGTGGTGCTATTTTTGGAAAGCAATATAACTATAGAATCCTACAGGGCAGAAAGAGACCCTTCAGCCCATCGAGTCTGCACCGACCATAATCCCACCCAGGCCCTACCCCCACTAATCTCTCTAACCTACGTAGAGGCCCTTCGGCCCATCGAGTCTGCACTGAATACAATCCCACCCAGGCTCTAGTCCTCCATATCCCTACCTATCACACCTACTAATCCCCCTAACATACGCATCCCTAGACACTAAGGGGCAATTTCTTAGCACAGCCAATCGACCCAACCCGCACATCTTTGGGATAAAACCAGGAGCGTCCTGAGGAAACCCTCACAGGCGTGAGGAGAACGTGCAAAATCCACACAGAGACGGACAGTGACCCGAGCCGGGGATCGAACCCAGGACCCTGGAGCTGTGAAGCAGCAGTGCTAACCCGCTGTGCTACCGTGCTGCTTGGCCAACAACTTTTCATGAGGAAGGTAACTCCTGGCATTTGAGGGAGTGTATGAGCTTCCCTTTTGTCTCCATGGGATGTGGGAGAATCACTGGCTGGGCATTCTGTTGCCCATCCCTAATTGCCCCCCTTGAACTGAGTGTCTTGGCCATTTCAGAGGGGCACTCAAGAGTCAACCCCATTGCTGTAGGTCTGGTGCCACATACAGGCCAGACTGGGTAAGGACAGCGCAGTGGCACAGTGTTAGCACCACTGCCTCAGTGCTAGAGACTGGCTTCAATTCTCAACCTCGAGTGATTGTCTGGAGCTTGCACAGTGTCTGCGTGGGTTTCCTTTGGAGTGCTCTGGTTTCCTCCTGTGGCCCAAAAACGTGCGGATTAGGTGAATTGGTCATGCTAAATTGCCCCTTAGTTGTCCCAAAATGTTTTCATTTATTCTCGTCGCAAGTAGCTTTACATTAACACTGCAATGAAGTTACTGTGAAAATCCCCTGCTTGCCACACTCATGCTCCTGTTTGGCTACACCGAGGGAGAGTTTAGCATGGCCAAGCCACCTAACCAGCACTGTGGGAGGAAACCCATGCAGACATGGGGAGAATGTGCAAACTCCAAACGACAGTGACCCGTGGTAGATCACTGGCATTGAGGCAGCAGTGCTAACCATTGTGCCATCTTAGCTTTATATTGCAAATTTAGATTCCTCCAGCTACCAGTGAGATTCGAACCCGTGTCCCCCATAGCACTAGCCTGGGGCTTTTGGATCATTAGACCAGTAACTTAGCACCACCTCTGAGGTATCTCTCCATAGATCCCAGGAAAGATTAATATTTAGAAAAGGTTTGCTAAGGAGGGGAGTGTGGGGTGAGGACACACACACTTGCTCTATCATAGAGACAGAATCCCTACAGTGCAGGAGGCCATTTGGCCCATTGGTGAAGACTCAATCACAATTCCACCCAGGCCTATCCCTGTAACCCCACATATTTACTCTGCTAATCCCCCTGACAATAAGGAGCAATTTAGCATGGCTAATCTACCTAATCTGCACATCTTTGGACACTAAGGGCCAATCCTGCTGACCAACACATCTTGGGAGATCCCATGAGATGTACCAATTAAGTGTGAGGGTGGACTTCAGTTTAACATCCTTATCCCCAGCCCTACCTCATCCTGAAGCTATTAAAGATCAAAGATGTGCAGAGAGAGATTTTGGGCAGGGTGGGGGGGAATGGAGGGAGGGATTTATTTATTCATTCACAGCACATGGGTGTTGGCTGGATGGGGCAGCATTAATTCCCATCCCTAATTGCCCAAAGTCAGTTGCTGTGGCTCTGGGGTCACATGTAGGCCAGACTGGGGTCATGACAGCAGATTTCCTTCCCTAAAGGGAAGCAGATGGGTTTTTCCAACAATGGTTTCATCAGTACATTCTTAATCCCAGATTTTTTTTTTTTTAAAAATATATTGAATTCAAATCCCACCATCTGCCGTGGCGGGATTCAAACCCAGCTCGCTCAGAACGTTAGCTGAGTTTCTGGATTAATAATCCAGTGATAATACCACTGGGCCAACTCCTGCCCAGCTGGGTTATTAGGACGATTGCAAAATCCCTACAGCGCAGGAGGAGGCCATTCAGCCCATCAAGTCAACACTCTCTCTCCGACAGAGCACCAATGATAGCTGTATGTGAAGGGCGGGGAGGGGGGGTGGAAATTGAAAACATGGGTGAAAACTTTTATCTCAAAAATCAGGGATTAGAAGAGGGGGTAACAAGTTACCAGAATATCATCATTTCTGTGTCTTTCCAGGATGCAAACACAAAAGGCACTGACAAAGGCTGTTAGTGTATGCTTGACCTGGACCATCTGATGGGCAACACGACAGCGCAGTGACTATTGCTGTGCAGATACATGGATTTGGGCCTGTGTCTGCGGGAGTTTGTGCATTCTCCCTGTGCTTGCATGGGTTTTCTCCAGGAGCTCCGGTTTCCTCCCACATCCCAAAGATGTGCTCTTAGGCTAATTGGCAAAAGAGATTCTCCCTAAGTTGTCTCAAATTTGGTTTTTAATCCATAGATCTATAAACATGGACAGGGATCGCGTGCAGAAGTGGGAACATCAGGGTGGCGGCGCGGGCTCGTTGGGCCGAAGGGCCTGTTTCCCATGCTGTTTTGTTCTTAAACAAGACCTGCATTCCTGACTAGTGTGATCATGCCCGTGTGCGTGGGTAAGTGGAGCTGGCTCTACCCTTCATCCAAATAAACTCGCACGACAGGTTTAGCGACAAGAACATCAATCGTCACCCAGGCAGAACCATCAAGCGTGAGGGTTAGCAGAGGTGCAATTTAACCCTTTCAATATCAGTTACAGGATCATCCTTTTTCCAACACCAGAGAGAGAAATCACCAAAAGACAATTATTGACAGCAGCAACTTCTACATCTCTGCTTCTTTTTGTCACACTGATTAACATACAGGGGAAAGTATTGTTTTTTGCCACACAGACAAACGAGAGAGAGTGGGTGGAGAGTGTCTGGAACAGAGGGAGTAGCAGAGACGGCTACAATTTTGTCTTTTGAAAAGCATTTAGACAGTTCAGAGAATCCCTACAGTGCAGGAGGCTCCATTCGGCCCATCAAGTCTGTACTGACCACAATCCCACCCCAGGTCCTATTCCACCTATTTACCCCGCTGATCCCCCTGATGTTAAAGATTAATTTACCACGGCCAATCCACCTAACTCGCACATCTGTGGGAGGAAACAGGAGCACCTGGCGGAAACCCACGCAGACATGGGGAGAACATGCAGACTCCACAGGCACACAGTGACCCGAGCCGGGAATCAAACCCGGGTCCCTGGTCACAGTGCTGCATTAGATAAGGTGGATTTAGAGGGATATGGGGCAAACGCAGGCAGTTGGGTCTAGCTTAGGTGTTCTAAGAAGGGAGGGTAGCATGGACAAGTTGGGCCGAAGGGCCTGATTCCATGCTGTAAACCTGAGTCTAAAGCATACCATTCATAGAGTACAAGGGAAGACGGAGAGTGTGCAGAATGTAGTGTTGATTTCATTTATTATTAGCACACAGTGAAAAGTGTTATTTTTTGCATGCTATACAGACAGCATACCATTCATAGAGAAGGAAATTAAAGTTTAAGTGGTTTTAGCCACAAGTAAGGCTTATATTAACACTGCAATGAACTTATTTGAAAATCCCCTAGTCACCACACTTCAACACCTGATCAGGTACACTAAGGGTCAATTTTGCACAGCCAATGCACCTCACCCACCCATATTTCAGACTGTGGGAGGAAACCCATGCAGACATGGGGAGAATGTGCAAACTCCACACAGATAGCAACCCAAGCTGGAAATCAAATTGAATCAGATCCCTCATGTCGCCAGGGACCCGGGTTCGATTCTCAGCTTGAGTCACCGCAGGGAGTTCCTTGCGATGTGGAGATGCCGGTGTTGGATTGGGGTAAACACAGTAAGAAGTCTGACAACACCAGGTTTAAGTCCAACCGGTTTATTTGACAGTAAACTCAAGCTTTCGGGGTTTGTCCCTTTGTCAGGTGAACGGAGACCGTCTGTGCTGTTATATGCTCGGAGGCCAGAACTCTCCACTCACCTGACAAAGGGACAAACCCCGAAAGCTTGAGAGTTTATTATCAGATAAATCGATGGCAGTTACTTGCCGCAGGATTCCCAGCCTCTGACCCGCTTTGGTACCCACAGTATTCATAGGGCTGGGTCCGGTTCAGTTTCTGCTCAATGGTAACCCCTCCAGGATGTTGATGGTGGGGAATTCAATGAAGGCAACGTCTGTGCATTCTCCCCATGCCTGCATGGGTTTCCTCCCAGTATTCCAGTTCCCCCCCTCCAACACTCCACAGACGTGCAGGTTGGATGGATTGGCCGTGCTAAATTGCCCCTTAGTGTCCTGGGACACACAGTTATTCCGCTAACCTATGTTGGGTTATAGGGATAGGGCCTGGGTGGGATTGTGGGCAGTGCAGACTCGATGGGCTGAATGGCCTCCTCCTGCACTCGTAGGGATTCTATGAAGTTGACAGCTGGGGGGGGTTGACTTGAAGAACTTGGTGATGATCTGAGGGGTCAAGGGCAGCAGATACATGAGAACAGCACCATGTGCAAGTTTCCCTCTGAGCCACTCCCCATCCTGGCTTTTTAGAATTTGTTTGTGGGATATGGGCATCGCTGGCTGGGCCAACATTTATTGTCCATCTCTAGTTGCCCTCTTGGAGGGCAGTTGCGAGTCAACCACATTGCTGTGGCTCTGGATTCAGTAGGCCAGACTGGGGTAAGGATGGCAAATTTCCTTCCCTAAAGGACCCAGATGGGTTTTTCCGATAATGGTTTCATGATCGTCAGTAGATTCTTAATTCCAGTTATTTCACTGAATTCAAATTCCACCATCTGCCGTGGTGGGATTTGAACCCAGAACATTAGCTGAGATTCCAGATTAACAGCCTAGCAATAATACCACCAGCACACCTAAAACATGTAAATAGATTGGCTTTTTGGAAAATCCTGGACTGTTTTCCTTCTAACCCCTCACTTACGCTGGCACCAATTCACCATCCCTTAATGTTCAATGGTACTGCTTTCATTGAATTCCTTAACCTTCTGAGGGGTTACCATTGACCAGAAACTGAGCTGGACCCAGCCACAGAAATACTGTGGCTACTGGAACAGATCAGAGGCTGGGAATGCTGCAGAGAGTAACTCACCCTCCTGACTCCCCAACGGGCACAACTCAGGAGGGTGATGGAATACTCCCCACTTGCTCAACACCACTCAGGAAGCTCAACACCACCTAGGAGAGAAGGCAGCTAAGAGGTAACTTAATTGAGACATACAAGATGATCAGAGGGTTAGATAGGGTGGATAGTGAGAGCCTTTTTCCTCGGATGGATAACACGAGGGGACATAGCTTTAAATTAAGTGGTGGTAGTTATAGAACAGATGCTAGAGGTGGGTTCTTTACTCAGAGGGTAGTAAGGGTGTGGAATGCCCTGCCTGCAGCAGTTGTGGACTCGTCAAGTTTAAGGGTGTTCAAATGGTCAGTGGATAGACATATGGATAGCACTGGAATAGTTTAGGACAGAGGGTCATAAAATTGGTTACATTGGTCAGCGCAACATCTAGGGCTGAAGGGCCTGTACTGCGCTGTAATGTTCTAAAGCAGTCCCACTTGATTGTTTGTGGATGTGGTGCCATTCACTCCCTCCACCACCGACGCTCAGTAGCAGCAGCGTGTACCATCTACAAAACGCACTGCAGCAACTCACCAGGGATCCCTCAACAGCACCTTCCAAACGTACACTATTTCTACCATCTCGAACAACGTCTCCAAACTCCATTCTGGGACACTAAGGGACAATTTAGCATGGCCAATCCACCTAACCTGCACATCTTTGGACTACCCTACTCCACTAACACCTCTCCAACCATAACAAAATATTTTTTGAATTCTAGTCTTAAACTCCAAATGTGTACCTTGGAGCTGCCAGGCATTGATCAAGCTAGTTAGAGGATTTGACTTATTATTGTCACATGTATTAACATGGTGAAAAGTATTGTTTCTTGTGCGCCATCAGACAAAACAATGATGGGAGAAGGAAAGGAGAGAGTGCAGCTAGGCTATAGAGAAAGATCAACTTAATACGAAGTAGGTCCATTCGAAATGCTGATTGCAGCAGGGGAGAAGCAGTTCCTGAGTTGGTTGGTACGTGACCTCAAACTTTTGTATCTTTTTCCCTGAAGGAAGAAGGTTGAAGAGAGAATGTCCGGGGTGCATGGGGTTCTTAATTATGCTGGCTGCTTTGCCAAAGCAGATGGATGTGTAGACAGAGTCAATGGACAGGAGGCTGGTTTGCATGATGGATGGGGCTACATTCACAACCTGGTGCTGAGAGACAATAGTGCTAATCACTGTGCTGTCCCTTCACTGCCAGTTCCTTGCGGTCTTGGGTAGAGCAGGAGCCCATACCAAGCTGTGATACAACCAGAAAGAATGCTTTCTATGGTGCATCCGTAAAAGTTGGACAGAGTCTTGGCCGACATGTCAAATTTCCTTAATCTGAGAAAGTAGAGGCGTTGATGGGGCTTTATCTATAGTGTCGGCATGGGAGGGTCCAGGACACATCTAGTATGAATGCCTAGGCATCCTGCAGCTATATTTGGGTAGGATTCCCAAATTAAAAACTTCTAGACAGGAGATATCCCAGTAGCTACCTGGATTCCATCAGTGGAACTTTTCTGGTTTTGGGACTCCTTGCTGTCACCATGTGAACTGGCAATGGTCTAGCCCAGGGATGGGCAGGCCAGGCTGGATTAAGAATTTACTGATGACCTATAGTTGGAAAAACTCATCTGGTTCCTTCAGGGAAGGAAATCTGCTGTCCTTATCCTGGTCTGGACTACATGTGATTCCAGAGCCACAGCAATGTGGTTGACTCTCAACTGCTCCTCCAAGGGCAACTAGGGATGGGCAATAAATACCTGGCCCAGCCAGTGACACCCATGTCTCATGAATGAATAAAAAAACTCAGTGTAAGCAGGATAAATACATGGGATTATGCAGATTGGATTCTTGTTAGTACAGACCTGATAGGTCAAATGGCCTCTTTGTTGCACTGTAGGGATTCTAAGTCAGGCTTGTTCACTCACTGTGACCCCATGAATAAGATTAAATACATTTAACACACCCAATATTTTACAACCACATAGAAAATACTTCATTCGTGGAAAATAGAATCATGAGGAGGCCATTCAGCCCTTTGAGCCTCTTCCATCATTTTGATCATCCAACTCAAATACCTGATCCCACCTTCCTCCCTCAGCTATATTTTTTTGATCCCCTTTGCCCCAAAGTGCTACATCTAACTCCTTCTTGAATACATTCAATGTTTTGGCCTCAAACAAGAAACAGAAAATGTTAGGAAAAGATCTGACTCAAAAACATTGGCTCCATTCTCTCTCCACAGATGCCGTCAGCCCCATTGAGATTTTCCAGCATTTTCTAACAACATTTTAGCCTCAGCAGCTTTCTGTGGAAGTGAATTCCACACACTCAACACTCTCGGGGTGAAGAAATATCTCTTCTCAGACTGTGACTCCTGGTTCTAGATCCCCATCACTGGGAACATCCTCCCCTGCATCTACCCTTTCTAGTCCCGTTAGAATTTTAAGTCTCTATGAGATTCCCCCCTCTGAACTCCAGTGAAAACAATCCTAACCTGGTCACTCTCTCCTCATGCATCAGTCCCACCATCTCCAGAATCAGCCTGGTAAACCTTTGCTGCATTCCCTCGAGAATAAGAGCATCCTTCCTCAGGTAAGACCAAAATTCACACAATCACCTAGATATGGCCTCACCAAGGCCGTGTACAACTGCAACAACACATCCCTACTCCTGTACTCAAAACCTCTCGCAATGAAGGCCAACATAGCATTTGCCTTCTTTACCGCCTGCTGCACCCACATGCTTACCTTCAGCAACTGGTGTACAACAGCACCCAGGTCTCGATGCATATTCCTCTCAATTTATACCCAGATAGTAATCTGCCTGCTACTTGAGTGGGATAATCTCACATTTATCCACATTAGTGAATCTGCCCTCTCACTCAACTTGTCCAAATCACGCTGGCGAATCTCTGCGTCGTCCTTGGCCCACCCAACTTTTGTATCATCTGTAAAAGTTGGAGATATTACATCAAAATCATTAACGTATAGTGTGAATAGCTGGGGGTCACAGCTTTGATCTCTGTGGTAGCCCACTAGTCAGTGCCTGCCATTCCGAAATTTACTCCTGCTCCTTGTTTCCTGTCGACCAACCAGTTCCTTTACCCATCTCAATACACTGCCACCAATACCACATACTTTCATTTTATACCTTATGGTCAATCTTTTGTCAAAAGCCTTCTGAAAGTGCAAACAAACTTCATCCACTGGTTCCCTCATCAACTCTACTGGTTGAAGAATTCCAAGAGATTTGTCAAGCACGATTTCCACCACCCCCCCCCCCCCAACTTCCTCTCCCCCTCTTACAAACGTAAGCCTATTTGTGACACTAAGAATGATGAACTTGAAGCTCTTGACCATTTCCACTTCACCGACATGGACATGTCCTCCTCTACGCTTCCTGAAGTCGATGACAATCTCCTTCATTTTGTTGACACCGAGGGAGAGATTATTGTCACCGCGCCAGTTCTCCAGATTGTCTCATTCCTGTACTCTGTCTCATCATTGTTTGAGACCCAACCCACTGTGTCATCAGCAAACTTCAATCTGGAGTTCGCGTCTCAAGTTGAACGTCTTTCTCGCTGAGTCAGCAGTTCAACACAAAACATCAACTCTGTCTCTATCCTCAGATGCTGCCAGACCTGCTGAATATTTGCAGCATTTTGTTTTTATTTCAGATTTCTACACCCACAGTCCTTTGCTTTTATGTATTTACAGCACACAGATGTGCAAAAGCCAATGTCTTCCGGTACTGAGGAACAGCCATCACCTGACACTGCGCGGATTCAAGTTATTTTGCAAATGGATCCGAGATAAGATGAGCAAGTGCTCCCTTGCACAGTGCTTAAAAATTATTTATTAGTGCTACAAGTAAGGCTTGCATTAACACCGCAGTGAAGTTAGCAAAATTCCCCTAGCTGCAAAGGAGAATTTAGCACCTAAACAGCTGAAATGGCACAGTCCAACTTTTGGACTGTGGGAGAAAACTGGAGCACCCGGAGGAAACCCATGCAGAAACAGGGAGAATGTGCAAACTCCACACACACGGGGACCCAAGCCAGGAACTGAACCCAGGCTCCCTGACACGCCGTGAGGCAGCAATGCTAACCGCTGTGCTATGGGAGGGGATTTGAGCCTTGGGCACAACCTTAGGCTAAAGAGATGATCCTTCAAATTTAAATGAGGAGGAATTTCTTCAGCCATGGAGTGGGGAATCTGTGGAACTCTTTGCCACAGAAGGCTGCGGAGGCCAGGTCATTGAGTGTCTTTAAAGACAGAGATAGATAGGTTCTTGATTAATAAGGGGATTGGGGGTTATGAGGAAAAGGCAGGAGAATGGGGATGAGAAAAATATCAGCCATGATTGAATGGCAGAGCAGAGTCGATGGGCTGAGTGGCCTAATTCTGCTCCAATGTCTCATTGTCTTTGAGTGATGGATACACAATGTTCACCTTCAAAGGGCAACTGGTCAAATATTTGAAGTTAAAGTAATGGTGGGGACAGAGTCAGAACAGAGGGGGGCAAACAGGACTGGAGGAGATCAGAAAGAACTAGGTCCTGGCTGTTGTGCCCTGAAGATAGATTTGAGGAAGATTCAGATAAATACTATGTGACCCCAGATAATGAGTGTTTTCTATTCATTTGTGGGACATGAGTGTCACTGACTGGGCCAGCATTTATTGCCCATGGAGGGCAGTTGAGATTCAATTACATTGCTGTTGCTCTGGAGTCACATATAGGCCAGGCCAGGTAAGGACGGCAGATTTCCTTCCCTAAAGGACACTAGTGAACCAGATGGGTTTTTTCCACAATGGTCATCAATAGATTTGTAATTTTGTTTTATTGAATTCAAATTCCACCATCTGCCGTGGTGGGATTCGAACCCAGGTCCCCCAAACATGAGCCAAGTTTCTAGATTAACAGTATAGCGATAATACCGCTAGCCATCGCCTCCCCTCGGCAATGGTGGGAAAAACCTGCCTCGCCCCCATCCCAAATTTTAATAACCAGTCCTTACTGAAGTGGACAGGAAGGGGCAATGAGTACAAGTACCAATTTAAGGAGGAAATAGATTTCTCAATGCGAGGCATGAGGGGGGAATAGAACATTACATTACAGGACAGGCCCTTTGGCCCTCGATATTGCGCTGACCTGTGAAACCAAAATAAAGCCCATCTAACCTACACTATTCCAATAACATCCATATGTTTATCCAATGACCATTTAAATGCGCTTAATGTTGGCGAATCCACTACTGCTGCAGGCAGAGCATTCCACGCCCTTACTACCCTCTGGGTAAAGAGCCTACCTCTGATATCTGTCCAATATCTATCGCCCCTTGTTTTAAAGCTATGTCCCCTCATGTTAGCCACCGCCAACCGAGGAAAAATGTTCTCATTGTCTACCTATTCTAATTCTCTGATCATCTTGTATGCCTTTATTAAGTCACCTCTTAACCTTCTTCTCTCTAATGAAAACATTCTCAAGTCTCTCAGCCTTTCCCCATAAGACCTTCCCATCATACCAGGCAACATCCTGGTAAATCTCCTCCGCACCCTTTCCAATGCTTCCACATCCTTCCCATAACGCGGCGACCAGAACTGTACGCAATACTCCGAGTGCGGCCACACCAGAGTTTTGTACAGCTGCAACATGACCTCATGGCTCCGAAACTCAATCCCTCTACCAATAAAAGCGAAACAGCCAGAATGTCCAGGTGGCACGGACATTCTCTCTCCCACCTTCTTCCGTCGGAAAAAAGATACAAAAGTCTGAGGTCACGCACCGACCGACTCAAGAACAGCTTCTTCCCTGCTGCTGTCAGACTTTTGAATGGACCTACCTCGCATTAAGTTGATCTTTCTCTACACCCTAGCTGAGACTGTAATACTCTCTCCTTTCCTTCTCTATGAATTGCATGTTTTGTCTGTATAAGCGTGCAAGAAACAATATTTTTCACTGTATGCTAATACATGTGACAATAATAAATCAAATGAAATCAAGAAAAGGTCGAGGAGGCTCTTGAGTTGAGACCCTAGCAGAGGGCTAGCATGGATATGGTGGGCTGAATGGTCTCAATCTTGGCCTCTGATTGTTGGCCCTTGAGGTGAAACGCAACAAGAGACACATTGTCCCCTCTACTGACCTAAGCTCAGAAGTAGCCTCTAAAATCATAGAATCCTCACAGTGCAGCCACTCAGCCCATCAAGTCTATGCAGATCCTTACCCACAGCCCCACAAATTTCCCCCACTAATTTCCCCCTAACCCATACATCCCATGCTGGGGTGCAGCAAGAAGCCACCGACTCCAAATCAGTTGAGTCCAAAGCCTTGTCTGAAGAAACAGATGAGTCGATCCAGTGTCACCAACTGCTGCCTTCTCAAAAGCAATGTCTAAAGTTCCCAGTGCAGTTCCACGGACCACAGCTTTGAGAAGGATCTGGAGTTGAAAGAGTGGTGACAGAACCAGAAAAACAGTAGTTGGTTAAAAACTGGTCCATTAATAACGGTGAATCATACGGCCAGTCCACTGGACACCAAGGGGTCATTTAGCATGGCCAATTCATCTAAATCAGCATGTGATGGGCAGCAGTTGACCCTTCAGGGGGACTAGCTAGGGTAAAATCCCAAGGCCTTCTACAAATATGTAGAAAGTAGAAGGATGAGAAGAGAAGGGATAGGACCTATAAAAGGTGAAGGGGGAAAAGTCTGTATGGAACCGGAAGAAATGGCAGAGGTGCTTAATGAGTACTTTGCCTCAGTATTCACGGTGGAAAGTGATCTAGGAGGATGCACTACAAGTTTGCGGCAGACTGAAAAGATTGAGTATGTAGATATTAAGGAAGCGGATGTGTTAGCATTTAAAAGTTCTATCAAGATAGCCAAGTCTCCGGGACCAGATGGGATGTACCCCAGGTTATTGTGGGAGGTGAGGGATGTCATTGCAGAGCCCCTGGCGATGACCTTTGCGTCGTCGATGGAGATGGGAGAGGTTCCGGAGGATTGCGGATGTGGTCCCTATTTTCAAGAAAGGGAACAGGGATAGTCCTGGAAATTACCGACAGGTGAGTCTGACCTCAGTGGTTGGTAAGCTGATGGAGAGGCTTCTGAGGGACAAGATTTATGAGCATTTGGAGAAGTTTCGGTTGATTAGAAATAGTCAGCATGGTTTTGTAAAAGGCAGGTCGTGCCTTACGAGCTTAATTGAGTTCTTCGAAAATGTGACTGAACACATTGACGAAGGAAGAGCAGTGGACGTGGTGTACATGGTCTTCAGCAAGGCATTTGACAAGGTCCCACATGCAAGACTTCTTGAGAAGGTGAGAGGCCATGGGATCCAAGGGGCTTTGGCCTTGTGGATCCAGAACTGGCTTGCCTGCAGAAGGCAGAGGGTGGTTGTGGATGGCTCTTTTTCTGCATGGAGGTCGGTCACCAGTGGAGTGCCCCAGGGATCTGTTCTAGGACCCTTGCTGTTTGTCATTTTCATAAATGACCTGGATGAGGAAGTGGAGGGATGGGTGAGTAAGTTTGCAGATGACACGAAGGTCGGTGGTGTTGTGGATGGTCTGGAGGGATGTCAGAAGTTGCAGCATGACATCGACAGGATGCAAGACTGGGCGGGGAAGTGGCAGATGGACTTCAACGCTGATAAATGTGTTGTGGTCCATTTTGGCAGATCCAACGGGATGAATGAGTACACTATCAAAAGTAGGAGTCTTAGCTGTGTGGAAGAGCAGAGGGATCTTGGGGTCCGGGTCCATAAGACTCTCAAATCGGCCTCCCAGGTGGAGGATGTGGTTAAGAAAGCTTACGGTGTACTGGCCTTCATTCATCGAGGGATTGAGTTAAGGAGTCAGGAGGTAATGCTGCAGCTTTATAGGACCCTTGTCAGACCACACTTGGAGTACTGTGCGCAGTTCTGGTTGCCTCACTATAGGAGGGACGTGGAAGCTATTGAAAGGGTGCAGAGGAGATTTACAAGGATGTTGCCTGGATTGGGAGGCATGCCTTATGAAGACAGGTTGAGGGAGCTGGGACTGTTCTCCTGGAGAGACGAAGGTTGAGAGGCGACCTGATAGAGGTTTACAAGATGTTGAGAGGAATAGATAGTCTCTGAGAGTCCACCCTATTTCCCAGGGCTGAAATGGTCGCAACGAGAGGGCACAGATTTAAGGTGCAGGGAAGCAAGTACAGAGGGGATGCTAGGGGAAAGTTTTTCACTGAGGGTGGTGAGTGAATGGAATCGGCTGCCGTCAGTGGTGGTCGAGGCGAACTCGCTGGGGTCTTTTAAAAGACTTCTGGATGATTATATGGGATCCAATGGGATTGGGGGTTATAGATAGGTCTATGGCTGGGTAGGTTTTGATGTGTTTGGCACAACTTGTGGGCCGAAGGACCTGTTTGTGCTGTAGTGTTCTATGTTCTATTTTCTAAAATGAATGGGATCACGGGAATAAGGCCGGATGGGATTGTGGTTGGTACAAACTCGATAGTGCAGAAGGAGGCCATTCAGCCTGTGCGGTTCTATGATCTTTGGACACTAAGGGGCAATTTAGCGTGGTCAATCCAACTAACCCGCACTTCTTTGGACTATGGAGGAAACCCACACAGACAGGGAGAATGTGCAAACTCCACACAGACAGTGGCCCAAGCCAGGAATCAAACCTGGGTCCCTGGTGCTGTGAAGCAGCAGTGCTAACCACTGCACCACTCCTTTGCCTAAGGTTTGCTGAGCTTTGCCAACATCAGCTGACTCAGTGTTGGATTGTGTTTGATAATGTTCACACACTGGGACATTTGCCTAGGCAAATTCTTGTTAAACAGGAACTCAGGCCAACGCTCCCTCTTGCTACTTAAACATCACTTTGCAGCCGTCCCCATTCCAGTCAGCACAAATCATACAGGCATTGCCCAGACTTCCTCGCTGTCATTATCCACAGAACTTTGGCCACACGTGATTAATACTGTTGACCAGGTTACTGCCGGAATTTATTTGCATATTCGCTGATTAACCACGCAAAAAACACAAATACAGAAACTCGGGAAGGGGAAGATTTTTCAAATACTCACTCCAAGGGCTAGAACACAAAATGCAGCCTGACACTGCCCCCAGGAGGTGAAGATGCAGGGCTGCCGCCAGGCTCGGCACAGAAGGAGTGCCGCACTGCCAGAGGGGCTGCCGCCAGGCTCGGCGCAGAAGGAGTGCTGCACTGTGGTGGCACGTTGGCACAGTGGTTAGCAGTGCTACCTCAGTGCCAGAGACCTAGGTTCAAATTCTGGCTTGGGTAAATGAGAACAAAGACAATTACAGCATAAGAACAGGCCCTTTGGGCCTCCAAGCCAGCATGGACTATGCTGTCCGACTGAACTAATACTCCCTACTCTCCTGGGGTCCATGTCCCTCTATTCCCATCCTATTCATACAATTGTCCAAAAGCCCCTTAAAAGTTACTTCCACTAACTCCCCCCCACCCCCAACCTCCCCCACACCCCCCAGCAGCGAGTTCCAGGCACACACCATCTGTGTAAAAAAATCTCATACGTCTCCTTTAAATCTTGTCCCTCGCACCTTAAACCTGTGGCCCCTTCTAATAATTGACTTTTGCACCCTGGGGAAAAGCTTCTGACTATGCACAAACACCATGTTGATTCTCCCCATATCTGTGGGGGCTTCTGGGTTCCTCCCACAGGCCAAAAGACGTGCTGGTTAGGGTGCAACGGCTATGCTAAATTTTCTCAGTGTACCCGAAAAGGCGCCCGAGTGTGGATTTACATAATAACTTCATTGCAGCGTTAATGTAAGCTTTACTTGTGACTAATAAATAAACAAACTTTACACAGTCGAGGGAGTGCTGCACTGTCAGCTAGGATGTTAGACAGCAACAAGCACAAGAACCCACGGCAGCCAATAGTTATTGCTTAATCAACATCACACGCAGACTCAAGGTGTACAGCACATTGGAGGCCATTCAGCCCATTTTAGTTCTTTGAAAGAGCCATCATAATTTCACGCCGTGTCCTTTCCGCCCCACAGCTTTGCAAATTCTACCTCCATGTGTCAGTTTTGAGAGCAGGATCTTCAAGCCAGTGTGTTCCAGGTTGGGTCAACGTTCCCACCCCAGTGGGATCTTGCTGTGCAAAAGCTGGCTCACACCATTTCCTGCAACCAAAACAATGGCTCCACTTCAAAACAAAATTTAATCGGTTGCCCCGGGGTGTGAAAAGCATGACATAACTGCAGATTTTCCTTCTGGGGAAGGCAGGGCAGATGTTAGAAATGCCAGTGATTGATATCTTATAGTACAGGAGGCCATTCAGCCCATCAAGCCTGCACCACTAAATTTCCCCACATATTCACCCTGATGTTAAGGGGGCAATTTAGCATGGCCAATCCACCTAACCCGTACATCTTTGGACTGTGGGAGGAAACATACACAGGCACAGGGAGAAAGTACGAACACACAGTGACCCAAGCCAGGAATTGAACCTGGGTCCCTGAGCTGTAAGGCAGCAGTGCTAACCACTGTGCCACCCTTAAATATATTTGTTTGCCACATCAGGGACAGGGTAATGCCACCTCAAAAGCTCTCAGCAGAGGTCAGGGGAGAGAAGAGAGCAGTCATTCGTGCACCATTAACGACTTGCATTTATATAGCACCCTTTAAGCATTTCAAAAGAAATGGTGCTTTTGATGCCAAGATGGTTGAGGACACAAGAGGAAAAGGGAGGGAATTCCAGAGCTTGGGGCCCAAGTAGCTGAAGGCACGGCTGGCAACACAGGGCTGATTAAACCCGAGAAGATAGAACGGGAGGAATGCAGAGCTCAAATCCATACGGAAAATATAATCAGAGAAACTGATCCTCTGTCTCATTGTTACGGGATCTTGCTTTGTAATGGATCTCAAGCACTTGAGGCTCCACAAGACACTAACTCCTGAAAAATCGACATCACAGATGCGCCATAGAAAGCATTCTTTCCAGATGTATCACAGCTCGGTATGGGCTCCTGCTCTGCCCAAGACTGCAAGAAACTACAAAGGGTTAGGTTTATTAGTCACAAGCAAGGCTTGCAGTAAACACTGCAAACTAAATTACTGTGAAATTCCCCTAGTTGCCACACTCTGGGGCCTGTTCAGGTACACCGAGGGAGAATTTAGCACAGCCAATGCATCTATCCAGCAAGTCTTTCAGACTGTGGAAGGAAACCCACGCAGTCATGAGGAGAAAGTGCAGACTCCACATAGACAGTGACTCAAGCCAAAAATCGAATCCGAGTCCCTGGTGCTGTGAGGCAGCAGTGCTCACCATTGTTACCACCATGTTACCCATGTACTCTATGAATAGTATGTTTTGTCTGAAAGAAAAAAATACTTTTCACTGCATCCCAATAGATACCCAAGACCACAAGAAACTACAAAAGCTCATGAATGTAGCCCAATCCATCATGCAAACCAGCCTCCCATCCATTGACTCTGTCCACACTTCTCGGAAAAGCAGCCAGCATAATTAAGGACCCCATGCACCCCGGATGTTCTCTCTTCCACTGGGGCGGGGGGGGGGGGGGGGGGAAGAGATACAGAAGTCTGAGGTCACATACCAACCGACTCAAGAACAGCTTCTTCCCTGCTGCCAAACGTTTGAATGGACCTATCTTAAGTTGATTTTTCTCTGCACCCTAGTTATGACTGTAACACTACATTCTGCACCCTCTCCTTTCCTTCTCCTCTATGTACTCTAGGAACGGTATGCTTTGTCTGTCAGAAACAATACTTTTCACTGTGTCCCAATAGATGTGACAATAATAAATCATGATGTGGAGATGCTGGCATTAGGACTGGGAAGGGGGTGGGAAGCACAGTGAGAAAAGTTTGGAGGAGAGCAAAGAAGGTCATCTCTAATTGCAGCAGGATCTTGATCAATTGGGCTGACGAATGGCAGACAGCATTTAATTTAGGCAAAGGCGAGGTGATGCATTTTGGTAGACTGAACCAGGGCAAGACTTACTCAGTTAATGGTAAGGCGTTGGGGAGAACAAAGATCTAGGGGTACGTGTTCATAGCTCCTTGAAAGTAGAGTCACAGGTGGACAGAGTGGTGAAGGCAGTAATCGGCATGCTTGGTTTCATTGGTCAAAACATTGAATACAGAATTGGGACGTCTTGTTGAAGTTATACATAGAACAATACAGCACAGAACAGGCCCTTCGGCCTTCGATGTTGCGCCGACCAATATAAAAAGCAATGCCCCTCCAAACTAAACCATTCCCTTCTCTTCCATATACTTATCAACTAACCTCTTAAACCCCACCAAACTTGGCGCATCTACAACTGCCGCAGGCAGGGCATTCCACTCCCTAACCACCCTCTGGGTAAAGAACCTACCTCTGATATCCGTCCTATAACTATCACCCCTTAATTTAAAGCTGCGTCCCCTCGTGCTAGCTTTCTCCATCCTAGGAAAAAGGCTATCACTGTCCATCCTATTTGTTTCAACTAGGTCCCCTCTTAGCCGCCTCCTTTCTAACGAAAACAACCTCAAATCCCTCAGCCTCTCTTCGTAAGACCTACCCTCCATACCAGGCAACATCCTGGTAAACCTCCTCTGTACCCTCTCCAACGCCTCCACATCTTTCTTATAATGCGGGCACCTTGCTGGGGATGTGTAGCTCATACCAAAGGATCACACACAGCATAAGGGTTGCCCTGTCTTCAGTACGGTCTGCTGGAGGCCCAGGCATCAAACGAGCAGCTGACACAGAAGGAGTGGCAGGGTCAGCAGAAGGAGTAAGAGTGCGTGGCTGTCACCACCATCTCCCAACACATGTCTACCGTCCCGCTCTCCAAACCAATGAACAACTGCAACGTCAAGGACACCCTTATAGCCAAGCAGGCAAGACCAGCCACACTTGGAATACTGTGTGCAATTCTCATCACCTTATTATAGAAAGGATATTATTAAACTAGAAAGAGTGCAGAAAAGATTTACTTGGATGCTACTGGGACCTAATGGATTGAGTTACAAGGAGAGGCTGGATAGACTGGGATTTTTTTCTTTGGAACGTAGGAGGCTGAGGGGTAACCTTATAGAGCTCTATAAAATAATGAGGGGCACAGATCAGCAAGACAGTCCATATCTTTTCCAAAAGGTAGGGGAGTCTAAAACTAGATGGCATAGGTTTAAGGGGAGAGATACAAAAGTGTCCGGAGGGGCAATTTTTTTTCCACCCAGAGGGTGGTGAGTGTCTGGAACAAGCTGCCAGAGGTAGTAGAGGTGGATACAATTTTCTCTTTTAAAAAGTATTTATGCACTCTATGAATGGTAATGCTTTGTCTGTAAGAAACAACACTGTATCCCAATACATGTCACAATAATAAATCACCTAAAATTGATCTTTCTCTGCACCCTAGCTTGTGACTGTAATATTATATTCTGCCTCATTTCCTCCTGCCCCCCAGCACTGTGTTTGTAAGAAACAATACTTTTCACTGTATCCCAATACATGTGACAATAGGTTAAACCTTGTTGTTGTGGGGTCTTGCTTTGCAAGGCATCTGGGAGTTCCACTAGACACCACCTTTTGTTAATTACTACGTGGAAGTGAAACAGCCCCTCAGAACAAAAAGGAAAGAGAGAGAAAGCCTTCACACCCACTCCTTATCTAATCACTAACTCCAATATTCCAATCAAAAGGCTGTCCAACCCACCCTGAAATTAAACACGCATGCCTCGCCCCTCCATCCAGATAACTTGCAAATTCCTTCACACACATAAACCTGTTCATTGATTCGTAACACAGAAGCCAAGCCCCTATTACAGGCACTGGAACACTTGTTATCTCTCACTTCTAAAAACTTTGAAGCAGTATTTCAATGTATACTCTTCCCCCGCGAAAAAGTGTGCGGAAAATCCGTTCTCGGAACATCGAAAGAAAAGTTGGCTACAAATTCTAACGCAGAACTAATTCCATGTTGTTATTCCAAAATTAACCAGAAGGATTAAGCGATATTTCTTTTTAGAGATTGATTGTATTGCAATTATTGGAATCATACGTAGAATATTTAGTTTCGAGAAGTTCAACAAAGATTTGGCTAAAAGTTTTTCAAACAATTAGAAAAAGTTTGGCGAAACTTTGTTTTGTTCCTGTCACTCTTTGTTTGTTACCTAGGATTTCTTTCCTTCTGTCGGTGTGCGGTTGTTCTGTGTACACCCACTCAAAATCACCACTTGGAGTCCTGCTACCCATCGTGTATTCCCCTCGGGAGAATCCTGGATACTGGACAGGTTACAGCATTGCAGATTTCCTCCTTTACCTGTGTGTGTGAGAGGGAAACGCCCTTTCTCATCTGTTTAGTCATTACAGAACTCCGCCCATTCCCTGCAACTCCAACTTGTAAAGGTCGCCAACTCCTACAGGACTGTCCTGGAGCTCCCAGTCCTCCCTCCCTTCCCTCCCCTTCCCTCAATCTCCCCCATCCTCTTCCTCCCTCAATTTCCCCATCTCTCTCCCACCCCATCTCCCTCTTCAATTTCCATCATTTCTCTCCCTCCCCCGATGCCCCCGCCCCTCTCCCTCCCCCTGATGCCCCCGCCCCCTCCCTCCCCCCGACCCCCCTCCGCCCCTCTCTGTCCCCCAAAAACTCCCCCCCCCTCCTCCCCCACTCCTCTCCCCCCCCATCCCCCGCCCTCTCCCTCCCCGGCTCCCCCCCGCCCCGATCCCCCCGCCCCCGCCCCTCTCCCTCCCCCGATCCCCCCCGCCCCTCTCTCCCTCCCCCGATCCCCCGCCTCTCTCCCTCCCCCGATCCCCCCGCCTCTCTCCCTCCCCCCGATCACCCCCCGCCTCTCCCGCCCCCCTCACCCCCCCCTCCCCTCCCCCCCCCCCGCCTCTCTCCCTCCCCCCGATCCCCCCCCCCTCCCTCCCCCGCCCCCCCCCCTCTCTCCCTCCCCCGATCCCCCCCGCCCTCTCTCCCTCCCCCTCCCTCCCCCGATCCCCCCCGATCCCCCCCGCCTCTCCCGCCAGATCCCCCATCCCTCACTCTCCCCCCGTCTCCCTCCCCGATCCCCCCGCCCCTCTCCCTCGATCCCCCCCCCCCTCTCCCCCGATCCCTCCCCGATCCCCCGCCTCTCCCTCCCCCGACCCCCCGCCTCTCTCCCTCCCCCGATCCCCCCGTCCCCGCCCCCCAGCCCCTCTCCCTCCCCGCCTCTCCCTCCCCGATCCCCCCGCCTCTCTCCTCCCCGATCCCCCCCGCCTATCCCCCCCGCCTCTCTCCCTCCCCCGATCACCCCCCCTCTCCCCTCCCCCGATCACCCCCCGCCTCTCGCCCTCCCCCCGATCCCCCCCGCCTCTCTCCCTCCCCCGATCCCCCCGCCTCTCTCCCTCCCCCCGATCCCCCCTGCCTCTCCCTCCCGCTCCCCCGCCCTCTCCTCCACCACCTCTCACCCACTCCCTCGCCCGATTCCCCTGCCCTGTCCTCCCCCGATTCTCCCGCCCCTCTCCCTCCCCGATTCTCCGCCTCCTCCCTCCCCCTCCTCCTGCCCTCTCCCCTCCTTCCCCCTCCCCTCTACCTCCCCTGATCACCCCTCTCCCTCTCCGATCCCCCACCCTTTCCCTCCCCCATCCCCTGCCCCTCTCCCGATTTGCCTGCCCCTCCCTTCCCCAATCCTCCACCTCTACCTTCCCCCACTCCTCCCCTTCCCCGACCCCAATTCCCCTCACCTCCCCCAATCTTCCTGCCCCTCTCCCTCCCCTAAACCTCCTGCCCCTCTCCCTCCCCCAATCCCCTCCACTCCTCCCCGTATCAGACATTGATTGTTCATCTCCAATACAGTAAAATCCAATGAGGAAAAGTCATGGGGACATTTTCTTTAAGGTCTTGCCCTTCCCCCTTTCCACATTCTCCCTACATTGCAGAAAAAGGCCATTCAGCCCATCAAATCCACACCGACTCCCTAGAAGATATTGTACACAGGCCCTCCCCACCGTCCTTCTCCATAACCCCATCCTTTTACCATGGTCAATCCATGCTAACCCATTGTGCCGCCCATAGTGGTGACCTTGAAAAACTCATCTGGTTCATTAACATCCCCTTTCGGGGAGGAAATCTGCCACCCTTACCCGGCCTGGCCTACATGTGACTCCGGATCCTCCAAAATGCTACTCAGTTCAGGGGCAATCAGTGGGAAGCGTGTGCTGTGATCTTTGCCAGTGATGCCCAGATGAGAGAAAGTTAAAGACTTGTTGAAGCATGGAAGGAGCTGGAGGAACTAAACAGCCTCCTATTGTCCTCATTTCAAGTCGAACTACAACATATATTACTGGAAGGAATTCAAGAAACTACCGAACAAATGCAGACTTCCTGGTAACTCGAATCCAGCCCACGTTCCTGGCTAATTAATGCTGCGATTGTCAACTTACAGCAAGCCAACATTTTCCTGCTATTGCGGCGGCACGGTAGCACAGTGGTTAGCGCTGCTGCTTCACGGCTCCAGGGACCTGGGTTCGATTCCCGGCTCGGGTCACTGCATGTGTGGAGTTTGCACATTCTCCTCGTGTCTGCGTGGGTTTCCTCCCAGTACTCCAGTTTCCTCCCACAGTCCAAAGATGTATGGCTTAGGTTGATTGCTATGCTAAGAAATTGATCCTCAGTGTCCAGGGATGCATGGAATAGTGGGTATGATATGTAGGGATATGGGGATAGGACCTGGGTGGGATTGTGTTCAGTGCAGATTTGATGGGCTGAAGGAGCTCTTTCTGCACTGTAGGGTTCTATGATTCTATAAAGTAAGGTTTACCTTAACACTGCAATAAATTTACTGTGAAATTCTCCTAGTCGCCGTATTCCGGCGCCTGTTCAGCTCAATGCATCCCTAACGCCTCACCCTGGTCGCCTCACTATGGGAAGGACATGGAAGCTATTGAAAGGGTGCAGAGGAGATTTACAAGGATGTTGCCTGGATTGGGAGGCATGCCTTATGAAGACAGGTTGAGGGAGCTGGGACTGTTCTCCCTGGAGAGACGAAGGTTGAGAGGCGACCTGATAGAGGTTTACAAGATGTTGAGAGGAATAGATAGGGTGGACTCTCAGAGACTATTTCCCAGGGCTGAAATGGTCGCAACGAGAGGGCACAGATTTAAGGTGCAGGGAAGCAAGTACAGAGGGGATGCTAGGGGAAAGTTTTTCACTCAGAGGGTGGTGAGTGAATGGAATCGGCTGCCGTCGGTGATGGTCGAGGCGAACTCGCTGGGGTCTTTTAAAAGACTTCTGGATGAGTATATGGGATCCAATGGGATTGGGGGTTATAGATAGGTCTATGGCTGGGTAGGTTTTGATGTGTTTGGCACAACTTGTGGGCCGAAGGGCCTGTTTGTGCTGTAGTGTTCTATGTTCTATGTTCTAATGTTAACCAGCACGTTTTTCAGACTGTGGGAGGAAACCAGAGAAAACCCATGCAGACACAGGGAGAATGTGCAAACTCCACACAGATAATGACCCAAGCTGGGATCGAACCTGGCGCTGTGAGGCATCGATGCTAACCAATGTGCCAATCTTCCCCTCCCTCCCACTCACCCCATCCTCAGTTATGCTCTCCTCCAGTACCCCAACACTTCTTAGACTGCCCACCCAGTCGAAATAGCCTTCATTCCTCCTCCCCATCTCCCTGCAACATACTTCAAACTGATCCATAGAAATATTCAACAAAAATGCCACATGTTGTTACTTCTTGCTGTGAGGGTGGCACAGTGGTTAGCACCACTGCCTCACTGCGTCAGTGACCCGGGTTCAATTCCTGGCTTGGGTCACTGTTTGTGTGAAGTTTGCACATTCTCCCCGTATCTGCATGGGCTTCCTCTGGGTGCTTCGGTTTCCTCCCACAATCCAAAGATGTGCAGGTTAGATGGATTGGCCGTGCTAAATTGCCCTTAGTGTCCAAAGATTGCCCCTTAGTGTCCAAAGATAGAACAAAGAAACAAAGAACAAAGAACAACACAGCATGGGAAACAGGCCCTTCAGCCCAACGAGCCCGCGCCGCTGTCCTAACGTCTTAATGACATATAGAGACCAATATAGGGACAATTTGTTACCCAATCAGCCTAAGAGCACATTTTTGGGATGTGGGAGGAAACCAGAGCACCCGGAGAAAACCCACGCAACCACGGGGAGAACGCGCAAACTCCCGCAGACACAGGCCCAAATCCATGTGTCTGCACAGCAACAGCGATAGTCTCTGAGCTGTCATGTTGCCCATCAGATGGTCCAGTTTAAGCATACACTAATGACATGAAGCACTAGGCCACTCCTGAAGTAACATCCAAGAGCAGTCCTCGCACGACCTGCCGAATGCATGCACCTTGTTGGTCAACAAGGTGGACCAAATAGCCTGTGGAAACAATTAAAGTATTTAAACAGTCCTCCTATATCCCTCTATCTGCAGACCGCTCATGTGGCTGTCCAAGAGACCCTTAAACAACCCTAGCGTGCCTGCTCCCACCACCATACTCGGTAGCGCATTCCACACCCCCACTACCCTTTGTGTGAAAAAATGCCCTCTAATATTCGTCTTATACATAGCCCCCCTCACCCTAAGGCCGTGACCCCTCGTTCTATCCAATTCTAATGGTGGAAAAAGCTTACCACCATTTACTCTATCTATACCCCTCATAATCTTATATACCTCTAATAGATCCCCTCTCAGCCGACGTCTTTCAAGGGAAAACAACCCCAGTGCGTTCAATCTTTCCTCGTAAGACAGCCCTTCCATACCAGGCAGCATCCTGGTAAATCTCCTCTGCACTCTCTCCAGGGCCTCCACGTCCTTCTGGTAGTACGGCGACCAGAACTGGACGCAGTACTCCAAGTGAGGCCTAACCAACGTTCTATACACTTGTAACATCAGACTCCTACTCTTGTATTCTATACCCCTTCCTATGAAGACTAACATACCATACGCTTTCTTTATCACTTTCTCCACCTGTACTGACACCTTCAGAGACTTGTGAACCTGCACCCCCAGGTCTCTCTGCGTCTCTATACTCCGGATAGTTTTACCTTTTATCCTATAACTCCCCTCTACATTATTCCGGCCAAAATGCATCACCTCGCATTTATCCGGATTAAATTCCATTTGCCATCTATCTGCCCAGTCTACCAGCCTATCTGTGTCCTGTTGTATTGCCTGGCACTGCTCCTCAGTCCCTGCCAATCCAATCATCTTAGTGTCATCAGCAAATTTGCTGATCACACCACCTACCCTCTCTTCCAAGTCATTTATATAAATCACAAATAGAAGAGGTCCTAGTACTGAGCCCTGTGGCACACCACTAGTGACTGACCTCCAGTTGGAAAAAGAGCCTTCCACTACTACCCGCTGTCTCCTCCTCCCAAGCCAGTTCTCAACCCATCTACATACCTGGCCCTGTATCCCATGCGCCTTCACCTTTTTTATCAGCCTACCACGGGGAACCTTGTCAAACGCCTTACTGAAATCCAAGTAGACGACATCAACGGCTTGTCCTTCATCAACCGTTTTTGTCACCTCTTCAAAAAATTCCACTAGATTCGTAAGGCACGACCTCCCCTTAACGAAGCATGCTGCGAATCCCTGATCTGATCGCAGCGCTCCAGATGCTCATACATCCTGTCTCTGAGGACCCTCTCCATTAGCTTACCTATAACTGAAGTCAAGCTCAACGGCCTATAGTTCCCTGGATTATCCCTCTGACCCTTTTTAAACAACGGTACTACATTTGCAATCCTCCACTCCTCTGGGACCTCACCTGTGTCCAAAGAAGAGACAAAGATTTGCGTCAGAGGCCCAGCAATGTCATCTCTCACCTCCCTTAGCAGCCTTGGGCTAAATACCATCAGGCCCCGGGGCTTTATAAGTCTTTATGCTACCTAAAAGCTCCAACACTTCATCCCTCGTAATGATTATTTCCTTTAACGGGTCCTCAAAATCCTCAAAGTCGGCATCAGACATCAGGCCCCTCTCCCGCGTGAATACTGACGCAAAGTATTCACTCAGGATCTCCCCCATTCCCTCAGGCTCTAAGCATAATTCCCCTCCTCTGTCCCTGAGAGGTCCAATCTTCCCTCTAACCATCCTTTTGCTCCTTACATAGGAGTAAAATGCCTTAGGATTTTACTTAATCCACCTGCCAAAGCCATTTCGTGGCCCCTTTTTGCCTTTCTGACACCCCCTTTAAGATCCCGTCTACACTCTCTATATTTTTCAAGCGCTGCCTCCGTCCCCAATTGCCTGGGTCTAACGTACGCCTCCCGCTTCTTCCTGACCAAGTCCTCAACATCCCTTGTAACCCACGGTTCTGAAATCCTACCCTTCCCATCCTTCCTCCTTACCGGCACATGTCTTTCCTGCAAAAATTTTAGTTTTGCAGGTTAGATGGATTGGCCATGCTAAATTGCCCCTTAGTGTCCAAAGATGTGCAGGTTAGATGGATTGGCCATGCTAAATTGCCCTTGATGTCCACAGATGCGCAGGTTAGGGGGATTGGTCATCTTAAATTGCCCTTAATGTCCAAAGATATGCAGGTTAGGGGGATTGGCCATGCTAAATTGCCCCTTAATGTCCAAAGATGAGTGGATTAGGTGGATTGGCCATGCTAAATTGCCCCTTAATGTCCAAAGATGTGTGGATTAGGTGGATTGGCCATGCTAAATTACCCCTTAATGTCCAAAGATGTGCAGATTAGGTGGATTGGCTATGCTAAATTGCCCCTCCGCATCCAAATATGTGCAGGTTGATAGAATCATAGAATCCTTACAGTGCAGAAGAAGGCCATTCAGCCCATCAAGTCTGCACCGACTCTTCAACAGAGCATCCCACCCAAGCCCTATCCCTGTAGCCTCACTAATTTACCTCAATAATCGCCCATAACAGGGATACTAAAGGGCAACTTACCCTAGTCAATCTACCTAGTTTTGAATTGTGGGAGGAAGCTGATAACTAGCTTAAATTTGGCCCTTATCATGATGTAGCCCTCTTTAACTCAAGTCATCATTGCAAGGCGTTGTAGGAATGTTATGTAACAAGTATGTGACTGGACCACTTCAGGAGATGCATTGATTTGATCTGATGTGTTATTGCCACATGAATTGAGATACAGTGAAAAGTATTGTTTCCTCCACATTACACGGACAGAACTTACCAGAAGGAAAGGAGAGGGCGTAATCTTAAAGTCACAGCAAGGGTGTAGAGAAAGATCAACTTAATGCCAGGTAGGTCCATTCAAAAGTCTGACATCAGCAGGGGAGAAGCTGTTATTGAGTCAATAGGTACGTGACCTCAGACTTTTGTATCTTTTTCCCCAAAGGAAGAGAGAATGTCCGGGGTGCGGGGGATCCTTGATTATGCCGGCTGCTTTGCCAAGACAGCGGGAAGTGTAGACAAAGTCAACGGACGTGAGGCTATACTTCTTGCGGTCTTTGTCATTAGTCCATTTTTGTCCATTACTGCCCAAATATATGTAGGTTACATTATCCACTAAATTGCCCCTTAGTGTCCAAAGATGTGCAGGTTTGGTGGATTAATGCAGGTGAATATGTCGGGCTATGGGGATGGCACTGGGGAGAGGGTATGGGTAAGATACTCTATCAGAGGGTTAATGCAGACTCAATGGGCCAAAGGACCTCCTCCTGCACTGGAGATATTGCATGATCTCTCGATCCCGGGGTTTGTGTGTGACAGTGTCCAGTCAATTGATTGTTCATTCCCAGGCTTGTCCGGAGTGTATCTGGTACCTCGCTCATGCTGAAATTGGGATGGCGAATCTGAGGTTTCCATCCAGCTAGATTCCGGAAAGAATGCTGGAATTGTAGAATCATAAAATCTCACAGTTCAGAAAGAGGCCATTCAGCCCATTGTGTCTATACCAATAACAATCCCACTCTATTCCCCTAAACCCACATATTTACTCTGCTAATCTCCCTGACACTAAGGTGCAATTTAGCATGGCCAATCCACCTAATTTGCATATCTTTGGACACTAAGGAGCAATTTAGCATGGCCAATTTACCTAATCCACACATCTTTGGACACTAAGGGGCAATTTAGCATGGCCAATACACCTAATTTGCACATCTTTGGACATTAAGAAGTAATTTAGTCTGGCCAATCCATCTAACCTGCACAGGAGCACCCAGAGGAAACCCACAAAGACACAGGGGGAATATGCAAACTCCACAGAGACAGTGACCCAAGCTGGGAGTTGAACCCAGGTCCCTGGCGCTGTAAGGCAGCAGTGCTAACCACCATGCCAGACTTTTGAATGGACCTACCTTGCATTAAGTTGATCTCCCTCTACACCCTAGCTGTGTGACTATATTCTGCACTCTCCCCTTTCCTTCTCTATGAACAATATGCTTTCCCTTTATGGCATGCAAGAAACAATAATTTTCACTGTATGTTAATATATGTGGCAATAATTAATCAAATCAAATCAAAATCAGTACTTGCATTTACTGGCACATTCACAAAGCCAATCTGACCCAGAAACAGATCTTTTGTTCTTTCTTGCAGACGTTATGCTCAGTCAAGCATGAATAATCTTTTTTTAACTTGGTTGTTAACAGCACAGTATTCTATTCACTCATGTCCTTATCTCGCCACTCCCTAAGCACTGAAGATGTTTACCTAAGTTACTACCTGAAGTAACAAGTTCCTCATTCTTACTATTCTGTGGGCACAGACACTTGTTCCAAACTCTTTATTTCATTGAAACTTTACAGAACAGAAGAAGGCCATTCGGCCCAATGAGCATGCACAAATGGCAATCCCACCCAGCCCCATCCCTGTATTTACCCCAGTGCCCCTAATCTACACATCTCGGGACATAAGGGATAATTTATCACAGTCAATCCACCTAACCTACATATCCTTGGACACTAACAGCCAATTTAGCATGGCCTATCTATCTAACTTGCCACATCTTTGTACACTAAGGGACAATTTAGCATGGCCAATCTATCTAACCTGCACATCTTTGTACACTAAGGGGCAATTTAGCATGGCCAATCCACCTAACCTGCCACATCTTTGTACACTAAGGGTCAATTTAGCATGGTCAAACCACCTAACCTGCCACATCTTTATATACTAAGGGCCAATTTAGCATGGCCAATCCACCTAACCTGCACATCTTTGGACTATATGCGGACACCAGAGTGCCTGGAGGAAACCCTTGCAGATATGGGGAGAGACAGATATTGAAGGCCATTAGAATGTGAGACTTTACTAATAGCAGATTAGCTGTAAAAACTTGCCTTCTAATCAGTATTCTGTAAATTGTGTGTGCCTTTATACACACTGTTTGTGAGCAGAACTCCCCACTCACCTGACGAAGGAACAGCGTTCCAAAAGCTTGTGGGTTTTGCTACCAAATAAACCTGTTGGACTTTAACCTGCTGTTGTGAGACTTCTTAAATTGGTTAGGAACACACAGTTATTAGAAGAACTGGAACACTTTTTTCTATCAGCCCATTGGATAGGTTCACTTTGAAAGGCTTCGTAGCACCAACAATTTCAATACAAACCCCACTTTCTCCCCCCCACCCCAATCTGGTGAAAAACTTCGTAAGTCTATTCTGGGAAAAGTCAAAGTTGGTCTTCACAATGGCTGCAAATTTTAAAGTGGTCTAAATTTGGTTTCGTTCTTTGCTGGAGAAGTACTCAAACACCGCATCCTCGCTTTCTTTCAAATTTCTCTGTGGCCTCTGCCCCCTCCTTATCTCTGAAATCTCCTTCCACCCCCCACTTCCCTCCTGTAATTCCAACCCTCAGAGATTCCCTGATCACAGTCACAGTGGCAGAGTGGTTAGCACTGTGACCTACGGATACCCTGTGCGGAGAGGGGAGGGTCGGAATGCCAATCTCCTCGTGAACCTGCTCCTGGGCCTGGCAAGACATGCCATCAACAGGTCCAGACAATGGGCGATCGGGGGGGGGAACCGTCCATCCTGACAGTCTGCCCCTATACCACGGCTACATTTGCGGCCAGTTGTCCCTGGAGAGGGAATCTGCGGGCACAGTCGACACCTTCCGTGCCCGCTGGCCACCACAGGGGCTGAGATGCGTTATAGACCCCAACAATCACATTTTGATTTGATGTGTCTTAAATTTCCTTTGTACTTGCCGAGTAAGGTGGTGGGAGCAGGCACGCTGGGGCTGTTTAAGGGTCTCTTGGACAGCCACATGAGCGGTATGCAGATAGAGGGATATATTAGGACTGTTTAACTACGGCTTTTTTCCACAGGTAATTCGGTCCATAATTTGAGCATGCATTCGGCAGGTGGTGCGGGTACAGCTCTTGGATGTTGATTCATGGGTTGCCTGGTACCTCATGTCGTAAATGAGTGCTTTATGTGGACCATCTGAAGGGCACCATGACAGCTCAGAGACTATCGATGTGGCTGTGCAGACACTTGGAATTGGGCCGGTGTCTGCGGGAGTTTGCGCGTTCTCCCCGTGGTTGCGTGGGTTTTCTCCGGGCACTCCGGTTTCCTCCCACAACCCAAAAATTCGCTCTTAGGCTGATTGGGTAACAAATTGTCCCTATGGTGAAAATTTTCCATATTAGGAATAATATATATATTATTATATAGGAATATTAAAATAGGATAATGTATTTGCTACTATATAGTATGACGGCGGCGTGGGCTCGTTGGGCCGAAGGGCCTGTTTCCCGTGCTGAGTTGCTTAAAAAAATACTTTCGTTTTTTGTTCGTGCCGTTTCCCATTTCCTTTTGGGGAGCTGCCCCTCTTACTTTGTCCTGATGTAATTTGAGTTTGTCTACGCGGTTTGACCTGAAAGACCCTAAAAGACACACAGTTCCTCACTCTCCTGATGAAGGAGCAGCGCTCCGAAAGCTCGTGCTGCCAAATAGACCTGTTGGACTTTAATCTGGTGTTGGGAGACTTGCTTTGGTGAAAGAGGCGGGAGCGGGGGGGGGGGGAACAGGCTGTGGGGCGGGGACAGTGGGCGGGGCTAGGGACAAGGGGGAGGGGCTAGGGACAGGGGGCGGGGCGCCGGGCAATGGCGGGGTTGGGGACGTGGGGCGGGGCGCTGGGCAGGGGGCGGGGCGCCGGGCACGGGCAGATCTGGAGACATGGGGCGGGGCTGAGGACAGGGGGCGGGCGCCAGGCAAGGGGCGGGGTTGGCGACATGGCGGGGCTGGGTACACACGGGGGGGGGGGGGGGGGCTGGGGTATCGAGACAGGGTGATGAGAACTGGGGGCAGGGGCGGGGCTGAGGACGGGGGGGCGGAGCGCTGGGCAAGGGGCGGGGCTGGGGACATGGGGCGGGGCGCCGGCAGGGGGCGGGGCTGGGGTATTGACCCAGGGGATGGGCACTGGGGAAGGGGGCGGGGCGCTGGGTACAGGGCGGGGCTAGAGCGGGAAAAAGGATGGGACGCAGGCGCGTGGCTCTGGCTCTGTCTCTGTCGCGTCGTGGGTGCCGCGCGTGCGCAGCGAGCGTGTTCTGGAAGGTTCGGGATGGAGCTGGAGGGGGGAACCGCGGGGCCTGGCTTCGTGGGAATCCGATTCTGCCAGGAATGGTGAGGAGAACGAATAATACCCCCTCCAGCATTGGGGGATGAGACACAGGCCCCCTAGAAACACCCCCTCCCCACCGCCAATATCCCCTCTGTCCCGCGATATGGACCCCCTCTCCCCGGGGACACGGACCGCCAAATACCCCCACCTCGGGACAGGGGCCCTGATACTCCTTTCCTGCCCCCAAGCCCCTATCTTCTTCCAGCCTCTATCTGTAAACCTTTATCAAAATAATAACTGCTTCCCTACTCCATCAGGGGGAGAAAGACCGCAAACCCCCCCCCCCTCATATTCCCTCACCCACCAAGGACATGGACCCCACTCATGGAACCCAAAACAGCAGATACCCCCACAACCCTCCCCTCAATACTCCCCTGCCATCCCCCCCATCCCCATGGAACCCAAAATAACAGGGACCCCCCCCGGCCCAGAACTCTCCACTCAATACTCCCCCCCCCCCCCAATCCCACCATGGGACCTGGAACCCAAAATAAGAGGGACCCCAAAACCCTCCTCTCAGTATTCCCCTGTCCACTCTCTCCCTGAGACATGGACCTCTTTCCCCCCCCCCCATCCAGACCCAAAACAACAGAGACCCCAAAATCTTCCTCTCAATATTCCCCCTTCCCCTTCCCTTCCCATCCCATCCCATCCTACTGCTGGACATGAACCCCCGTTGAGTGTGAAACAGCAGGCACCCCAAATACTTCCTGTCAACTGCCCTCCCCTCTGACAAAGACCCCAAAACAGCAGGGACCCCCAAACCTCTCCCCTGAAATAACCCCTTCCCTAGGGGACACAGTCTCTGCCCTAAAACCCTGTTCTAAATGACTCTCTGCCAACCACTCTCCCCTGACATGGACCCCAAACCCCTCCCTTTAAAATACCCTCTTCCCTGGGAGACACAGACACTCCCCCACCCACCCAAACCTTCCCCTAAATATTCCTCCCCCCCGCCATGACATAGACCCACATACAGCCCAAAACAGCAGAGACCCTCAAACCCCTTCCCCTAAAATACTCCCCTGCCTGCCCATAACCCCGTCTTCCTCCTCCCTACAAACCCCCTCGTAACCCTAAAAACACCACCTCACACTCTTGCCCCTCCACCCCTCCAAAAAAAAACTGGGACAGAGAACCTCATGATCCCAAGAAATATTGCCTGCATCCAGACAATGCTGCAGTGTGTGTGGGGTCATTCAGCCCATCGAGTCTGTACTGACAATAATCCCACTCAGATCTAGCATAACTCCGATCTAGATCACCATAACCCTGTGTATTTACCCCACTAATCCATTGACACCAAGGGGCTGTAGTGTGGTTAACATGGCTGCCTCACAGCACCAGGGACCTGGATTCAATACCAGCCTTGGACCCGAGTAAGATACTCAGTCAGTGCAGACTCAATGGGTTGAATGGCCTGCACTGGAATGACTCTAATTCAAATTAAAGATGTTCAAGAGACCAAAGTTAGAAGAATATCAAGATCTCAAAAGGTTGTGAGGCTGGAGGTGGTTACAAGGAAAGGAAAGAGTGAGGCCACGGAGGGGTTTGGAAACGAAAAGTTGAGAATTTTATAACCCTGACATTGTTTGACTGGGAGCTGGTGTAGATCACTGAGCCCTGGGGAGCCTCCAGGACATGCTGAGAGTTAGGACAGGGGCAGCAGGTAATGCAAGTAGTGTTGAAAAGCAAAATTCTGCAGCTGCTAGAAATCTGAAATAAAGATGGAGGCACCCAGTAGGTAGATAGCACTATCAGAGAACAGAGAGTATGGATGAATCGTTTAGTTTGGAGGGGCATGAATAGGGAATCGTTTAGTTTGGAGGGGCATTGCTTTTTATTTTGGTCGGCACAACATCGAAGGCCGAAGGGCCTGTTCTGTGCTGTAATGTTCTATGATGATGTTTATAGGCCAAATTCTCCAACCTTGTCAACAGCTGGGATTCTCTGGCCCTGCTGCTGTGAATGGAAATTTGGCTGAGCGCCAAGTTCTCCATTCCTGCTGGTAGCTGCCATGGGGTGTCCAAGACCAGAGAACTCTGACCTGTATCTGTAAATGTTTAGTCTGTCATTTTCTAAACTTACTGACATATTTTTATTTTTTTGCTAGTAATAACATGCTGTACCCAAAGGAAGATAAAGAGAATCGGATCCTGCTTTATGCGGTGAGTTTAAAGATTCTTTAGTTTATTTAACCAGGGTTTGGTGGATAGTGGTCTGAGGCAGTGACCCAGGCTAGTGAGTAGGCTGTCACAGATTTATTGCCTACAACTACTGGCCAAAAAGAGAAAAGGACAAAACAGCATGGGAAACCGGCCCAACGAGCCCGCGCCGCTACCTCGATGTTCCCACTTCTACCCGTGATCCCTGTCTGTGTTTATAGATCTATGGATTAAAAACCAAATTTGAGATAATTTAGAGAGAATTTGTTCTGCCAATCAGCCTCAGAGCACATCTTTGGGATGAGAGAGGAAACTGGAGCACTCGCAAGCACGGGGTGAATGCGCAAACTCCCACAGACACAGGCCCAAATTCGTGTATCTACACAGCATAGCAATAGTTATTGAGCTGTTGTGTTACCCATCAAATGGTCCAGGTCAAGCGTACGCTAACGTCATGAAGCACTAGGATACTCTCAAAAAAAGTCCAAGAGCAGCCGTCTCTCAACCCATTGTGCGTATGCCCCTTGTTAGACAACAAGGCAGACCAAAGCTCCTGTAGGATAAAAACAAATACATCAATATCATAGACTATTTACACACTTCCCAGGGACTCCCAAGGCTCGAGATCCCTATTTTATATCAGTTTTCTATACCCCTCCATTCCTATTCTGTTCATGTGCCTACCTAAGTATCTCTTAAATAACTCCAGAGTGCCTGCCTCTACCACTTGGCAGCGTATTCCATACCCCCACTACCCTCTGTGTGAAAAAACTCCTTCTAGCATCCAAATTATACCTTACCTCCCTCACCCTAAGCCTATGACCCCTCGTGCTATTTGAGTCCATCCTAGAAAAAAGCTTAACCCTGTTTACTCTATCTATACCCCTCATAATCTTGTACACTCCTATTAGATCTCCTCTAAGTCTACGTCTTTCTAAGGAAAACAGTGCCAATTTGCCTAACCTCTCCTTGTAACTCAGATCTTCCATACCAGGCAGCATCCTGGTAAATCTCCTCTGCACTCTCTCTAGACTCTCCACGTCCTTTTGGTAGTAAGGCGACCAGAACTGGATGCAGTATTCCAAATGAGGTCTAACCACTGTTTTATACAACTGCAACATTAAAGGCCAGCTCTTGTACTCTATACCTCTTCCTGTAAAGGCTAGCATACCATATGCTTTCTTCACAACCTTCTCCACTTGCTCTGCCACCTTCAGAGACTTGTGCACCTGCACCCCCAGGTCCCTCTGCGTTTCTATACTCTTAATAGGTCTACCGTTTATCATATACCTCTCCCCTACATTCTTTCTCCCGAAATGCATCACCTCACATTTATCAGGATTGAATTCCATCTGCCATCTATCTGCACAAACTACCAGCCTATCTATATCCTGCTGTATCGCCTGACAATGCTCCTCACTATCCGCAATTGCAGCCATCTTTGTATCGTCTGCAAACTTGCTGATCACTCCACTTACTCCCTCTTCCAAGTCAGTTATGTATATTACAAATAGAAGTCCCAGTACCGAGCCCTGCGGCACACCACTAGTGACCGACCTCCAGCTAGGAAAACACCCTTCCACTATTACTGTCCCTCTCCTATTACCACTGAGAGGCAGCAGTGCTAACCATTGTGCCACCGTGCTGGCCAGCTGAGGCAATTGGATGATTGTGGAGTGTCCCATGCAGAAAAAATACTTTCTATTTATAGATTCATAGACATTTATAGCACAGAACGAGGCTATTTGGTCCATCATGTCCATGCCTGTTAACAAAGTTTTCCAGCACTTGGTCAGTTGCGCTGGAGGTTATGGCCGCACAGTGAATATCTAGACTATGTGTGAAATGATACAAGGGTTTCTGACTCCACTATCCTGTTAGGCAATGAATTTCAGATACCCACCATGCTCTGGGTGAAAATGGTTCTCCTCAACTCCATTCTCGGGTTTCTACCTTTAGCCTAACTCTCTGTCCCCTGCTTATTTACCCTTTACTAATGGTGGAGTGAGTGAATGATTAAGGTAAGGCTTCCTCATTGATCTAGCCAGTAAAGACATTGCCCAGTGTAACACAAGCCCATACAGAGCAGAGCCTTTTGGTCCACAGACTCCACCAGATCTTCTTGGGCTTGAGCTGCAATTGTCATCAGTGCTTCTACACCCCCTGAATTTCCAGTTTGTGCGAGTGTCTCCACTCAGAAGTAAAAGGGTAAAATTCATCAAGTGTTGCATTGCTGATTTGTCAGACAGCCTTGTATGTTGTCTCCCAGGAGAACAAAACTGTGTATCCATCATCTATGCACTTGGAATTGAAACCTGATCTCATCTAAACACTGCCTGTAAACAGAAATTGCTGGAAACGTCCAGGAAGTCTGGTGGCATCTGTGGGGAGAGGAACAGCGCTGATGTATTAGGTCAATGACTTTTCATTTGAGCTGCTTGATTAATCTTCAGTTTTCTCATGTTTTCCAAGCCTGTTATTGTCTGACCTGTCACCCCACTCAATCCTAAAGATAGCTTGCCATTGCTGAGCTAATAGTGGTAAGCTGCTGAATAGATGTAGAAGAATGTCCTTTATCATTATCCGATCTGTTCTTTGATTTTTGATTTAGTTTATTATTGTCAAATGTGTTTGTATGCAGTGAAATGTATTGTTTCTTGTGCACTATATATACAAAGTATACCATTCATAGAGAAGGAAAGGAGAGAGTGCAGAATATAATGTTACACTTGTACTAGGGTATAGAGAAATCAACTTAATGCAAGATAAGTCCATTCAAAAGTCTGATGGCAGCAGAGAAGTAGTAGTTCTTGAGTCGGTTGGTATGGGACCTCAGATTTTTGTATCCTTTTCCTGACAGAGGAGGGTGGAAGAGAGAATGCCCAGGCTGTGTGGGGTCCTTAATTATGCTGGCTGCTTTGCCAAGGCAATGGGAAATATAAACAGTCAGTGGGTAGGATGGATTGGGCTACATTCACGATCTTTTGTAGTTTCTTAGGCAGAGCAGGAGCCATATCAAACTATGATACAGCCAGAAAGAATGCTTTCTATGGTGCATCTGTAAAACTTGGTGAGAGTCATTATGGACATGCCAAACTTCCTTAGTCTTCTGAGAAAGTAGAGGCCAAAAAATATATTGATGCTTTGATTTTTGTGGATAGCCTGTGTAACCCAAATACTCTGTTTTCATTTCAGTGTCGAAACTGTGACTACCAACAAGAAGCTGATAATAGCTGTATCTATGTCAACAAAATCACGCACGAAGTTGAGTAAGTATCACCCGTGTCTGCTTTGTGTGAGTTTCAGCAACACCGTTGTAACTGCTGCTAACAGTAAACTGTAACTGAACCTCCCAGTGAGATTCCGACTAAATCCAAGACTGGCAGCACTGTGCTGAACCTGAAATTACCGTGTGTGCGATTTGTGTGATCTATCCCATTTTGGGCCACTCCATTGAACGTTGGTGTTAAATGCTCGCTGTGGGACTGAGCCACACCGACACAGATCTTATCTGGATCTCTGCTGAGTTGCCTGACAGCAGGGTCCCACGTGCCCTGGGCTTTGCATAGAGTTGATCCGATTGCAGCAACACTAGATGTTGGCTGTGTAAGAACGTAATTGGGAGTAGTGTTAAGTAACAGATCAGAAACTCCAAGGTATATTATGAAATGAGTCAAGACCCTAACTTTTATGTTTGATTTTGGCATCAGGATGAGCATAAGGTATCTCACTCCAAGTATGATTCAAGTGACTCACTTGGGAGCTTTTATCAAAAAAATCTTTAAGAACACAGAAAATAATAAAAAGAATTAGCATAACTTTTACCAAGGGGAAATACTTAAACATGACAAAGTAAAACTCTTAAAAAATATTTATAGGATCAAGAGAAACCAGAGATAGCTGTTAACAGCTTGCTATCTCTATTGTTCCATTTTAGCTGCATCTCCCCACAAGCATAAATCTTCCTTTAAGAACCAGTTAGCACACAAAGATGCTTATGTTTGTCCTAGTTTCCAATCTTTTCTGGAGAGTGACTCAGATAGACACTAATCTTTTAATTTTCCTGCAGAGAAAGCTCCACCCCCAAACAGTAGAATCTAAGAAAAAAAGTTATTTTCTGGCAGATTCCAGTCTTCAGTGCAGACAAAGCAACAGATGCAGAGAAAGTGACCTTTCTGTAAAGATCCCAAAAGCAGACTGCTGTGAATTCTCTGTGAAAGCCTAGCTGTACCCAGTTGTATGGCCTTACTTGTCAATCAACCTGATTACCAATCTCCCGGGGGAAACACAAAATAGTAGAAGCCTGCATTAGTTTAGACTAAAACAAACATTGAAGCAACTAAAATCAATTATGCTGCTGCAGTAGCCACACAAAGCTGCCATATACAGACAGAACAACTCTTAATAAAGAAATGAATTGCTTTTTAAATCCTGCATAACAAATATATTTCTTAAAGATACAGTATTGTTATAGTAGGTCAAAACGCCGCTTGAGCTTGCTCAACTATTCATGATTTTCGAGCACTGTTCCTTTGAGACCTGTGAACCTGTACTCAAAAATCTGCCTGTCTCTGTCTTGAATATATTCATCGATTGAGTATCTCTGGGGTGGAGAATCTAAAGATCCACAAACACACGTGTGAAGATAGTCTCCCTGTCAAAGTCCCAAATTGCTGATGCTGAGATCAGCCAACCCCCTCATTCCCAGGAAACAATCTTCATTGGATCTTAAGACAAATGATTTGATTGATTATTGAGACACATATTAGTATACAATGAAAACTTCTGTTTGTGCATGAAACAGACAAAGCATACTGTTCATAGAGAAGAAAAGGAGTGCAGAATGTAGTGTTATAGTCACAGCTAGAGTGTAAGAAAAATCAACTTAATGCAAGGTAGGTCCATCAAACGTCTGAAGGCAGCAGGGAAGAAGCTGTTCATGAGTTGGTATAATCTCTCTTGGGTATGGAGACACAAACCGTATACAGTAATCGAGGTATAGTTCCAATACATCAATGTGCACTCAGGTCAGGGTAGAATCATTGTCATGGAGATGGTCCCCAGATGGAAACAGTACAGTGAATGTTCACTCAATTGGTTCCTGGGTTTGGAGGGGGTGGGGGGAGTAGTCCTATGATAGGAGGTTGACTAAATTGGGTTCAGTTGAGAAGAATGAGAGACAATCTCATTGAAATCCACAAGATTGTGAAGGGGACTTGATAGACTGGACACTGAGAGATTGTTTCAGCTGGTCAGAGAATCTAAAACCTCAGGTTACTGCCTCAATAAGGGCCAAGCATTTATTTGTGAGATGAGCAATGTCTTCACTCGTAGGGTGTTACATCTTTGGAATTCTCTCAGCCAGAGGTTGTGGGTGCTCCATCCCTGAATACATTCATGACTGACATTGACAGTTTTTTGGCTTCTGGGATAATGAGACAGGAAAGTGGAGTTGAAGCCCAAGATGAATCAGTGGTGGAACAGGAGTGATGAGCCAAATGGCCTGGACCACGTCTCTTTCATTACATGTACATGACACACAATTGTACGCTCCATGCTTACATGCTTAGAATCATCATAGAATGATAGAAACCTTACTGTCAGAAAGAGGCCATTGGGTCCATTGAGCCTGCACCGACTACAATCCCACCTAGGCCCTACCCCCTTTTCCCAATATATTTATCCACTAATCCCTCTAATCTACATGTGTCAGGATACTAAGGGGGGAATTTTAGCATGGCCAGTCAACCTAATCCGCGCATCTTTAGAGTATAGGAGGAAACTGGAGCACCCGGAGGAAATCCATGTAGACATGCAGACTCCACATAGTGACCTAGGCTGGGAATTGAACCCAGGTCCCTGGAGCTGTGAAGCAGCAGTATAAACCACTGTGCCATCGTGCTTGTACATGTAAAAAGACCATTTTGGTGATATGCTGACACGGCCAGTGACACCCATATCCCGTAAACTGAATTTTTAAAAATTACAAAGAACTCCACCTTGAGGGGAAATGGAGGTAAAAAAGTAAAAGTGAACTGTACAGGATGTTTCTATGTCTGAGTGTGAGCAAATCCATGGAATGACTTAGCCCCAAAGATGAATTTATCATAAAATCATTGAATCCCTTCAGCCCATTAACTTCGAGACCGACTCTCCTACAGAGCCCATGTTCTCACTACCCCTCCTCCATCCCATTAATCCACCTAACCTATACTCTAAGGGTCAATCTAGCATGGCCTACCCACCCAGTCTTCACATGTTTGGACTGTGGGAAGAAACCAGAGCACCTGGAGGAAACCCAGGCAAACGTGGGGAGAATATGCTGCCGTGCATGATCAGGATATCAAAGAATTTATGTTTGTTATAAGTCCACTACCGCCTTAAGGGGCAACTAGGGATGGGAAGTAAATGCTGTTCTGGCCAGCGATGTCCACATCCCATGAATAAATTTTAAAATGTACATGGTCTGCATTCTTGTACTTTTGCAGAGACCGTTTGGTAAAATGTTGTAATGCTGTGTCTTTGTCATGAGAGGACCTCAGTGAGCTATGCCGAGACACTGCATTGTATTTTGCAAACTGCAGTGAAGAAGTGGTGCTTGCTGCTGCCTTTGAAAGAAACTCCTCCATATTGCTTCCCACCAATCTCCAAGGCGCAGTTTTCCTAATTGCTGGCCCCAATTCAAGGGGATTTTCAGATACCTAGCACTCTGTCAGGACAGCACAGTGGTTAGCACTGCTCCGACACACGCCAGGGATCTGGGTTCAATTCCAGCTGTGGCTGACTGTCTACGGTTTGCATGTTCTCTGCATGCCTCCATGTGTTTCCTCCAGGTGCTCTAGTTTCCTCCCACCGTACAAAGATGGAGAGTTAGTGTCCAAAGATATGTTAGATTAATCATGGTAAAGTGTCAGGATAATTAGCAGGGTAAATTTATGGGGACTGGATGGGATTGTTTTGGTGCAGGCTTGATGGGCCGAATAACCTCTTTCTGCACTGTGGGGTTTCCGTGAAGCGGACTAAGTCGCCAGTTGTGTTGAAGTATTCTCAGAGCATAAAGCAGGAGATTGGAAGCAGTGAATCTCTTCACTTATGAAACAATTCAGATTGCAGTCTAATTTATTTTGATTGGATTGAGGTGAATACTAAAATACAAATAAAAGAAAAATTTTTCAATACATGCAAATGTAAAATTAGCTTCTCTTTGCCAGTGCAGGTGCTTAATAGCAATTGAATAGTGAAAAGTTTCACAACACTAGATTAAAGTGCAACAGGTTTATTTGGAATAATGAGGTTTTGGAGTGCCACTCCTCCATCAGGTGAAGAAGCAGTGCTCCGAAAGCTCATGATTCCAAATAAACCTGTTGGACTTTAACCTGGTGTTATGAGACTTCTTACTATAACCACCCCATTCCAATGCCAGCATCTCCACATCATAGTGATTGAAGCTCAATAAATGTATTTATCTCAGTTAAACCTCATGTTGCAATGTTCTCAGAGTGTGTAATAATGAGGACAAGAGCACAGGGTGAAAGTTCTCAGCAGTTCAACGGTTGCAGCCTGGGAGAGCTTCAACTGTGAATCCTCTGGAGGAGACATCAAAGAACAAAGAGCAACACAGCATGGGAAACAGGCCCTTCGGCCCAATGAGCCCACGCCGCCGTCCTAACATCTTAATGACATATCCTGGACTTTAGGCTATGCCTATTGATGAAGATTGATGAACCAACATCACTGACAGAAGCCTCTGCGTTACTCTACAAGCATGTACAAGTCAATGCTGCTTCCAGTGGAGAAGGGACAGAGATTACTGACCTTTTTGCTGTCATTAATACCACAATATCTGGGACATGCACTCAGGAAAGTTGGCGTAGTGGTATTGTCATTGGGTTGGTAATGTAGAGACCCAGGGTAATGCCATGGGGATTCCGGTTCAAATCCCACTCCAGCAAATGGTGGAATTTGAATTCAATTTAAAAAATCTGGAATTAGTATTATACCAATAACCATGAAACCATTGATTGTCGGAAAAACCACCTGGTTCACTGATACCTTTAGGGAGGGAGATCTGCTGTTCTTGCTTGGCCTAGCCTAAATCTGACCAATGTGGTTGACTCTTAAATGCCCCCTCAGAGGCATTTAGCGATAGGCAATAAATACTGTCCCAGCCAGAGACGCCCATGTCCTATTTTTTTAAAAAAAAAGCAAAGTATTATAAAATTGATTTAGTTCTGACTCGACAGGCTGTGTTCTTTGATTTTGAATTTGTGATCAGGTATGTCAGATATCTGGTCCTAGGATTTGTGTGGTTGCACCTTGCAGCAAGCGTTACTGCACTGTTTTTGTCTATGCATCCACGTTGTATTCACAAAGGTGATTTCTTTTCCCCTCTTTAACAGTGAATTGACCCAAATCATAGCTGATGTGGCACAGGATCCAACACTGCCTCGAACAGAAGACCATCCGTGCCCAAAGTAAGTAGCGTTGCAGCACTGTTTTGACAGCCCTGTCCTTCTCTAGGGTAGCATGATGGCACATTGGTTAGTGCAGCCGGGTTCGATTCCTGGCTTGTGTCACTTCTGTGTGGAGTCTGCACGTTCTCCCTTGCCTGCGTGGGTTTCCTCCAGGTGCTCGGGTTTCCTTCCACACTCCAAAGATGCATGAGCTGGATTGGCCCTTAGTGAATGGGGATTAGCAGGATGGCTACATGGAGTTAAAGGGATAGGGCCTGAGTTGAATTGTGATTGGTGCAGACTCGACGAGCAAAATAAAGAACAAAGAACAGAACAATATGGAAACAGGCCTTCGGCCCAACGAGTCTGCGCTGCCACCTCGATGTTCCCTCGATGTCTGTCTTCTAGCAGATAGAAGACAGGGTGGTGGTTGATGGGAGATATTCATCTTGGAGTTCGGTGACAAGTGGTGTACCTCAGGGGTCTGTTTTGGGGCCCCTGCTGTTTGTAATTTTTATAAATGATCTGGATGAGGGTATTGAAGGATGGATTAGTAAATTTGCAGATGACACTAAAGTCGGTGGAGTGGTAGATAGTGAAGAGGGGTGTTATAGTTTGCAGAGAGACTTGGACAAGTTGCAGAGCTGGGCCGAGAGGTGGCAAATGGAGTTTAATGTGGAGAAGTGTGAGGTAATTCACTTTGGCAGGAATAATAAATGTGTAGAGTATAGGGCTAATGGTAGGATTCTTGGTAGTGTTGATGAACAGAGGGATCTTGGTGTGTTTGTGCATAGATCCCTGAAAGTAGGCAGTCAAGTCGATAAGGTTGTTAAGAAGGCATATGGAGTCTTAGCTTTTATTGGTAGGGGGATTGAATTTCGGAGCCGCAAAGTCATGTTGCAACTGTACAAAACTCTAGTGCGGCCGCACTTGGAGTATTGTGTGCAGTTCTGGTCCCCACATTATAAGAAAGATGTGGAGGCATTGGAGAGGGTACAGAGGAGGTTTACCAGGATGTGCCTGGTATGGAGGGCAGGTCTTATGAAGAGAGGTTGAAGGATTTGAGGTTGTTTTCGTTAGAAAGGAGGCGGCTAAGAGGGGATCTTATTGAAGCATATAAGATGATTAGAGGTTTAGATAGGGTGGACAGTGATAGCCTTTTTCCTAGGATGGAGAAAGCTAGCACGAGGGGACACAGCTTTAAATTAAGGGGTGATAGTTATAGGACGGATATCAGAGGTAGGTTCTTTACCCAAAGGGTGGTTCGGGAGTGGAATGCCCTGCCTGCAGCAGTTGTAGATGCGCCAAGTTTGGTGGCGTTTAAGAGCTTAGTTGATAAGTATATGGAAGAGAAGGGAATGGTTTAGTTTGGAGGGGCATTGCTTTTTATATTGTTCGGCGCAACATCGAAGGCCGAAGGGCCTGTTCTGTGCTGTTATGTTCTATGTTCTAATTCTACCCGTGATCCCTGATTGAAACCAAATTTGAGACAATTTAGGGAGAATTTGTTTTCCTAATCAGCCTAAGAGCACATCTTTGGGATGTGGGAGGGGAAACCGGAGCACCCGGAGAAAACCCACGCAAGCACGGGGAGAATGCGCAAACTCCCACAGACACAGGCCCAAATCCATGTATCTGCACAGCGCAGCGATAGTCATTGAGCTGTCGTGTTGCCCATCAAATGGTCCAGGTCAAGTGTACACTAATGACATGAAGTAGTGGAGTACTCTTGAAAAATCCAGGAGCAGCCCTCTCACGACCCATTGTGTGCATGCCCCTTGTTAGACAACAAGGTGGACCAAAGTACCTGTAGGATTAAAAATAAAAACAAATGGTATCCTTCTGCACTGTGGATTCTATGAATTGATCAAGCTGCCTTCACGTATTTGTAGACGGTCTTTTTGTTCCTGCATCTCTTTTGCAATGTACCATTCAGTGTATATCAACTTATTCTTTCAAGCTAAATGTTTCCCATCATGTTGTCATGGATTGCATTTTGTCTGCATGTTTCACCAGTTGGTCTCCCCCTATAACCTGCTACAGCCATTATATACAGGTCAGGTCAGAAGCTCCAAAGTGTTTCACAAAGCATAGGTTTTGCATCTTGAATTTGGCTATGATAAGCATGAAACGTTCCTCTTCAGGTGTGATTCAAAAGCACCACTATGGAGCTTTTATCAAACAAAGTTTATTTAAGAATATAGTTAACATACACAGAACGAAAATTGGCAATAACCTTTATCAATTACAAGCAAAAACAAAACAAGTACAATAATGTTTAACCCTTAACCAATATATATCAGATGTTCCAATCCAATATCCAATAACCAAAACCCTTTGAACAGATTTATCACTACTCAGGCTAAAGCTCACATGATACTGGAATCCAGTTCCTTGTGTTGAATGCTGATTTCAAATGAACCTGAGAACTCAGAGCACATAGAACGTAGAACATTACAGCGCAGAACAGGCCCTTCGACCCTCGATGTTGCGCCGACCAATTAGGAACAAGCAGTGACCCTCTAAACCTAAACCATTTCCTTTTCATCCATAAACTTATCTACTAACCTCTTAAACACTACCAAACTTGGCGCATCTACAACTGATGCAGGCAAGGCATTCCATACCCTTACCACCCTCTGGGTAAAGAACCTACCTCTGACATCTGTCCTAAAACCACCACCCCTTAATTTAAAGCTATGTCCCCTCGTGCTAGCTTTCTCCATCCTAGGAAAAAGGCTATCACTGTCCACCCTATCTAAACCTCTAATCATCTTATATGTTTCAATAAGGTCTCCTCTTAGCCGCCTTCTTTCTAACGAAAACAACCTCAAATCCCTCAGCCTCTCTTCATAAGACCTGCCCTCCATACCAGGCAACATCCTGGTAAACCTCCTCTGTACCTCTCCAATGCCTCCACATCTTTCTTATAATGTGGGGACCAGAACTGCACACAATACTCCAAGTGCGGCCGCACTAGAGTTTTGTACAGTTGCAACATGACGTTGCGGCTCCGAAATTCAATCCCCTATCAATAAAAGCTAAGACTCCGTATGCCTTCTTAACAACCTTATCGACTTGATTGCCAACTTTCAGGGATCTATGCACATATACACCAAGATCCCTCTGTTCATCAACACTATTAAGAGTCCTACCATTAGCCCTATACTCTACACATTTGTTATTCCTGCCAAAGTGAATTACCTCACTTTTCCACATTAAACTCCATTTGCCACCTCTCGGCCCAGCTCTGCAACTTGTCCAAGTCTCTCTGCAAACTATAACACCCCTCTTCACTATCTACCACTCCACCGACTTTAGTGTCATCTGCAAATTTACTAATCCATCCTTCAATACCCTCATCCAGATCATTTATAAAAATTACAAACAGCAGGGGCCCCAAAACAGATCCCTGAGGTACACCACTTGTAACCGAACTCCACGATGAATAATTTCCATCAACCACCACCCTCTGTCTTCTATCAGCTAGCCAATTCCTAATCCAATTAGCTAAATCACCCTCAATCCCATACATCTGCATTTTCTGCAGAAGCTTCCATGGGCCACCTTATCGAACGCCTTACTAAAGTCCATATATACCACATCAACTGCCTTACCCCCATCCACCTCTTTGGTCACTTTTTCAAAAAACTCAATAAGGTTAGTAAGGCACGACCTACCCTTCACAAAACCATGCTGACTATCCCCAATCAATTCATTTCTCTCTAAATAACTATAAATCCTATCCCTAATAATTCTCTCCAATACTTTGCCCACAACAGAAGTAAGACTCACCGGCCTATAATTCCCCGGAAAGTCTCTCTTCCCCTTCTTGAACAATGGGACCACATTCGCTATCCTCCAGTCTTCCGGCACTATACCCATAACCAACAACGACCTGAAGATCAGAGCCAGAGGCTCTGCAATCTCCTCTCTCGCCTCCCAGAGAATCCTAGGGTAAATCCCGTCTGGCCCAGGGAACTTATCTAACTTCAAACCCTCAAGAATATCTAGCACATCATCCTTATCTACTTCAATACTTTCCAGTTTGCAACCCTGTATCCCAGTGTCCTCCACAGAAGAAGCTGTCAAAGAGCAGCTTGTCTTCAGATCAGTTCCCTAAAACCCCAAAGCACGGTGTGTTTACTGCCGCCTGGCAACCAGCCTTTCTTTCAGCTAGCCGGTAAAACTTTCAAAGCAAAACAGAGAGAGAGAAAGAGACTTCCTTTCCAGCTTGCTTCAAAGACTGCCTCTAACACTGCAACCAAAATGAAATTAAAAGCTGTAAAATCTGACTCCTGACCTGCCCACAGTTTTACTTCCTTCCAATAATGACCTCACCTAAGGCTGAGGGCATGAATTTTTTTAAAAAAACCTATCAAAAGTGCACTAATGTCACACAATTGTTTTTAAATATTGTTGCAGGTGTGGACACAAGGAAGCTGTCTTTTTCCAGTCACACAGTGCGAGAGCTGAGGTACAGTTTTGGAACTCTTTGCAGAATGTCAAAAATATATATTCAAACTATTTATGCTGACAAATATATGTTAGGTGGATTTCGTTTTTATTCATTAATGGGATTGGGCATCACTGGCTGACCCAGCATTTATTGCCCTTCTGTGAGAATGGTTGAGCGTTAACCACGTTTTTGTGGCTCTGGAGTCACATGTAGGCCAGAACAGGTAAGGTCAGCAGATTTGTTTCCTAAGGGGACATCAGTGAGCCAGGCAGGTCTTTATGACAATTGACAATGGCTTCTTGGCCATCATTAAACTTTTAATTCCAGATTTCTATTGATTTAACCATCTGCCATGGTGGGATTTGAACCAGGCCCTAGAGATTACCTTGGGTCTCAGGATTTCTAGTCTGATGTTAATGGAGGCAGCATGGTGTTTAGCACTGCTACCTCAGAGCGCGAGGGATCGAAGTTGAATTTCAGTTCTAGGTGTCTGTCAAAGAACAGTACAGCATGGGCACAGGCCCTCTGGCCCTCCAAGCCTGTGCCGATCATGTTCTATCCAGACCAAGTACCTATATCCCTCGATTCCCTGTCTGTTCATGTGCCTATCCAGGTAAGTCTTAAATGTGGCTAACATATCTGCTTCAACCACCTCAGTTGGCAGGGCATTCCAGGCACCCACCACCCTTTGTAAAAGAAAGCTTCCTGCACATCTCCACTGAACGTTTCCCCCTTTACCTTAAACTTGTGACCCCTTGTAATTGCCATTTTCTGCCTTAGGAAAAAGTTTACAACTGTTCACCCTATCCATACCCCTCATAATTTTATAAAATTATATCAGATTGCCCGTCAGCCTCCATCTTTCCAGGGAGAACAATCTCAGCTTATTCAATCTCTGCTCATAGCTAATACCCTCCATACCATGTAACATCCTGGTAAACCTTTTCTGTATTCTCTTCAAAGACTCCACATCCTTTTGGAAGTGTGGTGATTAGAATTGGACACAATATTTCAAATGTGGTCTAACCAACGTTTTATATAACTAACACAATTTGCAAGCTTTTATACTCTACCCTATTCGATGAAGGCAAGCATGCCACATGCTTTTTTCATCTCCTTTTCCACATGTGCTGCTATTTTTAAGGATCTGTGGACCTGTACTCCCAGATCTGAGCATTCTTCCTGTGTCTGCATGGGTATCCTCTGGGTGCTCCGGTTTCCTCCCGCAGTCCAAAGATGTGTGGGTCAGCTGGTTTGGCCATGGTAAATGTATAGAGTTATAGGCTCAGGATGGGGGAGAGGTGCTGGATAAGATACGCTGTTGGAGATTTGGTGCAGACTTGATGGGCTAAATGGCCTCCTGCACTGTGGAGATTGTATGGTGGGCAGCTACAGTGCCTCACTCTGCTGCCTGGCAGTACCAGATACATGGGTTTGATTCCCAGTTTGGGTCATTCTGTGTGGAGTCTGCACGCTCTCCCCCCTGTCTGTGTGGATTTCGTCCACATGCTCCAGTTTCCTCCCACAGTCTAAAACATATGCTGGCTAAGTACTAAATTCTCCCTCAGTGTATCTCTGAACAGGTGCTGGAGTATGGTGACTAGAGAATTTTCACATTAACTTCATTGCAGTGTTAATGTAAGCCAACTTGTGACACTGGTAGATAAACTTTAAAACTTAAGTAATACCAGTATGCCACTGCCTCCTTGTTAGAGACCACAAAACTAACACATTATTCTGTAAAGAAAGCTGATCTGCAATTTTTTTTCCATTTTAAGTTGGGAGAGGAGAATGTGTTAAAGTTTGAAAGTGAGTGTTGGCACTGTTTGCTGACAATATCTTTTTGTATGAGTGACTTGTGCCAACAACCCCTACCTAACCACCTGCACGTGTCCCAACAGCCATTATAACCACTGCTTAAACCCTGGGCTGCCTAGCCCACAAAGTGCACGTAGCTGTCACTTTTCTCCTGTTCTTATGCCTGTCTCTTGAGTCAGAATATGTAGCCAGAGAGAATAAGAGAATGAGTAAGCACTTATTACTCTGAGTGTGTGTGTGTTTTTTTTTTGCTGTGTGTAAGCTTTGAGACTATGAAAGGTAGCCTGGGTGATGAAAAGCTTAAGTTTGACCCTGGATTACAATGTTATGGGAATCTGGCATCATGGTGTATTGCGCTACACTCTATCCATTTAACTGTTCAAACATGAGTTTTCTGAGGCTAACTTGGATCTCACTGTGCAAAAAAAACCTAAACATTGTGGGGATGCATAGAAGTTTTTCACAATTAGTTGTATAAAGTATACTGTGTATAAAATTTGTGTTTCCTGGTATCAAAAAGCATGATGGCACAGTGGTTGCTTCACAGTGCCAGGGATTCGGGTCACTCTCTCTGTGGAGTCTGCATATTCTCCCTGTGTCTGCATGGGTTTCATCTGGTTTTCTCCTGCGGTCTAAAAGATATGCTGGTCAGAGTGCCAAATTCTCTCTGTATACCCAAAACAGGCACTGGAGTGTGGAACTAGGGGATTTTTGCAGCATTAATGTAAGCCTGCTTGTGACAAAGACAAATAAACTTTGAAACTTTAAACTTTGAAAGCAGGAAGTTTGTCTCCAAAAAAGCAGACAGTTCAACTGCTTGTGAGCACATGTCTTGATCAGGACTGTCTGACCTCATTTTGTGTACTGTGGAGATTTTCAAATCAGCTTTCACAACAATTGTGGCTTAAAAAGGGGGCCTGGAAAATGTGCTTTCTGTGCGTGAGCCCAATGGTGTTTTGTGATTCATTGTTGGTGACAAAAGGCTTGTGAATTTGAAGCATTCATTGAACAGAGCCTTCTTCCTCCCTGCTGCAGGACGCTATGAGGCTGTATTACGTATGCACAGCGCCACACTGCGGCCATCGCTGGACTGAGTGAGCGGGACACGCAGTGAGGTTTTGCTATGGGTTTGTCGGATCCCTCAAACTGGGTGGGGTGGACATGTCAATTCAGGGATAATTACAGATTGAGACAAAGAGATCAAACGGTGTTGTAGTAATTTTTTTAAGCCATGTTTGTATGAGTCTTTTGCCAATTTTGTGAATACATGAATAAAAAAATTTTTCAAACAATGTTTTGTGCATTGATTTCAATGATTTTTCACCATGATGGGAAACATTAAGAGCTCACAAGAACATGGACAGACTGCATGCAGGATAATGTTTCCTCTGGCTGGGGTGGGAGAGAGGTATCTAGAACCTGGGAGTCTCAGGGTACAGGGTAGGCCATTTACGACTGAGGTAAAACAGCACTGTGGTTAGAATTGCTGCCTCATGGTGCTAGGGACCAAGGTTCAATTCGGGTATATTTGTGTGGAGTTAGCATGTTCTCTTCATGCTTGTGTGGATTTCCTCCCACACTCCAAAGATATATGGGTTAGGTGGATTGGCCATGCTAAATTATCCCTTAGTGCCCCGAGGCCAGAGATAGAAGCATAGAAACCCATCAGTGCAGAAGGAAGCCATTTGGTCTATCAGTCAGCACTGATGACAATCCCATCCAGTCCCCAACCCCAGAATGGTGCACGTCTACCCTGCTATTCCATCTAGTCAACCTAACCTGCACATCTTTCATCTGAGAGATGAAACCAGAGCATCTGGAGGTAAACCATGCAGACTAATGAAGAATGTGTAAACTTCACACACACTGATGTACAGTTTAGGTGAATTGACCATGCTAAATTATCCCTTAGTGCCTAGAGGTGTGCAGGTTAGGTGGATTGGTCATGGTAAAATGCTGCTTAGGGTCCAAATGCGTGCAGGTTAGATAGATTAGCCAGGCTAAATTGTCACTTAGTGTCAGGGAAATTAGCAGGATAAATGTGAGGTTGTGCAGCAACGATCTGGGTGGGATTACTGTGGGTGCTGATGTGATGGGCTGAATGATGATTTTTCTGCAGTGTAGGGATTCTATGAAGCTGCTTTTCTCTGAGGGTGGTAAACCTGTGGAATTCTCCATCGCCAAAGCCCCTGAATATAATTAAATATTAAATTGATTCCCACTGTCAAAGTGTGAGGGAGTATGAACTGAAAGAGAGGGTCAGCCATGATCATGTCGAATGGTGGAGCAATGACAAAGAACAAAACAGCACAGGAAACAGGCCCTTCGGTCCAACGAGCCCGTGCTGCCATGACCTACCCCTGCTTCTAGTTTCTGCTCCTCAATGGATTGGCTGGTATCAGGACCCTGAGGATCTCTCCTCTCGCCATCACATACTCAATGGCATGTGGCACAGTGATTAGCACTGCTGTCTCACAGTGCCAGGGACTTGGATTCAATTCCTGGATTCGGTCACTGTGCGTAGTCTGCACATTCTCCCCATGTCTTCTTGGGTTTCCTCCCACACTCCTCAGATGTGTGGATTAGGTAAATTGGCCAAGCTAAATTGCCACTGAGTGGCAGGGGTAAATGCATAGAATTGTGGGCATGGAAGCACTGCTACCTCAGTGCCAGGGACCTGGGTTCAATTCCAGCCTTGGGTGACTGTATGGAATTTGCATGTTCTCCCTGTGCCTGTGTGGGTGGTATGGGTTTCCTCCAGATGCTCCAGTTTCCTCCCACGTGGACTTTTACAGTAAATTCATTGCAATGTTAACGTGAGCCTTATTTGTGACTAATAAACTTTTAAGATGTGTTGGTTGGGTAAATTGGCCATGCTAAATTGCCACTTGGTGTCCAAAGGTTTGTAGGTTAGGTGGATTGGCCATGCTAAATGTGTAGGGCTGTAGGGATAGGATGGGGAGAGATTGCCTGGGTAAGTGACTCTGAGACGTTGCAAATTCAATGGGCTGAATGCCCTGTTCTGCAGTATAGAGATTCTAAAGAACATAAGGAATAGGAGCAGGAATAGGCCATCCAGCCCCTCAAGCCTGCCCCGCCAATCAATAAGATCATGGCTGATCTGCAGTGGTTCAAAAACACTTTTCCACTTTTTCCCCGTAACGCTTAATTCCCTTGTCTATCAGAAACCTATCCACTCTTAAATATATTCAGCGAGGAAGCCTCCACCACTTCAACAGGCAGAGAATTTCAAAGATTCACCACCCTTTGTGTGAAGAAATTCCTCCTCAACTCTGATCTGAACCCCCCCCTCACCAAACAATCTTGAGGCTGTGCCCTCTAGTCCTGCTAGCATTGTTAAGTGGGAAGAGTCTCAACCTCTACCCTATCCCCTTCATTATCTTATACATTTCTATAAGAAGCTCTCTCAGCCTTCTAAACTTCCAACGAGTAGAAACCTAGCTTATTTAGTCTCTCCTCATAATCCAATGCCCTCATCTCCGGAATTCTATGATTACCCCTGCATGTGTACACATGAGGAATGTGACTGCAATAGGCAAGCTCAACCCCAGCCTATGCTTATTCAAAGACCTCTTCCATATAGACACCCTCTCGCTGTCTATATATGGCTTAATCACCCGTGCCTCAAGGAGTAATAATGAGCCTGTAAGGCAGGACGGTTGACGGGAGAAAACAGCCGATGTCAACCGCAATCACCACAGACCCATACTTCTACGTGGCTCTGATCACAGACTCAGTGAGCTGTTTTAAAGTATTTGCGGACTGGACAAAGCCTCTGTGCAGCCATATGACGTCAGTGGAGTTGCAAAGACGACTCTGTTCTACAATTAGAACAATGGTTCACATTGTCGAGGAGTGTCAGTTGACTTGACTTGAAGAACTTCCATCTTGCCACGGATGAGGCTATTGTTTATTTGAGACTATGAAGACAATAAAGAAATACTACAAAATCCTCTTTCATGTTGCCCTTTTTACTTGGTTTACCTGTTCCCTAAATTCATTTATGAGATGTTGGCATCTCTGGCTGGGCCACGATTTCTTGCCCATCCCTAATTGCCCCTTGAACTGAGTGTCTTGCTCAGCCATTTTAGAGGAGCGGCTAAGAGTCAGTCCCATTGCTGTGGCTCTGGAGTTGCATGTAAGCCAGACCAGGTAAGGACAGCAGATTTCCTTCCCTAAAGGACATTAGTGACACTTGGTTTTTCCGACAACAGTTTCACGGTCATCAGTAGGTTCTTAATTCCAGATGTTTTTTATTGAATACAAATTCTACCATCTGCCATGGTGGGATTTGAACCTGCGTTCTCAGATCGTTATCCCTGAGTTTCTGGATTGCTAATCCAATGATAATACCACTGCGCCACCATCTTCCCTCTGAGCACGTCTCAAGTGTTTTGGTAGCAACGACAGATGGTTTTTTTCCGATAATCGACAATGGTTTATAAGTTCATAAGATATAGAGCAGAATTAGGCCATTGCATCATAGCTGATATGTTCCTCATCCCCATTTTCCTGTCTTTGCCCTACAACCCTTCAGCCCATTACCAATTAAAAATCTGCCTAACTTCTCCTTAAGTTTACTCACTGTCCCAGCATCAGCCGCACTTTGTGGTAGTGAATTCCCACATATTCACAACCCTTTGGGAGAAGTAGTTTCTTGTGCAGCTCTGTTTTAAATTTGCAGCCCCTTGTCCTAAGACGTAGAATCCTAGAATGCTCCACATGAGGAAGCATCCACTCCAAGTCTACTTTATCCATAAACTTTTATCATCTTGTATACCTCAATTTGATCTCCCCTCATTCTTCAAAACTCCAGAGAGTATAGGCCTAAACTGTTAAATCTCTCTTCATACGACAAACCCCTTATCTATGGAATCAATCTAGTAAACCTCCTCCGAACTACCTCCAATGCTGCTACATCTTTCCCCAAATAAGGGGACCAGAACTGTGCACAATACTCCAGATGCAGCCTCATCAATGCCTTGTATAATTGCAAACACTTCCTTACCTTTATATTCTATTTTAGCATTAAAAGCCAACGTTCCATTCGCTTTATTATTATCTGCTGTAGCTGCGTGCTAGTTTTCCGTGACTCATGAACAAGAACACCCAGATCCCTTTGCACTGGAATATCTCAAGTCTCACCATTCAGATAATAAGTTGCTTTCCCATTTTTCCGACCATAGTTACACCTCTGAGACTAGTTTTTAATTCCAGATTTTATTAATTGAATTTACATTCCAATAGCTGCCTTGGTGGGATGTGAACATGTGTCATCCCTTCCCCCGAGCTTTATCCTGGATCACTAGTCCAGTAACATTACCACTACACCACCATCTTCTTCCTCTTTTCTGCTCATATATGAAATTGCTAGTACAGTGCAGAAGGAAGCCGGGCAGCCCATTGAATATGTACCAACTCTTCGATAGAGCATTTCACCCAGGTCCAATTCCCACCACCCCATGCCTGCTAATCCTCCTAATCTAAAGAACTTGGGACACCAAGGGGCAATTTGCACTGACCAATCTACCTAACATCTTTGGAGTGTGGGGGGGAAACAAGGAGCAGACAGAGAAAACATGCAGGCATAGGGAGAATGTGCAAACTCCCACACAGACAATGACCCGAGCTGGGAATCGAACCCGTATCCCTTGCACTGTGAGGCAGCAGTGCTAACCACTGTGCCATTATGTTGCCTGTAGTTGTGATATCTTGCTGAGTGCAATATGGTTCCCATAGAGTAATACAGCATAGAGAAAACCCTTTGGTCTGTTGAGCATTCACAATAACTCACCACGAAAGACACGCGAATCCAATTTTCCTGCCCTTGGTTCTATGATTCTTGCATTACGACAGCCATACTTTAAAAGTATTTCTTAGGTTATAAAGCTCTTAAGGACTGAGAATGTAAAAGGTGCTATATGAATGCACATTCTTTCTCGGTTAGCTAGTTAGGGTGGCACTGCTTCCTCACAGTACCAGGGACAATTTAGCATAGCCAATCCACCTAGCCTGCACATCTTTGTACCCTAAGGGGCAATTTAGTATGGCAATCCACCTAACCTGCACATCTTTGAACTGTGGGAGGTAACCAAAGCATCCGGAAAGTTCGATTCCCAGCTTGGGTCACTGTCTGTGTGGAGTTTTCATGTTCTCCTCGTGTCTGGGTGAGTTTCCTCTGCGTGCTCCAGTTTCCTCCCACAATGTGAAAGATGTGCTGGTTAGGGTGCATTGACCGTGCTAAATTCTCCCTCAGTGTAACCGAACAGGCGCTGGAGTGTGGCGACTAGGGAATTTTCGCAATAATTTCACTGCAGTGTTAATGTAAGCCTACTTGTGACACTAATAAGTAAACATTACAAGCCTGACTGGGCAAAGGATGAAAAGAGCAGGGTGCTTAACCGGTCCTGGAATGGTTTGCTTTGTTTCCGTAGATACTTGCGTAGCAACGGGCTGGTGGGATGATGGTCCCTGATGTGGAGGAAGTATGCGTCTCCCTGACTGGATGTGAAGCCACAGTCCTCGCAGACGTAAATCTTGGAGCGCCGTTCTCTGTACGCGTAGTTCTGGTGCAAGCTGTGAATCTTCTTCAGATGTGACTCCAAGGAGCATCGCTGTGTGAACGCCTTCTCGCATTGGCCACACTTGTAGGGACGAATGCCTGCTTAAAACAAAGGTAAGGGGTAGTCGGGGAGCAGGCGGGTGATAAGGCTTTTCTGCCAGAGTTGTAATGTTCTGGGGGACCCGGGTTCGAATCCAGCCACGGCAGACGGTGGAATTTGAATTCAATAAAAAAAATCTGGAATTAAAAATCTGCTGATGAAACCATTATCCATTGTCAGAAAAACCCAACTGGGTCACTAATGTCCCTTTAGGGAAGGAAATCTCCATCCTTACCCAGCCTGGCCTACACGTGACTCCAGAGCACAATGTACAACGGTTACCACAGCTGTCTTACAGTGCCAGGGACCCAGGTTCGATTCCTGGCTTGGGTCACTGTCTGTGTGGAGTCTGCACACTCTCCCCCACGTCTGTGTGAGTTTCCTCTGGATTCTCCGATTTCCTCCCACAGTCTGGGAGACGTGTTGGTTAGGTGCATTGGCCGTGCTAGATTCTCCCTCAGTGCCCGAACAGGTGCAAAAAGACACAACACGAGAAAGAGCTTGCATTTATACAGCATCTTTCACAACCTCCCTTACGTCCCAAGGTGATTTTTTAAATTCATTCATGGGACATGGGCGAAGCTGGCTGGGCCAGCATTTATTGGCCATCCCTAGTCGCCCTGGGAGGCCACTTGAGAGTCAAACACGTTGCTGTGGCTCTGTAAAGCTTTTTCTTTAAAGTTTATTGATTAATGTCACAAGTAGACTTACATTAACACTGCAATAAACTTACTGTGAAAATCCCCTAATCGCTACACTAAAGGAGGTGGTAGCTTGGTGGTATTATTGCAAACTATTAATCTAGGAAACTCAGCTAATGTTCTGGGGGACCCGGCTTCAAATCCTGGCACAGCAGCTGGTGGAATTTGAATTCAAAAAAAAAATCTGGAACTAAGAATCTTCTGATGATCATAAAACCATCATCGGAAAAATCCAAATGGTTCCCTTTAAGGAAAGAAATCTGCCGTCTTTCCCCAGTCTGGCCTACATGTGATTGCAGAGCCACAGCAATGTGGTTGACTCTTAACTGCCCTCCAAGGGCAACTAGGGATGAGCAATAGATGCTGGCCCAGCCAGCAACACCTATGTCGCACAAATGAATAAAACAAAACTCCAGCGTTCTTCGGGCACTGAGGGGGAATTTAGCACGGCCAATGCACCTAACCAAAAAGTCTCCCAGACTGTGGGAGGAAATCAGAGCATTCAGAGGAAACCCACACAGACATGGGGAAAGCATGCAGATTCCACACAGACAGTGACCCAAGCCAGGAATTGAACCCGGGTCTCTGGCACTGTGAGACAGCTGTGGTAACCATTGTACCATGGTGCTCTGGAGTCACATGTAGGCCAGACCAGGTAAGGATGGCAGATTTCCCTCCCTAAAGGGACATTAGTGAATCTAATTCACTAATTAGTGAATTAGTGGGTTTTTCCAAGAATTGATAATGGTTTCATCAGTAGATTCTTAATTCCAGATTTTTTTTTATTGAATTCAAATTCCACCACCTGCCGTGGCGGGATTCGAACCCGGGTCCCCCAGAACATTAACTGAGTTTTTGGTTCATAGTCTAACAATAATACCACGAGGCCATCGCCTGTCCTAAATGTTTTGATTGGATTTAGCGCTCATTTTCAGTCTTCTCAACTGGCACGGAGGCAACAGCTGCGAGCTCAAGCCTGCAGACCAGGATGCCAAGCCTAGGCTGGCACTCCCCAGGTGGCACTGAGATGGTCAGAAGTGCCATCTTTTGGACAAGACTTTGATGAGTGACATCTATTTTTAACTCTACCCTAACAAAAGCTGACACGGGTAATGTAATAAATGAGAAAGAAAGGGCCAGGAGACAAGAAGTCAACAAGATAAGGGTAACAAGGGCTGGACGTGGGCTGAAAGAAAAGCAACAGAGCACAAAGCAAGGGGGATATGTCCACTATCTGTCTGACCCCAAAAACCTAACCCTAACCCTCCCTCTCCCCACGCTCCCCAACCCCCGTACCTGTATGCGTTCGCATATGCCTCTTCAGGTCAAAGGTGTCATTGAAGCCTTTAGTGCAGAACTTGCAGATATATTTCTTCAAGGTGCTGTGACATTTGAGATGGCGAGTCAGCATACGCTGTAGAGGGAAGCCCTTGCTGCAGAAGCAGCAGCAGAAATGACCCTGGCTGTGAGCCGATTTTACCTTTCCAAAAATAGAGAAAAGTTTGATTTATTTGTGTCACCAATAGCCTTGCATTAACACCGCAATAAAGTTGCTGTGAAAATCCCCCTTGTTGCCACAGTCTGGCATCTGTTTGGGTACACCTATGGAGAATTTAGCACCTAACCAGCACATCTTTGGACTGTGGAAGGAAACTGGAGCACCCGGAGGAAACCTAAGCAAACACGGGAGAGAACAAATTGCCCCTTAGTGTCCAAAGATGTACAGGTTAGGTGGATTGGCCATGCTATATTGACCCTTAGTGTCCAAAGATGTACAGGTTAGGTGGATTGGCCATGCTATATTGACCCTTAGTGTCCAAAGATGTACAGGTTAGGTGGATTGACCATGCTATATTGACCCTTAGTGTCCAAAGATGTACAGGTTAGGTGGATTGGCCATGCTATATTGACCCTTAGTGTCCAAAGATGTACAGGTTAGGTGGATTGGCCATGCTATATTGCTCCTTAGTGTCCAAAGATGTGTGGGTTAGGTGGATTTGATATGTTAGATTGCCCATTAGTGTCCAAATATTTGCAGATGAGGTGGGCTGGCTATGGTAAATTGCCCCTTAGCATCAGCGGGACTAGCTAGGGAATAGGGCCTGGGTGCGATTGTGGTCAGTGCAGACTTGATGGCCGAATGTCTTTTTTCTGCGCTGTAGGGTTTCTATGAGTCTGTGAATCTGTGGAATAGCTCACTGAGTGTCTTTGAGACAGAAATAGAGAGGTCCTTGATCAATAAGTGAATCAGGGGTCACAGGCAGGAGAAAGAGGATGAGAATCGTATGATTCTAAAAATGTGCAGACTCCACACAGACAGTGACCTGAGCTGGGCATTGAACCTGAGTCCCTGGCACTGTGAGACAGCAGCGCTAATCACTGTGCCACCGTGGCATCCCCTAAAGATTGGTTTATATGGGCCAGGTATTGATCAAGGCCTTCCGCATGGCAGATGAGAATTCTACCACTGAACCCCAATTTGAAGATCCGGGAGATTTTGGCTGCAGGTAATTGACCAGAAATAGGTGCAGCGAGCCTGTGTCAGTATTTACCATCTCATTGAGCCTCCTTCCCCAAACCCCAACTCCCCAGCCCCCCATTCCCCTTTTTTTGGTGACTTAAAGAGACCGATCCGTGCATGGCCTCCACAAGAAGGTTTCCGTCGCTGGTGCAGTAGATATCGGGGTGAAATCCTGGAGCTCCCTCCTTAACAGCATTATGGGTGTACTTACACCACCTGGACTGCGGAGTGTTCAAGATGGAGGCTCACCCAACACCTTCTCGAGGGGCAATTAGGGGGATAATAAATGCAGGGCCCGGCAACACCCAGAAACCGGGAACAAATTTTTAAAAATCCTCCAATGTACTCAGCAGAAATGACGATTGTCAGTGTTTGGAACGCAACAGAGACAATTCCACCCGGGGATAAGGGTTGCTCACAGTGCAGTTTTAAACAAGTTATTTGTGGAACATGGGTATCGCTGGCTAGGCCAGCATTTATTGCCCATCCCTCGTTGCCCTTGGAGGACAGTTTAGAGTCAACTCCATACATGTGGCTCTGGAGTCACATGTAGGCCAGATCGGATAGGATGACAGATTTCCTTCCCTAAAGGACATTAGTGAACCAGATGGGTTTTTCCAACAATGGCTCCATTGTCATCAGTAGATTCTTAATTCCAGATTTTATTTTAATCGAATTCTAATTCCACCATCTGCTGTGCTGGGATTTGAACCTGGGTCCCCAGAACATGAGCTGAGTTTCTAGATTAACAGTCTAGTGATAATACCATTAGGCCATCGCCTCTCCACCTTGTCCAGCATCCATTCCCTTTCCCTCACTGTGCAAAGGGCCTTCAGCTCTTCTCCCTTCCAGTAAATCTTTCAGCCAATGGAAATCTTGTAGAAAAAACAATATGGCGGATGGTGCTTGACTGGGGAAACAAAGGTCGATCAGGAACAGCTTAATTGGAAATGCTACAGTGCAGAAGGGGGCCATTGAGTCTGCACCGACCACAAGCCCTATCCCCATAACCCCATGCATTAACCCTAGCTAGTCCCTCTGACATTAAGAGGCAATTTGGCACAGTCGATCCACCTAACCCACACATCTTGGGACTGAAGGAGGAAACTCACGCAGACACGGGGAGAACGTGCAAACCCCACCCAGGCCCGGGAATCGAACTCAGGTCCCTGGTGCTGTGAGACAGCAGCACTAACCACTGTGCCGCCCATTAATGTGATACAGACGTACCTCAGTTCTGCCGAGTTCTGGCTGTTTGTCAGAACAAATTATTCCATGCAGTCCCTCGGCAAACGACCCCACCCAGCTGTTTTGTTTTTTGTCATTTGCGTCCATTGTGATGTCTCTCTGAGGTAAAGCTTGCTGCTTCTCCAGAGCAAAGGCATCCGAGCATTCTGTGGATGAAGTTAAACGTTATTCACGATAGAAGGTAAATGTCATTTTACTAATGGCACTGAGATCAGGGTGAGAAAATTCGACACATCCACCACAACTCTCACAGTTTCTACAGGCGAGAGCGGAGCATGGGAAGGTCTGTTGATGGGAAGGGTGGGATATTACCATTCCAGGATGATCAAGGCAGTAAAATCCTGCCAAGTATCTTGTTATCTAATTTTTTTTCATTCTGGCTGACTCCCTTTCCATCTTTACCTCTCTCTTACTGTCTCTCCATAATGTGGAGATGCTGGCATTGGACTGGGATGGGCACAGTAAAAAGTCTCACAACACCAGGTTAAAGTCCAACAGGTTTATTTGGAATCACGAGCTTTTGGAGCGCTGCTCCTTCATCAGGTGAGGAGGGAGTCGTGCTCGGAAAGCTTTTTTTTTTCTTAGGAACATAGAAAACTAGAAGGAGGGGTAGGCCATTCGGCCCTTTGAGACTTCTCTGCCATTCATTCTGCTCATCAAATTCAATATCCTGATCCCCACCTTCCCCCATATCCCCTGAGTCCTTTATTTAATTTCTACCTACATTTAATTTCTTCCTAAAATCACACAATGTTTGGATGCAAAGAAACACTAAAGTTCGTGAATGTAGCCCAATCCACCACTCAAACTAGCCTCCCATTCATTGACTCTGTCTACACTTCCCGCTGTCTCGGCAAAGCAGTCAGCATCATAAAGGAACACTCCCCCGCCCCTGCACCTCAGACATTCTCTCTTCTACCACAAAAGTCTGAGGTCACGTACCAGTCAACTCAAGAACAGCTTCTTCCCTGCTGCTGTCAGGCTTTTGAATGGACTTGCCTCACATTAAATTGATTTTTCTCTATATCCTAGCTATGATTGTAACACTACATTCTGCACCGTCCTTTTCTTCTCTGCAAATGGTATGTTTTGTCTGTAAAGCAGGCAAGTAACAATACTTCTCACTCAATGTTAATATATGTGACAATAATGAATCAAATCAAATCAATGTTTTGGCCTCAATTACTTTCTGTGGGAGTGAATTCCACACGCTCACCATCCTCTGGGTGAAGAAATTTCTCCTCACCTCAGTCCTAAAAGGTTTACCCCTTATCCTCAGACTATGACTCCTGGTTCTGGACTCCCCCTGCCATTGGATTCTTTCTGAATCCATCCTGTTTAATCCTGTTAGAATTTTATGGTTTTTGTGGCCTCGCTCATCCCGAAACTGTAAATCCTGCCAAGGTCAACCAATCTTCCCGTTCTCCGCCCTTTACCTGCTCCAATTCTCATTATGGGTGGGGCGGTATAATTCTGCCCCTCTCGTTCTTCTAAACTCCAATGAACATAATCCTAACTGACTTAGCGTCTCCTCATATGACAGACCTGCCATCCTAGGAGTCAGCCTGGTAAACCTTTACTGCATTCCCTCTGTAGCAAGGACATCCTTCTTCAGATAAGGAGATCAGATCTACGCACAATACTCAAGGTGTGGCCTCACCATTGCCCTGTACAATTCTCTATTCCTATATTCAGTTCCTCTTGCTATGAAGGGCAGCACACCATTTGCCTTCTTCACTGCCTGCCGTACTTCCAGCGAGGACTCCGTGATTGGTGGGAGGAAACCCACCTGGAATGTAGAAATCCCCTCGCTGATTATCCGATACATTGCCCCAGTTGGGCTTGATGCGCTTGGCGTGTCGTTTCTTGACCAGAAATGAGCGAGGCATCGCGGGGGAACTGGGGGAGGTGGGAGAAATCAGCGGCACTGATTAACAAACAGACTGGGGTATCAGGAGAGCTCGAAACGCAAGCTAAACTCTGTCCGCCTGACAAACGGTCAGCCATCCTCTCTCAAAACATAACCGAACATCCACAGCACTTAAATACTCACACAGCACCCATTCACCAAGTGCACCCAACAAAGCCAATGGAGAGAGCAAATGCTTTGGATAATATATATTTAAATTTTCCTGGATAATTTCAAAAGCTTTTTCCGTTTGTCAACAGAATGGATCATGTAAAGATTTTGCAAATCAGATCAGCACTCAATGTTTCCATCCTTTTTATGCAAATGACTGTTTCGGAGAGAATGCTTTGGTTCATTTGGCAGGAGAGTGGCCTTTAGGGACAGCGACAGAGTGTTTAACACTGTTACCTCACAGCGATAGGGGATCTGGGTTCGATTCTCGGCTTGAGTTTGTGTGCAGCCTGCACATTCTCCCCATGTCTGCAAGGGTTTCCTCCGTTTGCTCCAGTTTCCTCCCACACTTCAAAGACGTGCTGGTTAAGGTGCATTTTGCCGTGACAAATTCTCCCTCAGTGTTACCCAAACAGAATGTGGCAACTAGGGAATTTTCACAGTAACTTCATTGTTGTGTTAGTGTAAGTCTCTTTGTGACTAAATAAATTAACTTTAACACTTTTTTATTCATTCGTGGGATATGGGTGTTGCTGGCTGGGCCTGTTTTTTATGTGTATATATATCTAGCATTTGTTGCCCATCCCTAGCTGCCTTTGTTCAGAGGGCAGCTGAGAGTCAACCACATTGCTGTGGTTCTGGAGTCACACATAAGTCAGATGGTTAAGGACAGCAGATTTCCTTCCCTAAAGGATATTAGTGAGCTAGATAGGTTTTTCTGACAATCGACAATGGTCATCAGTAGATTATTAATTCCTTTTTTTTATTGATTTCAAATTCCACCATCTGTCATGACAGGATTCAAACTCAGAACATTAGCTGAGTTTCTGGATTAATAATCTAGCAATAATACTACCAGGCTGAGTCAGTGTAGAGGGAGCTTTACTCTGTATCTAACCCCATGCTGTACCTATCCTGGGAGTGTTTAATGGGGCAATTTAGCATGGTCAATCCACCTAACCTACACATCTTTGGACACTAAGGATCAATTTAGTGTGTCCAAATCACCTAAGCGATACATTTTTAGACACCGAATGACAATTTAGCATGGTCAATTCACCTTGCTTTGGACTGTGGGAGGAAACCGGAGCATCCAGAGGAAACTCACACAGACACGGAGAGAATGTACTGGAGACAGTCACCCAAAGCTGGAATCGAATCTGGGTCACTGGAGCTGTGAAATTAAAGATAACCACTGATAAATTGAGTGGGGAATTCAGGAGAAACTTCTAAGCCCAGAGATTGTGAAGCTCCAGCACCAGGAGGGGTTGAGGTGACTAAGCGATGCATTCGATGGGATGATGGACAAACGGGTAAAGATGTCAGGGTGTGGTAGGATATAATGATGGGGCTGGATGAAGTGTGGGTGGAAGGGTGGCCCTCCTTCTCAGTGGTGGAAAGGCCCGTTCCTATGCTGTAGTGGGAGATTGCCGACATCCCTGGAAAAGTATCTGATGAACAAGGCCTTTGAGCTACTGAGAGCTGGAAGGAATATCAGTTTTCTGCAACTCAGCCCCAAGAACATGAGGTTAGAAGACAAAAACAAATTACTGCAGATGAACAAAGAACAAAACAGCACGGAAAACAGGCCCAACGAGCCCGCGCCGCTACCCCGATGTTACCACCTCTACCCGTGGTCCCTGTCAGTGTTTATAGATCTATGGATTAAAAACCAAATCTGAGACTATTTAGGGAGAATTTGTTTTGCCAATTAGCCTAAGAGCACATCTTTGGGATGTGGGAGGAAACTGGAGCTCCTGGAGAGAACCCACACAAGCACGGGGAGAATGCGCAAACTCCCACAGACACAGGCCCAAATCCATGTATCTGCGATAGTCACTGAGCTGTCGTGTTGGCCATCAAATGGTCCAGGTCAAGCGTACACTAACGACATGAAGCACTAGGATGCTCTCGAAAACTCCAAGAGCAGTCCTCTCACAACCCATTGCATTGTTAAACAAGGTGGACCAAAGCACCTGTAGGATAAAAACAAGTATATCAATATCATCGACTACTTACACACTTCCCAGGGACTCCCAAGGCGCATGATCCCTATTTTAAATCAGTTTTCTATACTCCTCCATTCCCATTCTGTTCATATGCCCATCTAAGTATCTTTTAAATAACTCCAGAGTACCTGCCTCCACCACGTGGCAGCTCATTCCATACCCCCACCACCCTCTGTGTGAAAAAAACTTCCTCTAGCATCTAAATTATACCTTACCCCCCTCACTCCAAGCCCGTGACACCTTGTGCTATTTGAGTTCATCCTAGGGAAAGCTTAACCCTGTTTACTCTATCTATACCCCTCATAATCTTGTACACTTCTATTAGATCTCGTCTAAGTCTACGTCTTTCTAAGGAAAACAGCCCCAATTTGCCTAACCTCTCCTCGTAACTCAGACCTTCCATACCAGGCAGCATCCTGGTAAACCTCCTCTGCACTCTCTCCAGAGTCTCCACGTCCTTCCGATCGTAAGGCGACTAGAACTGGACGTAGTATTCCAAATGAGGTCTAACGTTTTATATAACTGCAACATTAAAGGCCAGCTGTTGTACTCTATACCCCTTCCTATAAAGGCTAGCATACCATATGCTTTCTTCACAACCTTCTCCACCTGCTCTACCGCTTTCAGAGACTTGTGCACCTGCACCCCCAGGTCCCTCTGCATTTCTATACTCTTAATAGGTCTACCCTTTATCATATACCTCCCCCCTACATTCTTTCTCCCGAAATACATCACCTTACATTTATCAGGATTGAATTCCATCTGCCATCTATCTGCCCAAGCTACTAGCCTATCTGTGTCCTAATGCTTGAATCTGAAGCCAAAAGAGAAAATGCTGGAAAATCTCAGCAGGTCTGGCAGCTTTTGGAAGGAGAGAGAAAAGCTGATGTTTCGAGTCGCCATGACCCTTTGTCAAAGCTAAAAGGCATAGAAAGTGGGAGATATTTATACTGAGGAAATGAAAAATGAATCATAGCCACAGAAACCAGGTGAAAGGCTGCTAATGGCAACCTACAGAGAGAATAGAGGGTGTGAATGGCCAATCAACAGAAGAACTGAAATCAGAGGGTAAACTGAGATAAGGATGTGGGGGAAGAGGGGGAGGTGGCAGGAGAGAGGTAAAATTGAGAAAACAGGGGAAAGGGGAAGCAAAGGGGAAGAAAAGGTAAGAAAAGGGGAGATGAAACAAGGGGAAAGAGTGGGGGGGAGGACAAGAAAAATAAAAAAAGACAATGAAGAAATAAAAAGTAGAGATAGAGCTCAATTCTACCTCCCTCGTATTTTTGATTTGATTTGGGATACGTGAAATGTATTGTTTCTTGCGTGATTTACAGGCAAACCATACTGTTCATAGAGAAGGAAAGGAGAGGGTGCAGAATGTAGTGTTACAAACATAACTAGGGTGTAGAGAAAGATCAATTTAATGTGAAGTAGGTCCATTAAAAGTCTGACAGCAGCAGGGAGGAAGCTGTTCTTGAGTTGTTGGTGCGTGACCTCAGGCTTTTGTACTTTTTTCCTGATGGAAGAAGGTGGAAGAGAGAATGTCCGGAGTGCACTGGGGTCCTCAATTATGCTGGCTGCTTTGCCGAGGCAACGGGAAGTGTCAACAGAGTCATTGGATGGGCGGCTGGTTTGCGTGATGGATTAGGCTACATTCACAACCTTTTGTAGTTCCTTGCTGTCTTGGGCAGAGCAGGAGCCCATACCAAGCTGTGATACAACCAGAATGCTTTCTATGGTGCATCTATAAAAGTTGGTGAGCGTCATAGCTGTCACGCCAAATTTCATCTCCCCTTTCCCCTCATATCTTCATGTTTCACAGTTTACCCTCTGATTTCAGTTCCTCTACTATTTGGCCATTCGCACCTTCTATTTTTTCTATGGGCTGCCATTAGCAGCCTTTTCCCTGATTTCTGTGGCTGTGACTCATCTTTTATTCCCTCCTCCTGCAGGATAAATATCTCCCACTTTCTGTACCTTTTAGCTTTGACAAAGGGTCATTGGAACTCAAAACTTCAGCTTTTTTCTCTCCTTACGCATTCTGCCAAAATTTTCCAGCATTTTTTCTTTTGGTTTCGGAACATGATTTCGAGTTTGAAGTGGTGACCATCAAGGCAAACCTCTGGGTCTGTACTTATTGGAGTTTAGAAGGATGAGGGGGGTGGGGAAATCTTATTGAAATTTACAGGATACTGCGAGGCCTGGATAGAGTGGACATGGAGAGGATGTTTCCACTAGTAGGAAAAACTAGCACCAGAGGGCACAACCTCAGGCTAAAGGGATGATCCTTTAAAACAGAGATGAAGAGGAATTTTTTTCAGCCAGAGAGTGGTGAATCTGTGGAACTCTTTGCCACAAAAGGCTGTGGAGTCCAGGTCACTGAGTGTCTTTAAGACAGAGATAGATAGGTTCTTGTTTAATAAGGGGATCAGGGTTAATGGGGAAAAGGCAGGAAAATGGGGATGAGAAAAATATCAGCCTTAATTGAATGGTGGAGGAAACTCAATGGGCCGAATGGCCTAATTCTGCTCCCATGTCTTATAGTCTTATGGAGACCTGCACCAGATGCCGACTTTGGAAGAGGATTAGAGGGAATCAGCTGTTTCTGCATGAGTTGTCCTGAATAAACAGACTGTTTGAATGGCTTTTGAGTGTCACAAATGAAGACGTATTCTTCCTGCTAGATGCTTAGCACACTGCCTTCCCCCTTTCTGTTCAAGAGAACAAACTGTTGTCCTTTTATCTCGCACTTCTCATACGATTCCAGGCAAATTGGCAGAGAAACGTGATCAATACACTGAACTCTGAAATTTGCTTAGCAAATGCAGTGACTTTATGAGCCATGACAGAGTGTTTCCGCCTCTTGTTCAGGACTTTGGTTTCTCGCCCCTGTCTCTCCTCGAATTTAACAAATCGACAGACCTTCACAGATGCAAATGAAGGTGATTCTCCTCGTGTCTACCTGGATTTCCTCCAGATGCTCCCCGCTTTCAAAGAATCATAAAAACCCTACGGTACAGAAAGAGGCCATTCGGCCCATCGAGTCAACACCAACCACAATCCTATACGGGTCCTACTCCCCCCATATCCCTACATATTTACCCACTAATCTCTCTAACCTATGCGTCTCAGGACACTAAGGGCAATTTTAGCATGGCCAATCAACCTAGCTCACACATCTTTGGACTGTGGGAAGAAGCCGGAGCACCCGGAGGAAACCCTCGCAGGCACAGGAGAATGTGTAGACTCCACACAGACAGTGACCTCCCATAGTTTTAATTGATAAGTATATGGAAGAGAAGGGAATGGTTTAGTTTGGAGGGGCATTGCTTTTTATTTTGGTCGGCACAACATCGAAGGCCGAAGGGCCTGTTCTGTGCTGTAATGTTCTATGTTCTATGTTCTATAGTCCAAAGATGCGCAGATTAGGGGGGATTGGCCATGCCACATTACCCCATGGTGTCTAAAGGTGTATACATTTGGGGGATCTGCCATGCTAAATTACCCCTTAGTATCCAAAGATGTGCAGGTTAGGTGGATTGGCTATTCTAAGTTGTCCCTTAGTGTCCAGTGATATGCAGGTTAGGTGGATTGGCCATGCCAAATTGCCCCTTAGGGTCCAAAGATGTGCAGGTTAGGCGGATTGGCCATGCCAAATTGCCCCTTAGGGTCCAAAGATGTGCAGGTTAGGCGGATTGGCCATGCCAAATTGCCCCTTAGGGTCCAAAGATGTGCAGGTTAGGCGGATTGGCCATGCCAAATTGCCCCTTAGGGTCCAAAGATGTGCAGATTAGGCGGATTGGCCATGCCAAATTGCCCCTTAGGGTCCAAAGATGTGCAGGTTAGGCGGATTGGCCATGCCAAATTGTCCCTTAGGGTCCAAAGATGTGCAGGGTAGATAGATTGGCCATGCTAAATTGCCCTTTAGTGTCCGAAAATCATAGAATGATCATAGAAACTCTACAGTGTAGAAGGAGAGCTTTAAACCCATCAAGTCTGCACCGACACCAATCCCACCCAGGTCCTATTCCCAATTAGCTGCTCTGCTAATCCCTCTAACCATCACATCCCGAGAAACTAAGGGTTAATTTAGCATGTTCAATCAACCTAATCTTCGGAACGTAGGGGGAAACTGGATACACAGAGGAAACCCATGCAGACATGTGGAGAATGTGCAAACTCTGCATAGACAGTGACCCAAGCCAGGAATTGAAATCGCATTCCTGGAGCTGTGAGGCAGCAGTGCTAACTACTGTGCCAGTGAGCTGCCTTGTTTAGGTTAGATGGATTGATCATGATAAATTTCTCCTTCATGAGAAAAGATATGTGGGTTAGGTGGATTTTCCACAGTAAATGCATTAATGGGTTAGGTGTATAGGGTGGGCAATTGGGCAGGGGAGGGTAGGTGGTTTGCCAGCTGGACGGATTGCCAGGGATGTGGTAGAACTGGAAAGCTTGTCTGGACCTCAGTAAAATGCTCTTTTGGAGAGTTAGTGCAGTCTCGGTGGGCCGAATGGCCTCCTTCTGCTCTGTAAGGATTCTATGGATCGCAAACGAATGGAGGAGGACCCCTTTGCTTTATTGGCCACCCTTGCCTAAGCCCACATTGGCACATTGGCATTCTACTGGAACCGTGCGATGTCCCCTTTAAGATGAGAGGATGCCAGGTGAAGAGGGCGGAGTGGTTTTTGCACAGTACAGTAATGAGGGCTAACAGCTAACTATCAGCCCAGGCTGCTTATGGAAAATAGAGCACTGAACCTGGATGTGCCGACTCGAAGCAGCTGTGTCAACAACACTGGGCTCGATGTAAATTTATAATCGTTCAGTCAACACCAGTTATTATTGCCTTGCTGCCGACAATCACAAACAATGAAACAAAATTAACCTATCAAGAGCAGGGTCCTCAAGCCTCCGGTTTATCTCGGAATCTCTCAACAATTGAAGATTAATTTCCAGAACACGACGAGAGACAAATCAAAGACCTACATTTATATAGCGCCTTTAAGACATCCCAAATCGTTTCACTGGTTGGTTATAAAAGAATGTACCAAGCCCCATAAGGAGATGTTAGGAGAGTAGACAAAAACTTGGTCAAAGAAGTAGGTCTTCAGAAGTGTCTTGAAGGGTTTTTTTTTACTCATTCGTAGCACATGGACCCCACTGGCTGGGCTTTATTGCCCATCCCTAGTTGCCTTGGAGGGCAGTTGAGAGTCAACTCCATTGCTATGGCTCTGGAATAGACTGACATTCTTTAACTGTGAGCAATCTGCGAGCACTTTGCCAAGATTGTGGGAGACCACCGCCACTCTAAACACAGTCCCCAAGAACACTAGGGCCACCAGCTCCTAGAGCTATTTATGGTTTGACAAGACAAGACACAGGGTCTGCACTCGAATCGCGGCCCGCTCTAATTCATTGGATCAATGTTTGCGGGAATCCGTCTCGACACTATTTGCACTAACAATAATTGATAATCTTTAATATCAGTATGTACCCTGGACTCCCCAATGCTCGTTCTAATATTTTATTTAGAATGTTTGGTCGCTTGTAATTTATGGTTAGCATGTGAAATGTTTGCCTCTGTAGTTTCTGGAACATAAACATGTTGTATTATGTGTTATTACTGTTCATGCCAATGACTGGATCTTACTTGACTGTCAAGTGACTCGGGAATTCCGGAAAGCTATTGGCCCTGAGTCTGTGATTCAGTACACTTCAGGATCAAGAGGAGGGAGTGTGGCCAAATGGGCCACCCAAACTGGCGATTTACAAAACACGCTGGGACAGTTGGCACAGTGGTTAGCATTGCTGCCTCACAATGGCGGAGACCCAGGTTCGATTCCAGCTTTGGTCACTGTCTGTGTGGAGTTTGCAGGTTCTCCCCGTGTCTGCATGGGTTTCCACCGGGTGCTCTGATTTCTCCCCACACTCCAAAGATGTGTGGGTTAGGTGGCCTTGCTAAAATTGACCCTAATGTCAGAGGGATTAGCAGGGTAGATGTATGTGGTTACAGGAATAGGGCCTGGGTGGGGGGTCGGTGTAGACTTGATGGGCTGAATGGCCTCCTTCTGCACTGTAGGGATTCTGCGGAGTACAGAAACAGACAGCTGCAGCTTTAAAGGACGGAGATAAACAGGTTGCAGTTCCTGACTACCGAATAAACAGGACAGAGGCCATCCCAAAGACAATGGACATTCTCTGGTCAAACAGGACTGTTTACCAGAGACAGAGGAGTTTTAACCCCTCATTTGGGAGGTGGGTATGTGACCCACGTGCCTCTGACACCCACAGGTGTAGCCGATTGGTAGGTGCCCAATTGGATTCTATCGATCAGGAACCCTCATCAATCGATTGGCAATAATCAAGAGAATACCCGAAAGGATGCAAAGCTGATGAGTGATAAAAGGTGCTGCACAATGGAAGGAACTAGCTCTGTCTCTCTCTCTCTCTCTCTCACAACAACACCATCCCAACAAGGAGGAAGAGACAGGAACAGAACAACGGTGACCACCACCAGCAACGACCAGCGTGTGGAGGGCCACTCCACCAACAACGGAAGGAAGATCAGAGCCAGACTATCAGAGCAGATTGAAGGATTGGACTACACAAAGGACTACAGAGACCGATATACGGATAAAGGCCATTAGCTATCTGGGTACTTGCCAATCACGCAAAAGTTAAGTCAAAGCCTAGTTTTGAACTTTAAAATAACTGATACTGATTGTGTGGGTGATTCATAGTATTCTGTGTATGAATAAATATTACTGTATTAACAGTCTTATAATCCTTATACTGTGGACAAAGAACTACGATTCATAGTTCTTTGTCTAGAGAATAAGGATTATAAGGCAGGCACAGCACCCGCTTAGTGTCCGACAATTTTTAAGTTAGGTGGGTTGGCCATGCTAAATTGCCCCTTAATGTCCAAAGATGTACAGATTAGGTGAATTGGTCATGCTAAATTGCCCCTTAGTGTCCAAAGATGTACAGATTAGGTGGATTGGTCATGCTAAATTGCCCCTTAGTGTCCAAAGATGTGTGGATTAGGTGGATTGGTCATGCTAAATTGCCCTTTAGTGTACCTCAATGTGGCGACTTGGGGATTTTCAAGGTAACTTCACTGCAGCGTTAATGTAAGCCTACTTGTAACACAAATAAGTGGAGGTTACAATACAAATCAATAAGGTGATCACAGTTCAATTACACAATGATATCAATCGATGGACTGATTTTCATAGAACAATTGAGCACTCAGCGAGTATCCAAGCTTGTGGTAACTTAGCCATGAACTTGACAGGGTAAAAAAAAAGCTACTCGATATATAGTTGGAGGTCAGTCACTAGTCAGTCCTTCTCTGACACTTCCTTGTTGGAATTTGCTGCTTTTTAGGGTTGCCTGAATCCTGCCAGAGTCTCAGGGATCATTCCCAGGGAAGCTGTGCTTTGATTGAGAGCTTCGATTCTACAGGTCAGTGAGGCTGATTCAATATGAAATGCCATTCATGAGAGAAAGGGCAATTGGTATAAAGTTTGCCAGCAATGCCTTTTCAATTCTGTGGCTCCATTGACCAGGTAGAGAGTGTGGTTGTCTTTTTTTAATATATATCTTCTGTTTTAACCTCAGCTGGGTCTTTATGGAGCCGCACTGTGCTACCCAGGCATTGCCCTCTGTCATTGCAGTCCATCAGCACTAGGGTGCCCTTAGCTTAGGAGGGGGCTCTGTACTAGGTGGTACTCAAATGTGGACAGCACGGTGGCATAGTGGTCAGCACTGCTGCCTCACAGCATCAGGGACCTGGGTTTGATACCCAGCTTGGGACACTGTCTGTGCAGAGTTTGCACATTCTCCCCATGTCTGCGTAGGTTTCCTCCAGGGTCTCCGGTTTCCTCCCACAGTCTGAAAGACGTGTTGGTTAGGGTGCATTGACCCAAACAGATGCCAGAGTGTGGCAACGAGGGGAATTTCACAGTAACTTCACTGCAGCGCTAATGTAATCCTGACTTGTGACTAATAAGTAGTAAATAAGGTAGCTTGCAGAATTTTACCGCCACAGGATTCAGAGCGGACGAGATGTGATCAATTGAAAGGTTCATTAACCTCGGGTGGGATTGTACGGTTTCGGGACAAGGCAGTCAAATCCTGCCCAGTGTGTCTGCATCCACCATAGAACCATAGAATCATGATGCAGAAAGAGGCCATTCAGCCCATCGCCAGCCAAAACAAATATAAATTAGTCGCTTATTTTAATCCTGTTTTCAAGCATTTACTATTCCAATCACAGGGCGTTAGATCCAGGCCGAGAGTTGAAATCCATCTTTTCCCATATCTTAAAATTCCAGAAATATCTCGTTCTGATTCAGAGCTTTAGAGAAATTGTAATGCCGGCAGAATCACAGAATCATAGAACCCTACAGTGCAGAAAGAGGCCATTTGGCCCATCGAGTCTACACCGACTACAATCCCACCCAGGCCCTACCCCCATGTCCCTACATATTATACCCCCTAATCCCTCTAATCTGTGCACCTCAGGATACTAAGATGAAATTTTGCTGTAATGTTCTGTGCTGTAATGTTTTATGTTCTATTTAGTTTGGAGGGTCATTGCTTTTTATTTTGGTCGGCGCAACATCGAAAGCCGAAGGGCCTGTTCTGTGCTGTAATGTTCTATGTTCTATGTTCTAATTTTAGCATGGCCAATCAACCTAGCCCTCATATCTTTGAACTGTTGAAGGAAACCGGAGTACCCGGAAGAAACCCATGCAGACACGGAGAAAATGTGCAAACTTCACACAGACAGTGACCCGAGCCGGGAATCGAACCCAGGTCCCTGGAGCTGTGAAGCAGCAATGCTAACCATTGTGCTACTATGCCAAATGTTACCATGCTGAAACAATCCCACCAACCGAGCATTCCTGCTGCGTTCAATGGGAAACTCCTTGGTTTCCACAGTACCTTAGGATCCCACAGAGGGCAAGCGTCTTGAGACACAGCGCAGAGAGTTTCCTGATACCTCAGTAAGATTGAACAGGCAGCGACTCGTTTCTCTGCAGGAGGGAAACCAGAGACACTGTTGGTGAGACCACACCTGAGTATAGTGCACAGTATTGATCTTTGTATCTGAGGTGATACATAATTGTGTTAGAAGCAGTTGAGATAAGCTGTACCAGACCAATATCAGGAATGGGTGCCTTACAAGGAAATAGCTTTGAAGTTAAAGTTTATTTATTAGTCACAAGTAAGTCTTACATTCATGCTGCAATGAAGTTACTGTGAAATTGCCCTCGTCGCCACACTCCGGCGCCCATTCAGGCCAATGCAACCAGCTCGTCTTTCGGCCTGTGGGAGGAAACCAGAGTACTCGGAGGAAACCGACATGGACATAGGGAGAATGTGCAAATTCCACATAGATTCAAGCCAGGAATTGAACCCGGGTCCTGGTGCTGTGAGACGAAGGTGCTCACCACTGTGCCACCGTGCCATCCCTTGAACAGTTCACACAGGAATAGGCCCTTCAGCCCACAATATTGTGCCGAACATGACACTAAATTAAACTAATTCCTTCTGCCTGCCCTTGCACCATATCCTGTGTTCCTCATATATTCCTGTCCCTTAAATGTCTCAATTGTAGCTGCCTCCACCAACAACCCTGGCAGCACATTCCAGATACCTACCTATTTGAAATAGTTAAAGTTTATTTATTAGTGTCACAAGTAGGCTTACATTAACACTGCAATGAAGTTACTGTGAAAATCCCTTAGTAGTAGCTGCACTCCAGTGCCTGTTTGGGTACATTGAGTGAGAATTTAACATGGCTAATGCACCTAACCAGCATGTCTATCGCACTATGGGAAGAAATCAGAGCACCAGGAGGAATTCCATGCAGACATGGAGAGAACGTACAGACACTGCACAGGGGCGGCATGGTAGCGGCACAGGAGTTAGCACTGTTGCCTCACAGCGTAGGGATCCTGGCTCAGATCACTGACAGTTTATACTTTCTCCATGTGCCTGCATGGGTTTCTTCCGGAAACTTCAGTTTCCTCCCACAGTCCAAAGATGTGCGGGTTAGGTGGATTGGCTATGCTAAATTGCCCCTTAGTATCGGAGATTAGCTCTGGGGTTTATAGTGCTTAGGTGGGATTGTGGTCGGTGCAGCTCAATGGACCGAATGGCCTCCTTCTGCTCCGTAGGATTCTATAATTCTATAATCGATCCAAGCCGGGAATCGAACCCAGGCCATTGGCACTGTGAGGCAGCAATGCTAACCACTGTGCCACCATATAAATACCAGAGGACAGAAGGCTGCTTCTCTCCTTTGGGAGAGAGTTGTCTGTTGGTGATTTAACCTGAGGCGAGGGGCAAGGTTGAGAGAGGCGGGCCCTTTATGGAAAACTCAGCCGGGATGGGAATTGAACCTGCATCGATGGCAGCACTCTGCATCACTAACCAGCCGTCCAGCCAACGGAGCTAAACAATCAAAAACTTGCCCCGCACATCTCCTTTGAACTTTCCCCTCTCGAGTTGGTGCTTGGCTCTCAATGTTAGATTTTTCAACTCAGGGAAGAATGATTCTGACTGACAACTCTCTCTCTACCTCCCATAATTTTATAGACTTCTATCAGGTCTCCCTCAGCCTCAGCTGAGGCTGAGAAAACAACCCTAGTTTGTCCAACCTCTCTTTATACCCTCATACCCTCTAATCCAGGCTGCATCCTGGTAAACCTCTTCTGAACCCTCCACCAAAAGGCTTAGAAGCGTAAGAGGCAACTGAAGACCAGAATGACCACAAGACATAGGAACAGAATTAAGCCACTTAGCCCGTTGAGTCTGCTCTGACATTCTGATGCTTTTCTTATCCCCATTCTCCTGCCTTTTCCCCATTATTCCTGATCTGCTTATTACTCAAGAAACCCTATCTATCTCTGTTTAAAGACACTCAGTGACCTGGATCCACAACCTCCTGTGGCAAAGTGTTCCACAGATTCACCACTTCTGGCTGAAGAAATTCCTTCTCATCTCTGTTTTAAAGAATCGTCCCTGAAGTCTGAGGTTGTGCCCTCTGGATTTAGTTTTTCCTAGTCTTCTCCACATCCACTGTATCCAGCCTCACAGTATCCTATAAGTTTCACTAAGATCCCTCCCCCCTTCCTCCCTCCCTCCCCCCTCCCTCCTCCTCCTCTTCCTCCTCCTCCTCTCCTCCTCCTCCTTCCTTCACCACCCCCCCAAACTCCAACAAGTACATTTACGACATACAACAAGCTCTTCATTCCAGGGATCAATCTTGTGAACCTTCCCTCGACCCTTCCCAATGCCAGCACATCCTTCCTTAGATACAGGACCCATAATTGTTCATAGTACTTCAAATGGGGTCTGACTGGAGCCTTATTCGACCTTAGAAGTACATTCTGCTCTTGTATTCTAGCCTTCTCGACATGAATGCTAACCTTGCATTTGCCTTCTTAACTGCTGACTGAACCAGCACATTAACCTTAACTTGATCGAAACCTTTAACTCGAATCATCATAGCAACATCCTGGATCTCTGGATTGTGGTGGCACAGTGGTTAGCATCGCTGTGTCACAGTGCCAGGGACCTGGGTTCAGTTCCTAGCCTTGGGTCACTATCTGCGTGGAGTTTGCACATTCTCCCTGGTTTCGTCCCAGATGCTCCGGTTTTCTCCCACACTCCAGAGATGTACAGGTTAGGTAGATTGACTGTGCGAAATGGCCCCTTAGAGCCAGGAGCACTAGCTAGGTTAAATTCGTGGGGCTAAGGGCCTGGATTGGCATGGTGGCCGGTGCAGACTTGATGAGCAGAATGGCCTTCTTCAGCACTGTCGGATCCTGTGATTCTGTGATATGCCCGCACTGCTGCCAAAGTCAAATGAAGTTGAGGTCGAGGCTAACTTTATAATATATCTTGGTGTTTCTGATCTGGTGCCAACACCATCTACATCCGATAGCACTGCCCTTCCTCATGGGGGATGTCAGCCTCAATTTTGATGCTCAGACCCAGGAATGGGACCTGAACTCCGAAGGCGATGAGATGTGGGCACTAGCAACTGGCACATGCCATGTGCCACCATTCATTGTCGCCAGGGGTCAATGAGGGAGCCCAACAGACACGTTTGGGACCACGGGACGATTTTAGAACAGCGCTGGAAGACCGTGAAAAGAACTGCTCAGTCCGGCTTGTGACCCTGCGCCGGAACATTCTGTTAGGTGAGAGATGGGGCGTCAACCTTATTTTAATATCACACCAGAATTTGCCAAGCAAATGACAGGCAGCGATGTGAAAAACAGAAAGAAAGGAACTGTCAATAGCACAGCAAGTGCCGAGGCCATCCGGCAAAAACATTCCGGCAGTGTGGGGGGGTGGGAGAGGCGTGGGCAGCGGTCAGACCAGCAGGTGAGAGCTTTGAAAAAAATTATATTTTGCACCCACCATTGGTGGCTCTAGAATGTTCTGTGTAGATGACTCAGGGAATTCAGGAAGTGATCTCCTTCATTGAGTGCAATAGACTTTCCCTGTGATATTTATTTATTAAGTCATAGAGGCTTACAACGTGGAAACAAACCCTTTGGCCTAACTTGTCTGTACAGTCCCTTTTTTTTAAAAACTCCTAAGTTAATCCCAATTGACCGCATTTGGCCTATATCCTTCTATATCCATCGTACCTATGTAACTGTTTAAATGCATTTTAAAAGACAAAATTGTACCTGCCTCTACTACTACCTCTAGCAGACACTCACCACCCTCTGTGTGAAAAAATTGCCCCTCTGGACCCTTTCATATCTCTCCCCTCTCACCTTAAACCTATGCCCTCTAGTTTTAGACTCCCTACCTTTGGAAAAAGACATTGACTATCCAGCTGATCTATGCCCCTCATTATTTTACAGACCTCTATAAGATCACCCTTCAGCCTCCAGGGAAAAAAGACCTAGTCTATCCAGCCTGTCCTTATAACTGAATCCATCAAGTCCCGGTAACATCCCAGTAAATCTTTTCTGCACTCTTTCTAGTTTAATAATATTCTTTCTATAATAGGGTGACCAGAATTGCACAGTGTTCTAAATGTTTCTTTACAATGTCTTGTACAACTTCAACAAGACGTCCCAACTCCTGAACTGTGTGGTTTGAGTCTCATCCCAGGACTTGACGGCTGAGGAAGGTGCATTCATAACACAGCCAAACAGGTTGAGTGTCAACTTGCAAAATCCTTCCAAACACCCCAATAGCTGGCGGTAAAAGAGGGTGAGCCTCCAGGTCAGCCACACTTGATGTGAAGCTATAAGCCCCCTCATGAGAGATTAGCAACCTGCTCCGGGAATTAGTGGCTGTGGAAATAGAGGAAAGTCTGCCTTGAAGTTTATTTATTAATCACAAGTAAACTGACACTGTAATGAAGTGACTGTGAAAATCCCCTAGTCACCAAACTCCGGCACTTGTTCGGGTACACTGAGGGAGAATTTAGCACGGCCAATGAATCTTAACCAGCACATCTTTCGGACTGTGGGAGGAAACCGAAACAGGAATAAGCCATTCAGCCCTTCGAGTCTGCTCCACCATTCATTTTGATCATGGCTGATCGTCAAATTCAATATCCTGATCCCCCCTTGCTCCCATATCCATCGATCCCTTTAGTCCCAAGATCTTGAAATCACACAACATTTTGGCCTCAACTACTTTCTGTGGCAGTGAATTCCACACATTCTCCACCCTCTGGGTGAAGAAATTTCTCTTCACCTCAGTCCTAAAAGATTTACCCCTTATTCTCAAGCTATGACCCCTAGTTCTGGATTCCCTCAGCATCAGGAACATTCTTTCTGAATCTGTCCTGTCTAATCCTGTTAGAATTTTATAAGTTTCTATTCCTTCTCACTCTTTCAAACTCTGCTGTGAGGGAAATAGACTGGAATTTATTGACCAAAATTGAATCTCGCCTCACATAGAGTACTTGTCAATACGCAATGAGGTTTGCGTTGGACGCAATGCTCTCTGGGTTAAGAAAGATGGATTTTATGTTAAAATTGGACACAAATGAGTACTTAGAATTGAATGGGACAGACAAGGGCCAAGGGCCCTGCCAACAATGCAGCAATGCATAAAGGGGACAGAATCCCTACAGTGCTAAAGGAGGTCTCGGTCAATCGAGTCTGCATTGACCACAATCCCACCCAGGACCCTATCCCTATATATTTTACCCCAGCTAGTCCCCCTGATAGCAAGGGTCAATTTAGCACAGCCAATCCACCTAATATGCACATCTTTGGACTGTGGGAGGAAAGTATAGGAAGTAGAATCCTTGCCATGCAGAAGAAGGCCATTCAACCCATCAAGTCTGTACCAATGTCAATCCCACCCAGCCCCTATTCCTACAACATTCGGTATTTACCCTCAAAGACCCCTCCCCCCGACACTAAAGGGCAATATATCATGGCCAATCAACCTGACCCACATATCTTTGGAGTGTGGGAGGAAACCCAGGCAGACATGGGGAGAATGTGCAGATTCCACATGGACAGTCACCTAAGCTGGGAATTGAACCCAGGACCCTGGCACTGTGAGGAAACAGTGCTAATCATGTGCCACCGTTCCGCCCACGAAGGTATATCAGAAACTGTGCAGAAGGCGATATAGTCAGAATGGAGGTGAGGGAGAGAGAGATGAAGAATGTGAGGGCAGAATGAAGCTGTCACAAGAGTCAAGATTGATGAAAATATAATCAAGGGCACTGTGGGAATCAACGTCCTTGGAGGATAATTGGTTGCAACATGGTGGCACAGTAGTAAACACTGCTTCCTCACAGCGCCAGGGACTTGGGTTCAATTCCGGCTTTGGGTGACTGTCCGTTTGGAATTTGCAGGTTCTCCCCATGTCTGCATGGGTTTTCCCTGAATGCTTCGGTTTCCTCCCACAGTCCAAAGATGTGCAGATTAGCTGGATTGGCCCGCCATGCTAAGTTGCTCTTTATTATCCAAAGATGTGCAGGTTAGGTGGATTGGCCATGCTAAATCACCCCTTAGTCTGTCCAAAGGTAGTTTGGCCCTTGTCTGTACAAAGGTACGCGGGTACAAAGGTATGCTAAATTGCCTTAAGTGTCAGGTGGATTAGCAGGGTGTGAGGTTGAGGGTTGGGTCTGAGTGGGATTACTGGAGGTGCAGGTCCAAAGGGCTGAATGGCCTCCTTCTGCACCATTAGGATTCTGTGAGGTGTTGACCCCAGGATCTGTGTCAATCATCTTTCCTTTTCTTGACTACAGTTGTCATCCTCCCAGTTTCTCTGCCCCAGTCCCTCCTGTTCTGGTTTGGTTACCGTAGCAACTGGAGCAAATCACACATAAATATCTATGTGAGATCTGGGTTTCTTTAGTATTTTGGACATTATCAATGATTCCAGTAAATCACCTCATTGTTATATAATTAATGCTACTAACTCAGACAACCAGACTCCTGATCCATTAAGTGATAGATCATATCAACTAGAGAATTCAATCTTCAGTCGGTTACAGGAACTAATATAACCATGTTATTCTGTACTGTACAAAGCAAATATGTAATCAAATGGCTTAGGATAATTTTTATACAGCACACTGGGAGTGAGTTACAGACCGGAATCTAATTGGGGTTTGGGATGGTTTATACATTGAACAACAGATACCTGGGAGTGAGTTACAGACTGGAATCTAATCGAGGGGTTCGGGGGGTGGTTTATATATAGAATAGCAGATACTCGGGAGTGAGTTACAGACTGGAATCTAATCGAGGGGTTCGGGGTGGTTTATATATATGAATAACAGATACCCGGGAGTGAGTTACAGACTGGAATCTAATCGAGGGGTTCGGGGTGGTTTATATATAGAATAACAGATACCCGGGAGTGAGTTACAGACTGGAATCTAATCGAGGGGTTCGGGGTGGTTTATATATAGAATAACAGATACCCGGGAGTGAGTTACAGACTGGAATCTAATCGAGGGGTTCGGGGTGGTTTATATATAGAATAACAGATACCCGGGAGTGAGTTACAGACTGGAATCTAATCGAGGGGTTCGGGGTGGTTTATATATAGAATGACAGATACCTGGGAGTGAGTTACAGACTGGAATCTAATTGAGGGGTTCGGGGTGGTTTATATCTAGAATATCAGATACCCGGGAGTGAGTTACAGACTGGAACCTAATCGAGGGGTTCGGGGTGGTTTATATATAGAATAACAGATACATGGGAGTGAGTTACAGACTGGAATCTAATCGAGGGGTTCGGGGTGGTTTACATATAGAATGACAGATACCCGGGAGTGAGTTACAGACTGGAATCTAATCGAGGGGTTCGTGGTGGTTTATATATAGAATAACAGATACCCGGGAGTGAGTTACAGACTGGAACCTAATCGAGGGGTTCGGGGTGGTTTATATGTAGAACAACAGCTACCTGGGAGTGAGTTACAGACTGGAATCTAATCGAGGGGTTCAGGCATTCATCTATAACTAAGTGTTATAGATGCTGAGGACAGAATTACACATTCAATTTTATTTGAGATGTTCAGGTAGTTTATCTGTATGCTATCCACAATTCAATTTGTGTCTGTTGTTTATTTATATAGTATTATGGATCCTGAGTCTGCTTTGAAAGACAACCAGATCGAAGTTACCAGCTGCTGCCACCACTATAAAGCAACCTGTGTTGCTGTTTGTAAGAGGGGGTCAGGCAGCTTGATTAGATTACTGCATCCCCTGTATCTGTTACAAATTAACAGGCTTTTGCCGCCACTGGTGCTGTTTTCTTGTGAGATAATTGCCACTTAATGGGAAGGAAGTTGTGTCTCAAGTGAAGTGTCACCAGGTAGCTGTGAGTTTGTCAGAGCTGCCACGGAGCATGAATTGCAGTTAAGAGGCACCGTTAGTTTAAGGAAGTGTTGCATCTGTGATAGGCAATTGGAGCCCACTTTGCAATCACCAATGAACCGCAATGACCCCGAATCTGCTGGAATTAGGAGGATGATAGGTATACTGCGGGATGTCAGTCACCCTCAATCGTCTGTGAGTAAGGAACTTGAAGAAACTTTCTTCTGGTACAGGTGGGGGTTAAAAGACCTATCCGTCTTCTCTTTTTCAGAGCTTTACTTTGTGCTGTTGAGTGGAGGTGATGGCCTTGTGATATTTATAGAATCATAGAAACTCCACAGTGCAGAAAGAAGCCATTGGACCCATCGAGCCTGCACCATTCACAATCGCACCCAGGCTCTACCCCATATCCCTACATATTTACCTGCTAATACTTCTAACTTACGCATCTTAGGACACCAAGGGGCAATTTTAGCACAGCTAATCAACCTAACCCACACATCTTTGGAGTGTGGGAGGAACTGGAGCATTGGACATGGGGAGAATGTGCAGACTCCAACAGACAGTGAGCCAAGCTGGGAATCGATCCTAGCACTGTGAAGCAGCAGTGCTAACCACTGTAACAATTTAACATGGCCAATCCACCTAACCAACATGTCTTTTGGACTGTGGAAGGAAATTGGAGCACCCGGAGGAAACCCACGCAGACACAGGGAGAATGTGCAAACTCCACACAGACAGTGACCCAAGGCAGGAATCGAACCCAGGTCCCTGGTGCTGTGAGGCAGCAGTGCTAACCACTGTGCTGCCCTTTATTGAAGGGTAATTAAAACTATATACAAAAAAAGCACAATACAGGCACGGGTTTAGTCCCACGGATTCACACAGTAGGGTTCTACCCACCCGGGTTCACGCTCCAAAAACCTCTAACCTTCCCACCTGGAGAGGGTTCCTGCGACCCACAAACAGCTGCCCCTTAAAGAAGCCACAGAGAGTGAGAACGTTATGTTGACTTGTATAAGGCAATGCTTCAGTCTGAGCTGGAGTATTGTGTCAGCTCTGAGCACCACATTTAGGGAAGGATGTGAAGGCTTTGGAAAGAGAATAGAAAAGATTCATGGGAATGGTCCCAGGGATGAGGTTAGATGCATTGGCCATGCTGAATTGATCCTCAGTCTGCCTGAACAGGCACCGGAGTGTGGCAACTAGGGATTTTCACAGTAACTTCATTGCAGTGTTAATGTAAGCCTTATTTGTGACTAATAACCTGGTGTTGTGAGACTTCATTCTGTGCCCAAACAGGCACTGGAGTGTGGCAATGGATGGTTATCACAGTAACTTCATTGCAGTGTTAATGTAAGTAGGGTTAAAAAAATAATTAGATTCATTTTCCATGCTAAATTTTCCTTCAGTGTGTACCCGAACAGGTGCTGGAATGTAGCGACTAGGGGATTTTGACAGTAACTTCATTGCAGTGTTAATGTAAGCCTACTTGTGATATTAAGAAATAAAAAAAATTAGTGACCCAAATGGGTTTTTATGACAATCAACGATAAGTTTCATGGTCACTGTTACTGAGAGACTAGCTTTCAATTCCAGGTCTTATTAATTGAATTTAAATTCCAGCAGCTACTGTAGTGGGATTCGAACCCATGTCCCCCAGAGTATTAGCCTGGGGCCCCTGGATTACTAGCACAGTGACAGGTTATGTTTTGTGTGTGTGTGTGTGTGTGTGTGTTTATCACAATGCCGTATGAAGTTCATGCTGCTGTTGGCAGAGAGGAAGCCAGTGCTAACACCATGTCTGGGACATATTTCTCTCCGTACTGTTTCTCGTGTAGAAACGTCAGTGCTCTCCGTCACACTGCACTATTGTTAGCTCCAGATTGACACTCTTCCCCCGTGTGGTTTAACAAACATAAGAGTCACCTCTCCACCCATTTCACACTTCACAGCTTCTAGCTGCTTGCTCCCTCTGACCTTTCTAAACAAGAACCCTCAGAACCTTTCTCTCTCCTCAACTCCAAATATTGCCGATGAGTTTGGCTTGTTATTTATCTTTGTGTGAATGTGTGTGTGTGTAGTGTGTGAGAGTGTGTGAGTGAGATAGTGTGTGTGTATGTTTGTGTGATGGTTTGTGTGTGTGAGTGAGATGGTGTGTGTGTGATGTGTGTGTGTGTATGTTGTGTGAGTGTGTGTGTGTGTGTGTGTGTATGTTTATCACAATGCCACACGAAGCTCGTGCTGCTGTTGCCAGTGCTAACACTATGTCTGGGACACATTTCCCTCTGCACCGCTCCTCATGTAGAAACATCAGTGCTCTCCGTCACACTGCGCTATGGTTACGTCCAGATTGACACTGTTCGCCCGCGTGGTTTAACGAAAATAAGAGTCACCTCTCCACTCACTTCGCACTTCACAGCGTCTGGCTGCTTGCTCCCTCTGAGCTTTCGAAACAAGAACTCTCAAAACCATTTCTCTCTCCTCAACCCCAAATATTTCAATTACTTTGGCTTGTTATTTATCTTGGTGTGAGTGTGTGTGAGTATAAGTGTGTGAAAGTGAGTGTAAGTGTGGTATGAGTGAGTGAGTGTGTGAGAGTGTGTGTGAGTTGTGTGTGTATGTGTGTTTATGTTAGTGTGTGAGTATGAATGTGTGTAAGTGAGAGTGTGTGTGTATATGTGTGTATGTGTGTTGTGAGTGTGTGAGAAAGTGTGTGTGAGTGTGTGTATATGTGTGTGTATGTTGTTTGTGTGTGTGTGTGTTAGTGCATGAGTGTGTATGTGAGAGTGTGTGAATGAGTGTGTGTGTGTGAGTGAGATTGTGTGTGTGTGTGTGTCAGAAAGAGTGTGTGTGTGTGTGTGTGTGTGTGTCCATGTGTGTGAGTGTGTGTGTGTATGTGTGTATGTCCATGTGTGTGTGTGTGTGTGTGTGTGAGAATATGTGTATGTGTTTGTGGGAGTGTGTGTCTATAACTGTGTGTGTGTCTGTATGGGTGTGTGTTAGAGAGAGAGAGTGTGTATGAGTATGTGTTAATGAGAGTGTGTGAGTGCATGTCTGTGAGTGTGTGAGAGCGTGAGATTGTATGTATGAGTGTGTGTGAGTGTGTGTGAATGTCCATGTGTGTGAGTGTATGTGTGTATGTCCATTTCTGTGTGTGTCTGTGTGTGTGTGTGTGTGAGAGTATGTGTATGTGTTTGTGGGAGTGTGTGTCTATGAGTGTGTGTGTGTCTGTATGTCTGTGTGTTAGAGAGAGAGAGTGTGTGAGTATGAGTGTGTTAATGAGAGTGTGTGAGAGCGTGAGATTGTGTGTATGAGTGTGTGAGTGAGTGTGTGTGTGTGTGTGTGTGTGTATGAGTATGTGTGTGTGAGAAAGAGTGTGTGTGTGTGTGTGTGTGTGAGAGAGAGAGAGTGTGTGTGTTTCTGTGTCTGTGTGTGTGTTTGTCCATTATATACACTCAGCTCCTGGAAATGACATCCAGGCCCATTCCCGCCCCACCCTAATCCTGCAACCCTGCCAATCCACCTAACCTATACATCTTTGGATTGGGGGAGGAAACTGGAGCACCTGAGGAAACCCACATGGGCACGGGGAGAATGTGCAAACTGGAATGGAACCCGGGTTCCTGGCGCTCTGAGGCAGCAATGCTAGCTGAACAACAACAAGTACACCCCAGAGGTTTTCTCCCTATTTTATCTGAAGGGTTTGTCTGTCATTTGGACAGGCTTTCCCTTATCTCATTGTGTGATTTCTGTTAGGTAACTTTGTTCAAGAAGGGGAAGAGAGACTTTCCGGGGAATTATAGGCCGGTGAGTCTTACTTCTGTTGTGGGCAAAGTATTGGAGAGAATTATTAGGGATAGGATTTATAGTTAATTAGAGAGAAATGAATTGATTGGGGATAGTCAGCATGGTTTTGTGAAGGGTAGGTCGTGCCTTACTAACCTTATTGAGTTTTTTGAAAAAGTGACCAAAGAGGTGGATGGGGGTAAGGCAGTTGATGTGGTATATATGGACTTTAGTAAGGCGTTCGATAAGGTGACCCATGGAAGGCTTCTGCAGAAAATGCAGATGTATGGGATTGAGGGTGATTTAGCTAATTGGATTAGGAATTGGCTAGCAGATAGAAGACAGAGGGTGGTGGTTGATGGGAGATATTCATCGTGGAGTTCGGTTACAAGTGGTGTACCTCAGGGATCTGTTTTGGGGCCCCTGCTGTTTGTAATTTTTATAAATGATCTGGATGAGGGTATTGAAGGATGGATTAGTAAATTTGCAGATGACACTAAAGTCGGTGGAGTGGTAGATAGTGAAGAGGGGTGTTATAGTTTGCAGAGAGACTTGGACAAGTTGCAGAGCTGGGCCGAGAGGTGGCAAATGGAGTTTAATGTGGAAAAGTGTGAGGTAATTCACTTTGGCAGGAATAATAAATGTGTAGAGTATAGGGCTAATGGTAGGACTCTTAATAGTGTTGATGAACAGAGGGATCTTGGTGTATGTGTGCATAGATCCCTGAAAGTAGGCAGTCAAGTCGATAAGGTTGTTAAGAAGGCATATGGAGTCTTAGCTTTTATTGGTAGGGGGATTGAATTTCGGAGCCGCAACGTCATGTTGCAACTGTACAAAACTCTAGTGCGGCCGCACTTGGAGTATTGTGTGCAGTTCTGGTCCCCACATTATAAGAAAGATGTGGAGGCATTGGAGAGGGTACAGAGGAGGTTTACCAGGATGTTGCCTGGTATGGAGGGCAGGTCTTATGAAGAGAGGCTGAGGGATTTGAGGTTGTTTTCGTTAGAAAGAAGGCGGCTAAGAGGAGACCTTATTGAAACATATAAAATGATTAGAGGTTTAGATAGGGTGGACAGTGATAGCCTTTTTCCTAGGATGGAGAAAGCTACAACGAGGAGACATAGCTTTAAATTAAGGAGTGGTGGTTTTAGGACAGATGTCAGAGGTAGGTTCTTTACCCAGACGGTGGTAAGAGTATGGAATGCCTTACCTGCGTCAGTTGTTAAACCTCTTAAACACCAAGTTTGGTGGCGTTTAAGAGGTTAGTAGATAAGTTTATGGATGAAAAGGGAATGGTTTAGGTTAGAGGGTCACTGCTTGTTCCTAATTGGTCGGCGCAAAATCAAGGGCCGAAGGGCCTGTTCTGCGCTGTAATGTTCTATGTTCTATGGTTCTAATAACAACCCACAATGTGGTGCCCTGCTGCACCGAGTTGTCTTGTGTGGGTGTTTTCACTGCTCAACTCCAGTTTTTAACCCTTTCATTGAATACGTACATACAGAGGGATCTGGGCATACAGATCCACAGTTCCCTAAAAAGTGGCGACACAGGTTGCCAAGGTGATAAAGAAGGCATATGGCATGTTTGCCTTCATCAGCCAGGGCACTGAGTGCAAGAGTTGGGAAATCATGTTGCAGCCTTGGTTAGGCTGCGTTTGGAGTATTGTGTGCAGTTCTGATCACCGCACTATCTAGAAAGACCTGAAAGCCTTGGATACAATGCAAAGAAGGTTCCCCACGATGTTGCCTGATCTCCAGAGTGTTGGCTATGAGGAGAGGTTAGATAAACCAGGATTGTTTTCACTAGAAAGATGGAGGCTGAGGGGAGACCTGATAGAGGTCTACAAAATGATGAGAGGCATACATTAGGTAGATAGTCGGAAGCTTTTTGCCTGAGTGGAAGTGGCTGTTACAAAGGGGCACAGGTTCAAGGTGAGGGGATGAAAGTCTAAAGGAGATGTGTTAGGGGGAGTTTTTCATGCAGAAGTTGTGGGTGCCAAAGAGGGTGGTGGAAGTAGGCACACCAACAACAATTTAAGAGGCTTCTGAATGCATGCACAAAAAGGGAGGGAATAGAGGGATACGGACTGAGTAAAGGCAGGACGTTTTGTTTTAATAGTTTGGTTAGGACATTATGGTAGATACAGGCTTGGAGTGCCGAAGGCCTGATTTTGGGCTGTACTTTTTTTTGCTCTGTTTTTTCCTATGGCTTGTATCCCCCCCCTTTCAACAGTGAAAGACTGGTCCCGGTGGGGAGATACTTAGCAGGTGTTCTTGGTCAAAATTTCACCCAGATTTCAACATTCTGAGAAGAAGTGGAGGTGAAATCAAGGGAATATGTCAAAAAGTGAGAGTGAGCTGATTGCCACATTACACAAAGATACTAAACTAATTTTGATTTGATTTGATTTATTTTACCACATGTATTAACATGCAGTGAAAAGTATTGTTAAGAACATAAGAAATAGGAGTAGGAGTAGGCCATCTAGCCCCTCAAGCCTGCTCCCCCCCCCCCCCCACACACACCATTCAATAAGATCATGGCTGATCTGAAAGTGGTTCCATTCCACTAACCCGTCTGCTCCCCATAACCCTTAATTCCCTTATTGATCAGAAATCTATCTACCTGTGACTCAAACATATTCAACAAGGTAGCCTCCACCGCTTCAATGGGCAAAGAATTCCAGAGATTCACTACCCTCTGGGAGAAGAAGCATAGTTCACAAGTTTCTTGCCATCCATATAGGCTAAGCATACCATTCATAGAGAAGGAAAGGAGAGAGTGCAGAATATAGTGTTACAGTGATAACTAGGGCATAGAGAAAGATCAGCTTAATGTGAGGTAGGTCCATTCAAAAGTCTGACAGCAGCAGGGAAGAAGCTGTTCTTGAGTCGGTTGGTGCGTGACCTCAGATTTTTGTATCTTATTCTCGAAGGAAGAAGGTGGAAAAGAGAATGTCCGGGATGCGTGGAGTCCTTAAACATGCCGGCTGCTTTGCTGGGGTAGTGGGAAGTGTAGACAGAGTCAATGAATGGGAGGCTGGTTTGCGTGATGGTTTGGGTTATATTCACGACTCTTTATAGTTCCTTGCTGTCTTGGGCAGAGCAGGAGCCCATACCAAGCTGTGATACAACCAGAAAGAATACTTTCTGTGGTGCATCTGTAAAAGTCCATGAGAGTTGCAGAGTTGCAGAGCTGGGCCGAGAGGTGGCAAATGGAGTTTAATGTGGAAAAGTGTGAGGTAATGCACTTTGGCAGGAACAATAAATGTGTAGAGTATAGGGCTAATGGTAGGGCTCTTAATAGTGTTGAGGAACAGAAGGATCTTGGTGTATGTGTCAATAGATCCCTGAAAGTAGGCAGTCAAGTGGATAAAGTTGTTAAGAAGGCTTATGGAGTCTTAGCTTTTATTGGTAGGGGGATTGAATTTAGGAGCCGCAGCATCATGTTGCACTGTACAAAACTCTAGTGCGGCCGCACTTGGAGTATTGTGTGCAGTTCTGGTCGCCACATTATAAGAAAGATGTGGAGGCATTGGAGAGGGTACAGAGGAGGTTTACTAGGATGTTGCCTGGTATGGAGGGCAGGTCCTATGAAGAGAGGTTGAAGGATTTGAGGTTGTTTTCGTTAGAAAGGAGGCGGCTAAGGGGGGATCTTATTGAAGCATATAAGATGATTAGAGGTTTGGATAGGGTGGACAGTGATAGCCTTTTTCCTAGGATGGAGAAAGCTAGCACGAGGGGACACAACTTTAAATTAAGGGGTATGAGTTATAGGACGGATATCAGAGGTAGGTTCTTTACTCAAAGAGTGATTAGGGAGTGGAATGCCCTGCCTGCAGCTGTTGTAGATGCGCCAAGTTTGGTGGCGTTTAAGAGGTTAGTTGATAAGTATATGGATGAGAAGGGAATGGTTTAGTTAGGAGGGGCATTGCTTTTTATTTTGGTCGGCACAACATCGAAGGCCGAAGGGCCTGTTCTGTGCTGTATTGTTCTATGTTCTATGTTCTATGAGTCATAGCTGACATGCCAAATTTCCTTAGTCTTCTGAGAAAATAGAGGCATTGGTGGGACTTTCTTAACTTATTGTCAGCATGAGGATCAGACGGCAAGAGATGTACACCTCTTACACTCTCAAGGTATAGACTGAATAATAATTATTTCACATTGAAAATATATTGGGCGGCAATGATGGCCATGTAGGAAGGTGGACTGAGGCCTCACTGACCGACATGGACGCAAAGGGCTGATCGGCTCCCTCTCCGGTGGATTTCTCTGAGCCCCACGTAACTGCGACCTTTCTAATATTACCCCTTTCCTTCCAAAGGAGAAAGTTGCGGCCGCTGAAGACTTGCACGAGGCTGACCATGGAACCTTCCGGGAGGCGCACAGTCAGAATGAAGGAGGTGGCAGGGAGATAAGGAGGAGGATTGACGGAGCGGAGGAGTCAGTGGGGGTGGGAGTGAATTCCCTGTTTCGTTATGGACGTGTTTGGAATCTTTGCTGAAAGCGCTGCGAACCTATCCGGCAGCTCTGTCAATTGCACCAGCTCACCCTACCACCTGAATACTGGCTACTTCGTGTCGGAGGTGCTGACAGCCTTCCTTGCCGTCCTGGGGAACGTCTTCATCTGTTTCGCCGTCGCCCGGGACAGGAAGCTGCGCACGGTGACCAATTACTTCCTGGTGTCGCTGGCCGTGGCGGACATGTTGGTGGGGGCCGTGGCCATTCCGTGCGCCCTGCTGTCCCACCTCGGCCTTCCCCGCTGCAACTACCGCCTCTGCGTACTGGTGCTGTGCGTCCTGCTGGTCCTGACCCAAGCCTCCGTCCTCGGCCTGCTGGCCGTGGCGGCGGAGCGCTACGTGGCTGTGCTGCGGCCCTTCCGTTACCGGGCCTGGGTGACGCCGGGGAGGGCCGGCCTGACCATTACGGCCTCCTGGGCGCTGGCGGTGGTCATCGGCCTGGTGCCCCTAATGGGGTGGCGCAAGGCGGCGACCGGGGTGAACCAAGCCTGCCTGTTCGAGGCAGTGATCGATGAAGGCTACATGGTCTACTTCAACTTCATTGGCTGCACGCTGCTCCCCCTCCTCCTTATGTTCGTCATCTACGCCAGAATCTTCTTGGAGGTCAAGCGCCACATCCACGGGACGGCCAAGAGGCGCGTTGGCATCAACGCAGAAGAGAAGCGACGACAGATAATCCGGAAGGAGATCCGGACTGCGGTGCCGCTCCTCATTGTCCTATCCTGCTTCACCCTCTGCTGGGTTCCCATCCACATCATGCACTGTGTCAAACTTTTCTGCCCAGACTGTGCCATCCCGCCTCCTGCCATGCTGTCCCTGGTGCTTCTCTCCCACATCAACTCCGTCATCAACCCTATCATCTACGTCTTCAGGATGAAGACCTTCTGGGAAGCCTTCAAGGAATTCTTCTCTTGGGTCCCTGCCGCCTTTGGCAAGTGTTCCAGTTCTGCAGGAATGAGTAAGGCCAAATCGCCGGGGAACAGGAGTAACCCGTAGCCGGGGATGTCACACTGGTGACAAGGTTCACCCTCGTCCGGTCAGGTTAGCACTTGAGTTTCTTTATTAGTCACAAGTAGGCTTAACATTAACACTGCGATGAAGTTACTGTGAAATTCCCCGAGAGTCATGGATGAATCATAGAATCCGCACAGCGCAGAAACAGTCCATTCGGCCCATCGAGTCTGTACTGACTGCAATCCCACCCAGGCCCTATTACCATAACCCCACACGTCTACTCTGCTAATCCCCCGACACTAGGGTCAATTTGCCATGGCCAATCAACTTAGCCCAAAAATTTTTGCTCTGTTGGAGGAAACCCATGCAGACACAGGGAGAATGTGCAAACTCCACAAGTCAGAAATTGAACCCAGGTCCCTGGCGCTAACCACTGTGCCACCATGCCACCTGTAAACAGGTACCACATTCCTGTTCAGCAACACCAAAGGTCAATGCACGGTCAATGCACTTAACCAGCACATCTTTCAGACCATGGGAGGAAACCAGAGCACCTGGAGGAAACCAACGCAGACACGGGGAAAACATGCAGACTCCACACAGACAGTGACACAAGCTGGGAATTGAACCGGGGTCCCTGGCGCTGTGAGGCAGCAGTGCTATCCACCGTGGCACCCTCATTATCCCTTAGTGTTCAAAGATGCTTGGATTAGGTGCATTGACCGTGCTAAGTTGCCCCTTTGTATCCCAGAATGTATAGGTTAGGGGAATTAGTAGGGTAAATATTTGGAGTTACATGGATATCTGGGTGGGATTGTTGTTGATGCAGTCTTGATAGGCCAAATGGCCTCCTTCTGCATTGTCACGTTTTTGTATAAAACGAAATATCAGATGTAACCTCCAAGATCCCTCCTATTGCTCCCCACCTCTTAGTATCAAAATCTATATTGTATGTTTCTCTGCCTTGACTTAGCTCCTTCCGCAAGAAATGCCTTATTATAGAGGCATTACATAATAGAAGGAGCCCATGTCCATGCAGCGGAACAGATTATTTGTATTTGGCTAAACATTTGTTTTCAGAGCACTGACCTTATCTTGGGTTCATTACTGTGAAATTGATGTTAAGCCTAGCTCTCTTACTCTTGCTTTACCTCATGCCTGTTTTCTGCAGCCTCCCACCCCCCACCTTTTTGCTAAAATGCAATCAAAACCCTCTTTTCTTTCTCCACTGGAACCCTGATAGTCTAATCACAGTAGCTTGGCCTTTGCTCCATGTGGGGGAGCTCATCATAAAGAGAGAAATGGAGAGAGAGAGAAATGGAGCGAGAGAGAGAAATGGAGAGAGAGAGAAAAACGGAGAGAGATTGAGAGACAGAAATGGAGAGAAAGAGATAGAGAGAGGTGGAGAGAGAGAGAGAGAAATAGAGAGATGGAGAAAGAGAAATCAAAAGAGAAATGGAGAGAGAGATGGGAAGAGAGAGATGGGAAGAGAGGGAAACAGAAAGAGATAGAGAGAGAGAAAAACAGGGAGAGAGAGAAATGGGGAGAGAGAGAGAGATGGAGAGAGAAAGATGGAGAGAGACATAAGTGGAGAGAGAGAGAAAAATGGAGAGAAGAGAGAGACAGATGGAGACAGAGAGAGAGAAAAACAGAGAGTGAGAGAGAAGAAGAGAGAGAATTGGAGAGGCAGAAATGGAGAGAATTGGAGAGAGAGAAATGGAGAGAGGTGGAGAGAGAGAGAGAGATGGAGAGAGAGAGAGATAGCGATGAAGAGAGACATGGAGAGAGAAGAGAGATGAGAGATGGAGAGAGAGAGGGAGAGATGGAGAGAAAGATAGAGAGAGAGAGAGATAGAAAAGGGGTGACAAAGTGTGGGGGAGACCAATAAGGAAAGATCAATGGGTGGAGAGGGGGTGGTTTAAAAGCATTTCAGGCCAGCAGTTGATAGATTCAGGAACGGTCTGTACACTAGCTACTAACAGAGATGTTTGAATATCTCTGCAAATAAAGGATAACAGATGAAGGAAGATTAGCCTCGGTAAGATTATTACATTGGCAACGAGGGATAAGGCAAGCTTTTTTCTTCCCTCTGCCGTTGCCCATACGCTTGACTTCATCAGTAGTTGTGGAAGAGGTCGTGATAACCCTTAATTTTTTGGACAACATGCCAAGGTCTGCACTGCAAACTAAGGCCTGTTTGCAAAAGGACCATCCTGTCTAAATTTAAAATAAATAATATTACACAGGAGAATCAGAGGTCAGGACAAAGAATGTGGAGCTCAATTTTGAGAATGGCATCATCCTGTGGGGTTCCTGGGTCGTGCAGACAAGGTTTACCAGGCTGATTCCAGCGATGGCCATACCTAGAGTATTGTGTGCAGTTTTAGTCTCCTTTTCTGGGGAAGGATGTTCTTACTCTCGAGGGAGTGCAGCGAAGGTTTACCAGGCTGATTCTGGGGATGTGGGACTGATGTATGAGGAGAGATTGACCAGGTTAGGATTGTTTTTGCTGGAGTTAAGACGAATGAGGGGGGAAATCTCATAGAGACTTATAAAATTCTAACAGGGCTAGACAGGGTAGATGCAGGGAGGATATTCCCGATGGTGGGGGAAGTCCGGAACCAGGGGTCACAGTCTTAGGATTCAGGGTAGACCATTTAGGACGGAGATGAGGAGACATTTCTTCACCCAGTGAGCCTGTGGAACTCATTACCACGGGAAGTAGTTGATGCCAAAATATTCAATGTATTCAAGAGGCCACTGTGATTGTGGTGAATGGGATCAAAGGTTATGGGGAGAAAGCAGGATTAGGCTATTGAGTTGGATGATCAGCCATGATCGTGATGACTGGCGGAGCAGGCTCAAAGACCGAATGGCCTTGTGTCTTCTATGTTTCGATGTAATCGTCCTTCGCTCAGGGCAATATGCGATACTTATGGAGATACATAAGAACATTAGAACTAGGAGCAAGAGTAGGGCATTCGAGCCTGATCCACCATTCAATAAGATCAAGGCTGATCTTTTGTGGACTCAGCTCCACTTCTCACCCGCTCATCATAACTCTTAATTCCTTTACTATTCAAAAATTTACCTATCCTTGCCTTAAAAACATTCAATGAGGTAGCCTCAACTGCTTCACCAGGCAGAGATTCTACAGATTCACAACCCTTTTGGGTGAAGAAGTTCCTCCTTAACTCAGTCTAAATCTGCTCCCCCTTATTTTGAGGCTATGCCCCCAAGTTCTAGTTTCACCTACCAGTGGAAACAACTTCTTTGCTTCTATCTTATCTATTCCCTTCATAATCTTATATGTTTCTATTTCTCTCATTTTTCTGAATTCTACTGAGTTTAACCCCAGTCTACTCAGTCCGTCCTCATAAGCCAACCCTCTCAACTCCGGAATCAACCGAGTGAATCTCCTCTGCATCCTCTCCAGTGCCAGAATATCCTTTCCCAAGCAAGGAGACCATGCACAGGAACGGGCCCTATGGCCCTCCAAGCCTGCACTGATCACGATGCCTGCCTAAACTAAAACTGTAAGGGAATTACACCACAGCCATCCTGGGATTTCAAAAATGAAAATACTAGCTGGGATCAACATATAGAACAAAGAACAAAACAGCACGGGAAACAGGCCCTTCGGCCCAACGAGCCCACGCCGCCACCCCGATGTTCCCACTCTACCTGTGATCCCTGTCTATGTTTATAGATGAATGGATTAAAAAACTAAATTTGAGACAATTTAGGGAGAATTTGTTTTGCCAATTAGCCTAAGAGCACATCTTTGGCATGTGGGAGGAAACCGGAGCACCCGGAGAAAACCCACGCAAGCACGGGGAGAATGCGCAAACTCCCACAGACACAGGCCCCAAATCCATGTATCTGCACAGCACAGCGATAGTCACTGAGCTGTCGTGTTGCCCATCAAATGGTCCAGGTCAAGCGTACACTAACGATGTGAAGCACTAGGATACTCTCGAAAAAATCCAGGAGCAGCCCTCTCACGACCCATCACGTGTATGCCGCTTGTTAGACAACAAGGTGGACCAAAGCACCTGTAGGATAAAAACAAGTACATCAATATCATCATCTATTTACACACTTCCCGGGCACTCCCAAGGCTCATGATCCCTATTTTAAATCTGTTTTCTATGTGCCTCCATTCCCATTTTGTTCATGTGTCCATCTAAGTATTTCTTAAATAACTCCAGAGTGCCTTCCCCCACCACTTTACTTGGCAGTGCATTCCATACCCCCACCACCCTCTGTGTGAAAAAACTCTCAATAGAATCCCTTCAGTACAGAAGGAGGTCAATTGGCCCATCAAATCTGCACCAACAACAATCCCATCCAGGCTCTATGCCTATAACCTTATGTACCTACCTTGCTAGTTCCCTGACACAAAGAGACAATTTAGCATGGCCATGCAACCTAACCCGCATATCTTTTGACTGTGGGAGGAAACCAGAGTGCCCAGAGGAAAACCACACAGCACAGTGAGAACATGCAGATTCTGCATAGACAGCGACCCAAACCAAGAATTGAGGCAGCAGTGCTAACCACTCTGCCACCGTGCCATCCAATTGGACTTTGGCCTCCTCCTCAGCATCTTAGATGCCAGTCTTCAGTCAAGTTGATTCACTTCAGGTGACATCAAGAAGCAGTTGGAGACAGTGGATACCGCAAAGAGCCCCTGATAACATCCTGGCAATAGTACTGCAGACTTACAGAAAGTGAAGGAGATTCATTTTAACTGTAAGAGAGAGAGAGAAAGAGAGAGAACAAAGAATAGTACAGCACAGGAACAGACCCTTCGGCCCTAAGCCTGCATCAATTATGATGCCTGCCTAAACTAAAACCATATGCACTTACAGAGTCTATATCCTTCCATTCCCATCCCATTCCTGTATTTGTCTAGCTGTGCCTTAAATGCTGCTTTCATACCCACTCCCACCACCTCACTGGACAATGCGTTCCAGGCACTCACCACCCTTTGCATAAAAAAACTTACCTCGTACATCTCCTCTAAACTTTTCCCCTCGCACCTTAAACCTATGTCCCCAGGTACTTGACTTTCCTACTCTAGGAAAGAGCATCTGACTGTCCACTCTGTTCATGCCACTTATAATCTTGTAAACCTCTATCAGGTCTCAACCTCTCAACCACCAACCTCCGTCATTCCAGTGAGAAGAAACTGAGTTTATCCAACCTCTCCTCATAGCTAATACCTTCCAGACTAGGCAACATCCTGGTAAACCTCTTCTGTACTATCTCCAAAGCCTCCACATCCTTCTGGTAGTGTGGCAATGAGAATTGTACACAATATTCTAAATGAGGCTTAAATAAGGTTCTGTATAACTGCAGCATGACCTGCCGATTTTTATACTCAATGTCCGATTGGATGAAGGCATGCATGCTGTATGCCTTCTTGACTACCTTGATTTGATTTGATTTGACTTATTGTCAGATGTATCAGTGTTAAGTATTGTTTCTTGCATTATACAGCCAAGCATACAGTTCATAGAGAAGAAGAGGAGAGAATGCAGAATGTAGTGTTACAGTCATAGCTAGGGTGTAGAGAAAGATCGACTTAATGCAAGGTAGGTCCATTCAAAAGTCTGACAGCAGCAGGGGAGAAGCTGTTCTTGAGTTAGTTGGTACGTGACCTCAGACTTTTGTATCTTTTTCCTGATGGAATAAGGTGAAAGAGAGAATGTCCGGGGTGCTTAATTATACTGGCTGCTTTTCCAAGGCAGTGGGAAGTGTAGACGGAGTCAATGGATGGGAAGCTCGTTTGCATGATGCATTGGGCTTTGTTGTCGTTCCTTGTGATCTTGGGCCTGTGTTGCCACTCTCAATGATTGGTGGACATGTACGCCCACATCTCTCTAGCCTGTTAAAATTCCTAAGAGTTCTGCCAGTTACTGTGTAATTCCTACATGCATTGGACCTTCCAAAATGTATTATCTTACACTTGTCCGGATTAAACTCCATCTGCCATTTCTCTGCCCAAGTCTTCTACCAGTTTATATCTTGTTGTATCCTCTAAAAATCCTCTTCACTATCTGCAACTCTACCGATTTTTGCATCAACTGCAAACTTACTAATCAGACCAGCTATGGACAACATTTTATGTAGCATTCAAACACCAAATATAGCTGTTATTAACAGTATGCTTTTCGGCAGCTTCCATAGAAACCAAACTGGCCTGATTTTCATCCTACAGGACTGCCCCTCACACAGTGACAGGAATTGACCCAGTGGAATTGTCAATGGGACAGAGACTTCAGACAAGTCTAGGCTCACTGTTCCCAAACCTGGTGGGGAGGGAGTCCCAGCAAGAGAATCCAGAGAAGAGCTACAATTCTGCAAGGACAGAAAGAACGTTCAAAACCAGGGACCCAGTCCATCTAAGGAAGTCTGGGGAGGTTTTCATTTGATTAAATTTGATTTATTATTGTCGTATGTATTAACATAGAGTGAAAAATATTGTTTCTTGCGCACTATATAACAAAACCTATTATTTGTAGAGAAGGAAAAAGGAGAATGCAGAATGTAGTATTACAGTCATAGCTAGGGTGTAGAGAAAGATCAACTTAATGCAAGGTAGGTCCATTCAAAAGTCTGACAGCAGCAGGGAAAAAGCTGTTCTTGAGTCAGTTGGTACGTGACCTCAGACTTTTGTATCTTTATCCCAACAAAAGAAGATGGAAGGGAGAATATCCAGGATGCATGGGGTCTTTGATTATGCTGGCTGCTTTTCCCAAGGCAATGGGAAGTGTATAGACTCAACGGATGGGAGGCTGGCTTGCATGATGGATTGGGCTACATTCACATCCTTTTGTAGTTCCTTGCAGTCTTGGACCACGCAAGACCCATAGCAAGTTTGGCAAACGTGATGTCATCCATTTTGGTAGGAATAACAGCAATGGACTATTATTTAAATGGTAAAAAATTGCAGCATGCTGCAGTGTAGAGGGACCTGGGTGTCCATATACAGGAATCTCAAGGAGTTGGTTTGCAGGTGCAGCAGGTAATTCAGAAGGCAACTTTGTCCTTCATTACGAGAGGGACGAAATTTAAAAACAGCGAGATTGTGTTGCAGCTATATAAGGTGCTAGTGAGGCCACAGCTGGTGTATTGTGTACAAATTTGGCCTCCTTATTTGAGAACTGATATACTGGCACTGGAGGAGGTACAGAAGAGATTCACTAGATTGATTCTGAGTTGAGAGGGTTGGCTTATGAGGAAAGGTTGAATAAACTGGGCTAAACTCATTGGAATTCAGAAGAATTATAGAAACATTTAAGATTATGAAGGGAATGGATAAGATAGAAACATAGAAATTGTTTCCACTGGCGGGTGAAACCAGAACAAGGGGGCATACCCTCAAAATAAGAGGAAGCAGATTTAGGACTGAGTTGAGGAGGAACTTCTTCATCCAAAGGTTGTGAATCTGTGGAATTCTGTGCCTAGTGAAGCAGTTGGGGCTACCTCATTGAATGTTTTAAGTCAAGGATAGATTTTTGAACACTAAAGGAATTAAGGGTTATGGTGAGCGGGTGGGTAACTGGAGCTGAGTCCACAAAAAGATCAGCCATGATCTTATCGAATGGCGGAGCAGGTTCGAGCGGCCAGACTGCCTACTCCTGCTCCTAGTTCTTATGTTCTTACACAACTAGAAAGAATGCTTCTTATGGTGCATTTGTAAAAGTTGGTGAGAGTCGTAACTGACATAAGTAAAGTTTATATATTAGTCACAAGCAGGCTTATGTTAACATTGGAATGAAGTTATTGTGAAAACCCCCTAGTTGCCACACTTTGGTGCCTGGTGCCAAATTTCCTTACTCTTTTGACAAAGTAGAGGCATTGGTGGGCTTTCTTAACTATAGGGTCAGCACGGGGGGATCAGGACAGGTAGTTGGTGATCTGGACACCTGAAGCTCCCCACTCCTTCTACGTCATACCCATTGATGTAGATAGGAGCATGTTCTTCTCTACACTTCCTGAAGTCAATGACAATCTCCTTCGTTTTGTTGACATTGAGGGAGAGATTATTGTTGCCGCACCAGTTCACCAGATTCTCTATCTCACTCCTGTACTCTGGGTTTCCTGGACCATAACAGTGAAGACGGGTCCTGTGTCTTATAAGATCTGAATGTAGAGCAAAGTTATCAGGAAAGATGTGCTCTATCTCAGGAGTAGGGAGCCCATGTTAGCGCAGACCTCATTCCCAGCCATGGGGATAAGTGCTGCCAGCACCAAGTCTACAGTGGAAACCAGCCCCTCCCTGGGTGATGGGCCACAGATTCCAAGATGGAAACGGAAGAAATTGGCACCTCCAACTGAAGCAAGACCCCAGCAAGGACCAGGGTGGGTGGCTCCCAAATGAATGTTTCCAATCTGCTTCATACTCCCTCCCCCGCCCACCAATCCGCCCCTGCCTCCCATCAATCCCTACCCGCTTGTTAAATGGCAGAAAAGACCCCAGGAGTGCGGAGGCAGTAACGGCTGTTGAGGGTGGAGTGGGGGGGTTGTGGTTGGCAGAGGAATGTTTTGATGGCTGTGGAGTATCATCAGTAGATCTCCCCATGGACATCACAGAATGTGAGCTCCCCTAGATGGTGAGTGGAGGCTGGTTCAATAGGGCACGAGCATGAGGGTGGTGGAGAGGTGGGAAGGTTTAAAACTAGCTGGCTGCACTCAGGCCGACAGTCTGTACACTGTAGCTGATGAGAGGTGTTACAGTATCACTGTAAATAGTGAGTGACTAGTGACGGGAGACTGGCCTCAGTAAGATCATCCTCCTCTCTCCCCCGCTCTCCATTGTGTTCTCCCTCTCTCTTAGCTTCCCTCTCTCCATTTCTCTCTCTGTCTTCTCATCTCCCTCCACTTCGCTCTCTTTCCCTTCCTTTCTCCATTTCTCACTTTGCCTCCCTCTCTGCATTTCTCTCTATCTTATTCCCTTTCTCTCTCTCTCTCTCTCTCTGTTTCCCTCTTCATTTCTCTCTCTCTCTCCCCCCACCATTTCTCTCTCTCTCTCTCCCTCTCTCCATTTCTCTCTTCCCCCTCTCCATTTTCTCTCTCTCTCTCCCTCTCGCCATTTCACTTTCTTTCTCTCTCTCTCCCCCCATTTCTCTCTCTCTCTCTCCATTTCTCTCTCTCACTCTCTCCATTTCTCTCTCTCTCTCCATTTCTCTCTCTATTTTTCCCTCTCTCTCCATTTCTCTCTCCCTCTCTCTATTTCTCTCTCTCTCTCTCCCTCGCTCTGCTGCTTTTCTCTCACCATCTCTCTCTCTCTTTTCTCTCACCTCTCCCTCACAATAGTGGGTTTCTCAGTCAGGGTGTCATTAATTCCATCCCGTCACATCTTACAATGAAGTCACCAGGTTGAAGTGTGTACATTGCCACAAACAATCTGAATAGGAAAACTGTGGTTTGGGCTGGTGATTATGTGTTTCTGTGCTCTTCCTGTGCAGCACCCAGATTTCAGATGCAGCATGATAGCTGAGTGTAACGCCATATCGGGTGGTCTGACCTTATAAATTCACTCCGTCATATTCTGCGAAATATTCATCACTTTCCATTCAGCATTGCACCTACACCACACCGTCTCTGTCAAAACTACTGCGGATGCTGGAAATAAAATAGAAATTGCTTTCGCAGACCAGGCTGTGAAGCCTTAGAATATCTGCCGCCAGATAGTTGCTCAAAGCACCTATCAATAACTTTCTACCGTGTAAAAATATCAAGGGGCTATGGGGAATAATGCAGGAAAGTCTTGTTGCAGAATATTATTGAATGGCAGAACAGGTCGAAGGGCTGAATGGCCTCCTCCTGCTCCGATTTCCAATCATCTTAACATGTTTCCTCATGTTTCAGTGGTCCTTTTGCAAATTACCTTGGATTTGTGACCCTCTGCCACTGAAAAACTGTTTTATCTTCACTCACTTGAAGAACACCCCTCATGAGTTTGGGCGGTGCGATGGCACAGTGGTTAGCACAGCTGCCTCACAGCACCAGGGACACCAGGTTCAGTTCCAGCCTCAGGTCACTGAATATGTGGAGTCTGCATGTTCTCCTTGTGTCTGGGTGGGTTTCCTCTGGGTGCTCCTGTTTCCTCCCATAGTGCAGGTTAGGTGGATTGGCCATGCTAAATTGCCCCTTAGTGTCAGGGAGACTAGTTAGGATAAATGCATGGGGTTACGGGGAAAGAGCCTGGATGGGATTGTGGTCAGTGCAGACTTGATGGGCCGGATGGCCTTCTTCTGCACTGTTGGGATTCTATGATTCTAAGATCCTGATACCTACACCCCATTTACTGCAGTGGCGATTGCTCAACTCAATTCCAAGTAAAACCACAAGATAACATTGATTGCTTCATCCAAATCACAGAATCTTTTTCGTCTTGGACTTTCCCTGAGCGGCAGTGTTAAAACGATAGATTTCATTTGTGGGTTGGGGTTTCCCCTTGAAGCATGACTAGCAGAAAAATGGGAAACTTGGCGCTCCATTTTTAACCGAGGGTACGCTTGGCCGGAAGTTCCTGGATCCAGCGCCTCACTGGTCTATGAAAGGTCAGTTGCAGAGATGCAATCTGGCCCTCGCTCTTTGATTGTATTAGTTGTGTGTCCGTACTCCCCATCACCAATGCTGAAGACACAAAGCCAATAGCACCAATTACCACTAGCTTTCAAACAGCGCTTTTCATTTCACTCTCGAAGGTGTGGCACAAAGGTTAGTGTTGCTGCCTCACAGCGCCAGGGACCCGGATTCAACTCCTGGCCTCGGGTCACTGTCTGTATGGGTTTCCTCTGGGAGTTCTGGTTTCTTCCCACAGTCAAAAATATATGAGGTTAGGTGGATTGGCCATGCTAAATTGCCCCTTAGTGTCCAAAGATGTGCAGGTTAGGTGGATTGGCCATGCTAAATTGCCCCTTAGTGTCCAAAGATGTGCAGGTTAGGTGGATTGGCCATGCTAAATTGCCCCTTAGTGTCCAAAGATGTGCAGGTTAGGTGGATTGGCCATGCTAAATTGCCCCTTAGTGTCCAAAGATGTGCAGGTTAGGTGGATTGGCCATGCTAAATTGCCCCTTAGTGTCCAAAGATGTGCAGGTTAGGTGGATTGGCCATGCTAAATTGCCCCTTAGTGTCCAAAGATGTGCAGGTTAGGTGGATTGGCCATGCTAAATTGTCCCTTAGTGTCCAAAGATGTGCAGGTTAGGTGGATTGGCCATGCTAAATTGTCCCTTAGAGTCTAAAGATATACAGGTTAGAATCATAGAGTCCTACAGTACGGAAGAGGCTGCGCCAACAACAATCCCACCCTAACTGCAACCTCGCAACCCCATGCATTTACCTAGCTAGTTCCCCCACGCTAAGGGGTAATTTAGCATGGCCAATCCACCTAACCCGCACATCTTTGGAGTGTGGGAGGAAACCGGAGCACCCGGAGGATACCCATCCAAACATGGGGGAGAACATGCAAAGTCCACACAGACAGTGACCCAAGGCCAGGAGTTGAATGCAGGTCCCTGGCGCTGTGAGGCAGCAGTGCTAACCATTGTGCCATCCCTTCAAGAGTGAAATGAAAAGTGCTGTTTGAATGCTGGTGGTAATTGGTGCTATTGGCTTTGTGTCTTCAGTATTGGTGATGGGCAGTACAGACACACAGCTAATACAATCAAAGAGCGAGGGCCAGACTGCATCTCTGCAACTGACCTTTCACAGTCCAGTGAGGCGCTGAATCCAGGACCTTCCGGCCAAGCATACCCTCGGTTTAAAATTGAGCGCCAAGTTTTCCCATTTTTCTGCCAGTCACACTTAAAGCGAAAACCCCAAACCACAATGAAATCTACCATTTATACACATTTGCTTAGGGGAAGCCCAAGAGGAGAAAGATTCTGCGATTTGGAGGAAGTAATCAATGTTATCTTGTGATTTTACATGGAATTGAGTTGAAATGTTGCCGCTGCAGCCCATGATGTGTAGGTACACCCACTGTGCTGTTAGGTTTTGACCCAGTGATGTGGATGTCACTGGCAAGGCCAATATTTGTAGGCAGCTCAATGGTTAGCGCTGCTGCCTCACAGCGCCAGAGACCTGGGTTTGATTCCTGGCTTGGGTCACTGTCAGTGGGTCAGTTTCAGGGTCAGAAGGTCAGTTTCAGAGTCAGTGGGTCAGTTTGATGCTCAGCGGGTCAGTTTCAGAGTCAGTGGGTCAATTTGATGCTCAGCGGGTCAGTTTCAGAGTCAGTGGGTCAGTTTGATGCTCAGCGGGTCAGTTTCAGAGTCAGTGGGTCAGTTTGATGCTCAGCGGGTCAGTTCGATGCTCAGCGGGTCAGTTTCAGAGTCAGTGGGTCAGTTTGATGGTCAGCGGGTCAGTTTCAGAGTCAGTGCATCAGTTGCAGGGGTCAGTAAGTCGGTCTGATGGGCAGCTTGAGACTCAGAGTGCTGTACGGACAACGGTTCGAGGTGATTGTGTGTCAGCAGGACATGGGAAAAGGACATTACTATGGGCTGTGTACAATCTGAACAGATCCCCCCCCATCAGCAGAAACTGTTCTCACGGAGAGGGAAGTAAAATGCAAAGCTCAGCATTGAATGGCATCAGGAAAACAACTGACCCCAAATAAGACTATTCATAGATTAAAATGAGGAATTTGGTTAAAGGGAAATTATATTAGTGACGAGACAAAAAAACCAAAAGGGACAAAATGAAAGGGGAAGGAGCAATGCTAGATCACTGTACTGTTTTAGGGATTTATTTCCAGCTGTTGATTGAGGGATTTAATCTCTTGAAGCTTTTACGTTTCATTCTTATATTGAGTTAAAACAAAGTGCCCCAAGGAATGGAGTCAGTGACCCACTGACCATCAAACTGACCCACTGGCCCTAAAACTGACCCATCAACTCTGACACTGACCCACTGACCCTGACACTGATCCATTCCCCTAAACTGTCCTACTGACCATCAAACGGACTCACTGACCCTCAAACTGACCTTCTGACCCTAGAACTGACCCACTAACCCTGACACTGACCCACTGACCCTGAAACTAACCCATTGACACTGAAACTGACCTACTGACCAGCAAACAGACCCACTGAGCCTGAAACTGACCTACTGACCCTCAAACTGACGTACTGACCCTCAAACTGACCCACTGACCCAATGACCCTGAAAATGACCCACTGACCTTAGGACAGAGGGTTATTCATCAGATTTGATTCGATTTGATTATTGTTACTGTCAAAGGGATTGGGAGACAGTCAGAAATATTGTTTCTTGAGTGCTGGAAGGCACAGTGGCACAGTGATTAGCACTGCTGCCTCACAGCACCAGGGATCTGGCTTCGATTCCCAGCTTGGGTCACTGTATGTGAGGAGTCTGCACGTTCTCTCCGTGTCTGCATGGGTTCCCTCCGGGTGCTCCAGTTTAGCATGGCTTTGCGAGTGGAAAATCATGTCTCACAAATTTGATTGAGTTTTTTGAAGAGGTAACCAAGAAGATAGATGAGGGCAATGCAGTTGATGTTGTCTAGGTGGACTTTAGCAAGGCTTTTGACGAGGCCTTGACAACCTACTACATGGTAGGTTGTTGCATAACATTAAATTTCACAAGATCCAGGGTGAGGTATCTAAATGGATACAAAATTGGCTTGGTGACAGAAGCCAGAGGGTGGTTACAGATAGTTGTTTTTCAAACTGGAGGCCTGTGACCAGCGATGTGCCTCAGGAATCACTGCTGGGTCCACTGTTACTTGTTTGAATGATTTGGATGAGAATTTAGGAGACATGGTTAGTAAATTTGCAGATGACACCAAGATTGGTGGTATAGTGGACAGTGAAGAAGGTTATCTCGAATTGCAACGGGATCTTGATCAGTTGGCCCAGTGGGCTGACGAATGTTGGATGGAGTTTAATTTAGATAAATACGCAGATAAAGTTCTTAATGTAGGGAATCTTAAGAGTGAAAGGCCATTCAGCTCATCGAGCCTTCTCCACCATTCAGTAAGATCATGGATCGAGCCATAAAAGTTCACAGCAAGGAAACAGACCTTTCAGCCAATTTGCCCAGCCACCCAGTTTTGTACCATGAAGCAACTCCCAATTGCCCGCGTTCGGCCCATATCCCTCTGACTCAACTCTCCTGTCCTGTCTGTCCCTCCCTTAACCCTTGGCCCACTTGTCAATCTGCCTAATTCAGCCTTGAACATTCAATGTCCCACAGCCCCCATTGTGCTCTGGAGGAGAGAATTCGACAGACTAACCACCCTCTGAGAGAAGAAATCCCTCCTCATCTCCAACTTCACTGGGAGGTCCCTTGTTTTGAAACTGTATCCTCGAGTCCTAGTTTCTCTCGTGAGGAGAAATGTTCTTTCAGTATTGCCACTGACAACCACAGACCCCTTCTCAGAATCTTATACGTTTCAATAAGATCACCTCTCATTTTTATGAAGTTCTTTGGGTACAGCCCAACCTGCTCAAACCTTCCTTATAAGATACATTCTTGTATCTTTCCTCTGGATATTTTCCAAGGCCACATAACTTGTAAGGGAATCAGTACTTGTCGCAACACTGGGTGAGATCTATTGCAAAACTTATACAGTGTTTTTGTTTTATTCTGGATGGTTCTATTAATACAATACAGTACCTCACAATGTAGTAAAGTTTATTTATTAGTCACAAGCTTACATTAACACTACAATGAAGTTACTGTGAGAATCCCGTAGTCGCCACACTTTGGTGCCTGTTTAGATATGCTGAGGAGAATTTAGCACCTAACCAGCATATCTTTCGGATTGTGTGAGGAAACTGGAGCACTCGGAGGAAACCCACGCAGACACGGGGAGAATGTACAAACTCTGCACAGACAGTGACCCAAGCCAGGAATTGAACCCGGGTCCCTGGCACTGTGAGGCAGCAGTGCTAACCCACTATGCTACCGTGCTGCCCAGTAGACGCTATTATAGAATCCTGACACTGCAGAAGGAGGCCATTCAGCCCATCAGGTCTGCATCGGATCTATAGACTCAATGGGCCAAATGGCCCCCTATACTGTAAGGATTCTATGATTCTGTATGATTGATTGGACATGCTAAATTGACTTTAGTGTCGGGGGATTAGCAGGGTAAAGATGTAGGAGTAGGACCTGTGTGGGATTGCAGTCGGCACGGACTCGATAGGCCAAATGGCCTTCCTGTGCACTGTAAAGATTCTATGAATGTCGGCTGATTCATTACATTTCCCAGAATGAAGAGTGAAACTCGTCTGAACTGTTGCAGGAAAGGAACTATCTACATTTGGCATGTCAAAGACTCATTTCTGACAGTCCCTACTTCATAATGTTTTAGCCTTGGCAAGGCAACAATTACTGAGCAAAACCGAAGATAATTCTTTCTTGGCTCAGACGTAAAACCGGGGTTTAAAATGAGTCTGAAAGCAGAGGTGTGAGAGAGAGTTGACTGATTAGAAGCACCAGGGAGTCAGAAGTTCAGGAAATAGAAACACATCACTGTCGTTTGTGAACAAATTACCGGACTTAGGGCTATTAATAGATGGGAGTTGCATTCGGTTAGTGACTTGCATTATCAGGTCACCCTAAAGAAACAATCCCGCCCCACTGTCGTAGCACAGGGAGTTAGAGTGACCTCCTTCTGCACAGAAGGTCATGGGCAGCACCATAACACAGTGGTTAGCACTTCTGTCTCATGGCACCAGACACCCGGTTCAGTTTCTGCGTCAGTGTCTGTTTGCACATTCTCCCAGTGTCTGCATGGTTTCCTCCCACAGTCCAAAAGATGTGTAGAGTAGCTGTGCTAAATTGCCCCTTAATCTCAGGGGAGGAGATATATGCATGGGTTCTGGGTGGGATTGTGGTTGGTGCAAACTTGATGGGCTGAATGACCTCCTCCTGCACTGTAGGGATTCTATGATAAGACCCCAGTAGTTGAATGGTCAGATCGTTGGTGCTGGGGAATGGTTTCTTAGGGTGACGACCGATGCATTGTCACCAGTGAGTTGCTTACAGTTGTTAACACGCTTGCTTGCAACCGAGAAGGTGAAAGAAATGAAGAAAATCTCAGTTGAATGTCCAGAATAGAATTAAACCATAGTGACCCAGCTAATCTATAGGAACAGAGGGATATAGGAACATAGGGAAAAGCCATTCAGCCCTTTTATCCCGCCATTCAATGAGATCCATTACCTTTTTCTAAAAGTTTGTTTATTTATTAGTCACAAGGAAGGCTTACTTTAACACTGCAATGAAGTTCCTGTGAAATTCCCCTAGTCGCCAGACTCCAGCACCTCTTCAGCTCACAACTTTTGGACTGTGGGAGGAAACCGGAGCACCCAGAGGAAACCCACGCAGAGACCCACGGGGGAAGTGTGCAGATTGCACACAGACAAGCCGAGAATTGAACCCAGGTCCCTGGCGCTGTCGCAGCAGTGCTAACCCACTGTGTCACCGTGCCACCTACTTCTTTCCTTTAACTCCTTCAGTTATCAAAAATCTTATCGGTCCCAGGTTTAAATGAACAATTGGCCCTTCTGTTTGTGGAAGCGGGTTTCTGTAATCCTTTGTGTGTGGAGTATTTTCCTAATTTCACTCATGAAAAGCTTACTTCTGATTTTTACACTCTGTTTTGTAGTCCCACGCTCCTGCTTCCCATTAGTGACCCTGATGGTTTTTTTTCTGACAATGGTTTCATGGTCATCAGTAGATTCTCAGTTTCAAGGTATTTTGTATTGAATTCAAATTTCACCATCTTCAAATCTGGCTCTCCCCAGAGAGCTATCTCAGGTCTCTGGAATATGAGTCCAGAGACAACACCATAATCATCTCACCTTGGCCAGACCATCTTCATGGTTTTCGCGGCAATCTCGGTGCAGTGAAAAGTCCAGGGTGTCATATAACTCGAAAAGATGTCCGGAGACTGAGCTTTTCTGAGGTTTTCTTTGAAAAATGCATGTTTGATACCTTTTGCAATTTGTTAAACCCTCACATTTCATTTGTACAAGTCTGCTGACCACCCACCCCCCCACCGAGGCAATGTTGCACTGTCACTGTCCATCTTGAGGGACCCCATTAGAAACAGCAGCTCATACCTGTTAGCGGTGACAACTTTGTATCGGATGTAATGTCACCAATGGTAACAAGTTGGAAGGGTCAGCTAACCCAGTAAACCGTGGAGCCAATAACAGAATGATGTGATGGTCAGCTGACCGACTATAAATGGGAATTGTGGGGGATTAGCCCAGGGCGAGGCCCCAAGTGTTGGAGTAATGAAGTTTCTTTATTAAACCTTTCCTTTGTGTAAGTTGGACTAAGCTTTGTTACATGTTCTTTATCTGCATTTGAAGAGTTCCTTCTGAAGGAAACAGTACTCTTCCTTCTCCCTGCCCTCCCAGACAGTCCTGAGCCTTCCCCCATGTCCGGGAAGAAGGCATACGGCATATTTGCCCTTATTGATTGGGGCATTGAATACAAGAGTTGGGATTTCATGTTGCATCTTTATAAAATTTTGGTTAGGCCGTACCTAAGAGTATTGCATCTAATTCTGGTTGCCACATTACAGGAAGGATGTGGAGGCTTTGGAGAGAGTGCAGAAGAGGCTTACCAGGATGCTGCCTAGATTAGAAGGTATGAACTATAAGGGGAGACTGGATAAACTAGCTCTGTTTTCTCTAGAGCAGTGGAGGCTGAGGGGAGACCTGATAGAAGTCTATAAAATTATGAGAGGCATAGATAGGGTTGACAGAATCTTTCTCCCCAGAGTTGAAATGTCTAACACTAGAGGGCATGTATTGAAGGGCAAAGTTCAAAGGAGATTTGAAGGGCAAGTTATTTTTAACACAGAGAATGTCTGGAACACGCTAACAGGAGTGGTGGTGGAGGCAGGTACAATAGGGGTGTTTCAGTGGCTTTTAGATAAGCACATGAATATGTGAGAAACAGAGGGATACGGACCAAGGGCAGACAGAAGGGATTAGTTTAATTTGGCGTGATGTTCGGTTTAACCTCATGAGCCAAAGGGCCTGTTCCTGTGCTGTATTGTCCTATATTCTACACTGAGTGCGAAATGACTATCCAGTGCGTAATCACATTCTGGGACCAGAGGTACATTTCGCGACTGATTCCAGTCCAGTCAATTGCACACACCCAATGAGTACAGAATTCAGGCCCAGGTCTCATTCTGGTAAGTCTAAATTGCAATCCCCCCACCCCCTGTCCCATATTTGGCCATGATGTACAGATGCCGGTGTTGGATTGGGGTGGTAAGAACTCAGTAAGAATTTAGCAACACCAATTTATAATCCAACCGATTTATTTGATAGTAAAAAAGCGAGCTTTCGACTCTTGTGTCTTCCTCAGGCAAATGCAGTGTTCTAGTCTGCAATAGCACACATCAGCACAGACAGTCAGAGATTGCTGATTAGAATGCGATTCTAATCTGCTGATTAGAATTCTAATCGCATTCTAATCAGCAATCTCTGACTGTCTGTGCTGATGTGTGCTATTGCAGTCTAGAACACTGCATTTGCCTGAGGAAGACACAAGAGTCGAAAGCTCGCTTTTTTACTATCAAATAAATCGGTTGGATTATAAATTGGTGTTGCTAAATTCTTACTGAGTTCTTACCATATTTGGCCCACAGCCTTGAATGTTATGCTGTGCCAAGTGCTCATCCACGTAGAATCCCTAAGTACAGAAGGAGGCCATTCGACCCATCGAGTCTGCACCAATGGCAGTTCCACCCAGGCCGAGCTAATCTCCCCTGACACTAAGGGGCAATTTAGCATCATCAACCCATCCAACCAACGCATCTTTCGGACTGTGGGAGGAAACCGGAGCACCCGGTGGAAAGCCACCCAGACATGAGGGTGAATGGGCAAACTCCGTACAGACCCAAGCTGGCAGTCAAACCTGGGTTCCTGGCTCTGTGAGGGCTAACCACCGTGCCACCCTGTGTCCCTATGACCTGTGTCCCCTCGTAACTGATCTTGGCACTGCTATCATAGATATAGAAGTTGACCACAAAACCTCCAACAGACTAAGTGTGGGCGTAGAAGAGACGCCCTGAGAAACTTGAGGTTACCATCAGGGTAACGTACGAATGCAAAATCTCCCAAAGTCCCAATGGGACTCCAGGGGAAACCTTTCCCTGATCAGATGTGGTTGGTGTTTCATCATCTTGTGAGAAGTAATTACTGTGGTGTCATAAATGGTAGTTGCTTTAACTGCACCTGGAAAGCCCCTAGATTTTCGCTTTGCTTTTTGAGTTTTGAGTTTCTGTCTCAGAACATCACCTCTAATTGAAGTTTTGAATTCTCCCTCTTCCTGCCTTGATGACGTTGATCCTCTTTCCCTTGGTTTGAGTTCCCCTACAATGAGTTGTCAGCTTTTCGAATGCAACACGGCCTCAGAATCGAGCAAGAATCATAGAATTTCTACAGCAGGAAGGAGGCTGTTCGGCCCATTGAATCTGCACTGACAATAATTCCACCCAGATCCTATCCCCGTAACCTCATGTATTTATCCTGCTAATCCCCCGGCACTAAGTGGCAATTTAACACGACCAATCCACCAAACCTGCACAGTTTGGATACTAAGAGTCAATTTAGCATGGCCAATGTAGCTAACCCACACATCTTTGGAAACTAAGGGCTAATTTAGCATGGCCAACTCACCTAACCTGCACATCTTCAGAGTGTGGGAGGAAGCCCATGCAGACATGGGGAGAATGTGCAAACTCCACACAGACAGTGACCCAAGCCGTGACTCAGACCCGGGTCTCTGGCGCTGTAAAGCAACAGTGCTAACCACTGTGCCACCCAAGCTATTCCACCACAGAGGGAACCCACACAGACACAGGGAGAACGTGCAAGCTCCACACAGATGGTCACCTGAGAACCCAGATCCCTGGCACTGTGAGACAGCAGTGCTAACCACAGTGCCACTGTGTTGTCTTAGATCTGTGCCATCAAAATAGAAAGGGTGCAGTGGTTCACCAGGATTTTGCCTGGTTCTGGAGTGTTGCAGTGATGAAGAGATGCTGGTTAGGCTGGAATTGTTTTCCTTACAGCAGAGAAGGCTGAGGGGGACCTGATCGAGGTGTACATGATTCAGAGGGAAATAGATAGGGAGAACCCTTTCCCTTTTAGTAGAGTGATCAATAACCAGAGAGGGCATACATTTAAGGTCGCGGGCAAGATATTTAGACATGATTTGAGGAAATATTTTTTCACCCAGAGGATGGTGTGAGTCTGGAACTTGCTGCCTGAAAGGCAGGAACCCTCACAAGAAGTATTTAGATGAGTACGTCAAATGCCCTAGCACACAAGACTACAGGACGATGTGCTGGGAAAATGGGATGGGAGTCGATGGGCCAAAGAGCCTCTTTTTACGCGTGTGTAGCCAACTCTCTGAGAGAGGAAGCAATCACAGTTTTGAACTTGATTGCCATTTACATGTGGAGATTGCTTACACTCAGGGTTGGATTCAACTGTGATGCATTCTGTGGCGGAATAGCTGGCTGCTGCTCACCGTCAGGTACAAAGAGAAGCCATGCGGTATCAGGGCAGTGAGATCACCTTCTGGAGGAGTGAAGAGGAAACTAATAGCAAACTACAAAAATCAATCATCTTTGGAGTTGCCGACCCAAAATGTGTTTACATTTCAACATTCTGCAGCTGTTAGGCCCCCAGGTTTGTGTAATCAAACCTCATCGCTTGGTGGCCAAATGAGCCTCTTGGTTGGCTCACTTTCAAGTGTAGCAGTGCGTCATTTGGGTTCAATGTTTTGCGAGCTTCCTGCGAGTGACAGTTCCAGCCTGCATGAGCTGTCAAAGCCACAGAATCATTCTGCACCGCGCTCGCACACAGGGGAATTCAGAGTTCTCCTGTCACTTCACCCACTGCAGCAGCACATAGTGTGGTATTACCCAGAAAAACGACACAGCGGAGAAAGAGACTGGAATGCTAGACTAACGCCAGCTTCAGTGGTAGGTGCTCAAAGAACCATAAGAATCTTTTTTTCTCCAAAATCAGAGATAGATGTATTTTGTTGCTGGCATTGTTTTTTTCTTGTGCATTTTGGTATACAGGGAGAAATTGGGATATTTTGCATTGCTGGTGCATAGTTTGCGAATCGGGCAACCTGGGAATAGTTCTTGGTGTTTGGGTTAGGCTGGGTTGGGTTGGATTGGGTTTGATTGGGTTGGATTGGGTTTGATTGGGTTTGATTGGGTTTGATTGGGTTTGATTGAATTGAATTGGGTTTGATTCATTTTGATACATTTTGATTCGGTTTGATTGGGTTTGGTTGGTTTGGATTGGGTTTGATTGAGTTTTTGATTGGGTTTGATTGGATTGGGTTTGATTGGATTTGATTGGGTGTGATTGGGTTTGATTGGGTGTCGTTGGGTTTGATTGGGTTTGTTTGGGTTTGTTTGGGTTTGGTTGGTTTGGATTGAATTTGAATCGGTTAGATTGGGTTTGATTGGGATTGATTGGATTTGATTGGGCTTGGTTGGGTTGGATTGGGTTTGATTGTGTTGGATTGGGTAAGATTTGGTTTGGATTGGGTTTGATTGGGTTAGATTAGGTTAGATTGGGTTTGATAGGGTTCAGTTGGGTTTGATTGGGTTAGATTAGGTTTGATTGGGTTAGATTGGGTTTGATTGGGTTCAATTGGGTTTGATTGGGTTAGATTGGGTTTGATTGGTTTGGATTGGGTATGATTGGATTGGATTGGGATTGATTGGATTTGATTGGCTTTTGTTGGGTTGGATTGGGTTTGATTGTGTTGGATTAGGTTGGTTTGGGTTGGAATGGATTGGATTGGGTTCGATTTGGTTTGGATTGGGTTTGATTGGAATAGATTGAGTTTGATTGTGTTGAATTAGATTTGATTGGGTTTGATTGGGATGGATTGGGTTTGGTTGGGTTGGATTGGGTTTGATTGGGTTAGATTGGGTTGGATCAGGTTAGATTTGGTTTGATTGGGTGATTGAGTTTGATTAGGTTTGAGTGGATTCGATTGGGTTTGATTGAGTTGGATTAGATTTGATTGGGTTTGATTGGGTTCAATTGAATTTGATCGGTTTTGATTGGGTTGGATTGGGTTCGATTTGGTTTGATTGGGTGAGATTGGTTAGATTGGGTTGGATTGGGTTTGTTTGGGTTTTTTGGGTTTGATTGCGTAATATTAGTTTTATTGGGTTTGATTTGGTTTTATTGAGTTTGATTGGGTTTGAATGGTTTTGATTGGCTTTGATGGAGTTTGATTGATTTGGATTGGATTTGATTGGGTTCGATTGGGTTTAATTGGATTTGATTTGGTTCGATTGGCTGAGATTGGATTAGATTGTGTTAGATTGGGTTAGATTAGGTTTTATTGGGTTTGATTGGGTTTTATTGGGTTTGTTTGGGTTAGATTGGGTTTTATTGGGTTTGATAGGGTTAGATTGGGTTGGATTGTGTTGATTGAGTTTTATTGGTTTTGATGGGGTTAGATTGGGTTTGGTTGCGTTTGTTTGGGTTGGATTGGGTTTGTTTGAGTTGAATGGGGTTAGATTGAGTTAAAAGGATTGGATTGGGTTAGAGTGGATTTGATTGCAATAGATTGGGTTTAATTGGTTAATATGGGATAAATTAGATTTGATTGGGTTTGGTTTTTGTAGATTGAGTTAGATTGGGTTAAATTGGTTTAGATTGGATGGGATTGAGTTCAATTTGGTAGGATTGGGTTGGACTGGGTTAGGTTGTGTTGGAGAGGGATATTGGGTTAGATTAGTTTAGATTGGGCTTGATTGGAGTGAGATTGAGTTAGATTGGGTTAAATTAGGGTAAATTGAGTTGGATTGGATTAGATTGAGTTAGATGGGGTTTGAATGGAATAGGTTGGGTTAGATTGTGATAGGTTGGGTTAGATTGCATTAATATGGGATAGATTGAGTTAGATTATGTTAAACTGGGACTGATTGAATTTGATTGGGATGTATTGGGTTAGGATGTCTTAGATTAGTTTAGATTGGATTAGATTAGGATACCTTAGGTTGGATTGTGTTAGATTGAGATGGATTGGACTAGTTTGGTTTGGAATGGGTTGGATTGAAGATTACTGTAATAAACCAGAGGGGCATTAGAACAGACATGGAAGACTGAATGGTCTGATTTTCTCAAAAGGTTAAAATTCAGACCAGATTTGTAAAGAAGGTGAAGAAGGTTCCGAAGAGCAGCAAAGAGAGAGAGAGAAAAACAGTAAAGTGTTTAATAAAGCAAAGAGAATTTGTGTCTATATAATCATAGAAACATAGAAGATGGGAGCAGGAGGAGGTCATTCAGTCCTTCGAGCCTGCTCCACCATTCATCACAATCATGTTGATTCATCCAACTCAATAGCCTAAATCCTGCTTTCTCCCCATAACTTTTGATCTCATTCACACCAATCCCAGCCGCCTCTTGAATACATTCAATGTTTTGGCATTAACTACTTCCTGTGGTAATGAATTCCACAGGCTCACCGGGTGAAGAAATGTCTCCTCTCCTCTGTCCTAAACGGTCTATCCCAAATCCTTCAGACAGTGACCCCTGGTCTGGACTCTCCCCCCCCCCACCCCCCCCCCCCCCCCCCCCCACACACCCACCCACACACACACCATTGGGAACATCCTCTCTGCATCCACCCTGTCTAGTCCTGTTAGATGACCTCTTTCACAACCTCCCATCGCGTTATAACCAATGAAGCGTATTGGAATGGGGAGGTCATGGCGGAGTGGAATTGTCACTGAACCAGTAATGCAGAAGGGTAACCTTCTGGGGACCGGATTCGAATCCCATCCCAGCAGACGGTGCGAATTTAAACGCAATAAAAATCTGCAGTTAAAAACCTAATGCTGGCCATCAAATCATTGTCACTAAAATCCACCTGGCTCACTCGTTTCCTTCACAGACATACAAAATAGGAACAGGAGGAGGCCACTCTGCCCCTCGAGCTTGTTCTACTTTTCAATAAGATCATGCCTGAACTGATTGTAACCTAAACCCCAAATTCATGGCAACCCCCATTAATCTATCACTGCCCTCCTCCCCCCCACCTTGTTAATCGCTCTGCCTTAAAATTATTCAAAGATTCTGTGTGTGGAGTTTGCACATTCTCCCCGTGTCTGCATGGGTTTCTTCTTGATGCTCTCATGTTTCTATGTCTTTGGTTTCTTTGTTCCTATGCCTGATACTTGGCTACATTGGATTGCCAACTAGAGGTGAGGCTACATTGGATTGCCAACTAGAGGTGAGGCTACATTGGATTCGCCAACTAGAGGTGAGGCTACATTGGATTGCCAACTAGAGGTGAGGCTACATTGGATTGCCAACTAGAGGTGAGGCTACATTGGATTTGGTGCTGGGCAATGAGCCAGACCAGGTGTTAGGCTTGGAAGTTAGTGAACATTTTGGTGATAGTGACCACAATTCGGTTACGTTCACCTTAGTGATGGATAGGGATAGGCATGAAGCCGGGGGCAGTAGTTATAGCTGGGGGAAGGGTAATTATGAGGCCATCAGGAGAGAATTAGGGTGCATAGATTGGACTAGGAAACTACAGGGACTGGGTACATCTGGAATGTGGTGCTTATTCAAGGAGCAGCTGCTGCGTGTCCTTGATAAGTATGTCCCTGTCAGGCAGGGAGGAAATGGTCGAGTAAGAGAGCCTTGGTGTACGAAAAAAGTTGATTTGCTGGTTAAGAAGAAAAGGAGGCTTATGTCAGGATGAGGCTTGAAGGCTCAGTTAGTGCAATGGATAGCTATAGATTAGCCAGGAAGGAGGTAAAAAGTGAATTGAGGAGAGCTAAGAGGGGACACGAGAAGATGTTGGCTGATAGGAGTAAGGAGAATCCTAAAGCTTTCTTTCGATATGTTAAGAATAGAAGATTGGTTAGGGCAAGATTAGGGCCAGTCATAGACAGCAGTGGGAAGTTGTGTGTGGAGCCTGAGAGATTGGTGAGGCACTGAATAAATATTTCTCTTCGGTATTCACGCAGAGTGCTGGAAATGTAGCTATGGAGAGCACTGAGGTAAAGGGTTGCAAATTGGGAAGTATTGTAGTAGATAGGGAGGATGTGTTAGAAATTCTCGAGGGTTTGAAGTTGGATAAGTCCCCTGGGCCGGACGGGATTTACCCTAGGATTCTCTGGGAGGCAAGAGAGGAGATTGCAGAGCCTCTGGCTCTGATCTTCAGGTCCTCGTTGGTTACGGGTGTGGTTCCGGAGGACTGGAGGATAGCGAATGTGGTCCCATTGTTTAAGAAGGGGAAGAGAGCCCTTCCTGGGAATTATAGGCCAGTGAGTCTTACTTCTGTTGTGGGCAAGGTATTGGAGAGAATTATTAGGGATAGGATTTATAGTTATTTAGAGAGAAATGAATTGATTGGGGATAGTCAGCATGGTTTCGTGAAGGGTAGGTCATGCCTTACTAACCTCATTGAGTTTTTTGAGAAGTGACCAAAGAGGTGGATGGGGGTAAGGCGGTTGATGTAGTATATATGGACTTTAGTAAGGCGTTTGATAAGGTGGCCCATGGAAGACTTCTACAGAAAATGCAGATGTGTGGAATAGAGGGTGATTTAGCTAATTGGATTAGGAATTGGCTGGCAGATAGAAGACAGAGGGTGGTGGTTGATGGGAGATATTCATCGTGGAGTTCGGTGACGAGTGGTGTGCCTCAGGGGTCTGTTTGGGGCCCCTGCTGTTTGTAATTTTTATAAATGATCTGGATGAGGGTATTGAGGGATGGATCAGTAAATTTGCAGATGATACTAAAGTTGGTGGTGTGGTAGATAGTGAAGAGGGGTGTTTTAGTTTACAGAGTGACTTGGACAAGTTGCAGAGCTGGGCCGAGATGTGGCAAATGGAGTTTAATGTGGAAAAGTGTGAGGTAATGCACTTTGGCAGGAACAATAAATGTGTAGAGTATAGGCTAATGGTAGGGCTCTTAATAGTGTTGAGGAACAGAAGGATCTTGGTGTATGTGTCAATAGATCCCTGAAAGTAGGCAGTCAAGTGGATAAAGTTGTTAAGAAGGCTTATGGAGTCTTAGCTTTTATTGGTAGGGGGAGTGAATTTAGGAGCCGCAGCATCATGTTGCAGCTGTACAAAACTCTAGTGCGGCCGCACTTGGAGTATTGTGTGCAGTTCTGGTCGCCACATTATAAGAAAGATGTGGAGGCATTGGAGAGGGTACAGAGGAGGTTTACCAGGATGTTGCCTGGTATGGAGGGCAGGTCCTATGAAGAGAGGTTGAAGGATTTGAGGTTGTTTTCGTTAGAAAGGAGGCGGCTAAGAGGGGATCTTATTGAAGCATATAAGATGATTAGAGGTTTAGATAGGGTGGACAGTGTTAGCCTTTTTCCTAGGATGGAGAAAGCTAGCACGAGGGGACACAGCTTTAAATTAAGGGGTATGAGTTATAGGACGGATATCAGAGGTAGGTTCTTTACTCAAAGAGTGATTAGGGAGTGGAATGCCCTGCCTGCAGCTGTTGTAGATGCGCCAAGTTTGGTGGCGTTTAAGAGGTTAGTTGATAAGTATATGGAAGAGAAGGGAATGGTTTAGTTTGGAGGGGCATTGCTTTTTATTTCAGTCGGCACAACATCGAAGGCCGAAGGGCCTGTTCTGTGCTGTATTGTTCTATGTTCTATGTTCTATATACTCCTATGTATTGTGCACATTGGCACAGTGGTTAGCACTGCTGCCTCACAGCTCCCAAGGGCCTGGGTTCGATTCCTGGCGTAGGTCACTGTCTATGTGGAGTTTGCACATTCTCCCTGTGTCTGCGTGGGTTTCTTCCAGGTGCTCCAGTTTCCTCCCACTGTCCAAAGATGTGCTGGTGAAGCTGATTGGCCGTGTTAAACTGCCCCTTAGAACATAGAACATTACAGTGCAGTACAGGCCCTTTGGCTCTCGATGTTGCGCCGACCAGTGGAACCAATCTAATCACCCTCTAACCTTAACTACTCCAATATTATCCATATGCCCATCCAGTGACCATTTGAATGCCCTTAAAGTTGGTGAGTCCACTACTGCTGCAGGCAGGGCATTCCACGCCCTTACTACCCTCTGAGTAAAGAACCTGCATCTGACATCCATCCTATATCTATCACCCCTCAATTTAAAGCTATGGCCCCTCATACTAGTCATCACCATCTGAGGGAAAAGGCTCTCACTGTCCACCCTATCTAATCCTCTGATCATCTTCTATGCCTCAATTAAGTTACCTCTTAACCTTTTTCTCTCTAACGAAAACAACCTCAAGTCCCTCAGCCTTTCCTCATAAGACCTTTTGGTGCCCTGGGTTAGACGGTTTAGCAGGATAAATATGTGAGGTTATGGAATAGGGCTTGGGTGGGATTGTTGTCAGTGAAGATCCAATGTCCCAAATGGCCTCCTTTTACATTGTAGGGATTCTATGATGATTCAGTTGACCTGAATTCATTTGTGGGACATGGGCATCGCTGACTGGGCCAGCATTTATTACCCATCCCTAGTTGCCCTTGGAGGGCAGTTGAGAGTCAACCACTTTGCTGTGGCTCTGGAGTCACACGTGGCCTAGACCAGGTAAGGACATCAGATTTCTTCCCCAAAAGGACATTAGTGAACCAGACAGGGTTTTTCCAACAACAGGTCATCAGTAGATTCTGAATTTCAGACATTTTTTAATGAATTCAAATTTCGCCATTGTCATGGCAGGATTCAAACTCGGGTCCCCAGCACATTTGCCGAGTTTCTGGATTAATAGCCTTGCAACAATACCTCTAGGCCATCACCTCCCCATATGTTCCCAAGTTTTAGAGCATTGGAGGAATATAGAGAGAGTAGGAGGGAGCTCAAACGGGGAGTTAGAAGGGCAAGAAGGGGGCATGAAATGGCTTTGGCAGACAGGATTAAGGAAATCCAAAGGTTTTTTATTCCTATGTTAGGAATAAAAGGGTGGTTAGAGGAAAAATCGGACCTCTTAGGGACAGAGGAGGGGAACTGTGCTTAGAGTTCGAGGGAATGGGGAAGATTCTGAATGAATACTTTGCATCGGTATTCACAAAAGAGAGGGGCTTGTTGACCGGTCCTGTCTCTGAGAGAGCTATGGACCAGTTGAGGGAAATATCCATACTGAGGGAGGAAGTGTTAGAGCTTCTAGGTAGCATTAAAACTGATAAATCTCCAGGGCCGAACAGCATTTATTCCAGGCTGCTTAGGGAGGTGCGAGGTGAAATTGCTGGGCCTCTGACGCAAATCTTTGTCTCTTCTTTGGACACAGATGAGGTCCCAGAGGGCTGGAGAATAGCTAATGTTGTACCGTTGTTTAAAAAGGGTAGTAGGGATAACCCTGGAAATTATAGGCCAGTGAGTTTGACGTCAGTGGTAGGGAAGCTGTTGGAGGGGATTCTTAGAGATAGGATGTATAGGCACTTAGAGCATTGCGATTTGATTAGGGATACGCAACGTGGCTTTGTTAAGAGGAAGTCGTGCCTTACGAATCTGGTAGAATTTTTTGAGGAGGTGACAAAAACGGTCAACGAAGGGCGAGCTGTTGATGTCGTCTATATGGATTTCAGCCCCTCATGGGAAGTTAGTTGAAAATATCAAGGCTCAGGGATACAAGGACAGGTAGCTAGATGGATAAGTAACTGGCTTGGTAATAGGAGACAGAGAGTAAAAGTGGAAGGGTGTTTTTCTAGCTGGAGGTCGGTCACTAGTGGTGTGCTGCAGGGCTCGGTACTGGGACCTCTTCTATTTGTAATATGTATAAATGACTTGGAAGAGGGAGTAAGTGGAGTGATCAGCAAGTTTGCAGATGATACAAAGATGGCTGGACTTGCGGATAGTGAGGAGCATTGTCAGGCAATACAGCAGGACATAGATAGGCTGGTAGCTTGGGCAGACAGATGGCAGATGGAAATCAATCCTGATAAATGCGAGGTGATGCATTTCGGGAGAAAGAATGTAGGGAGGAGGTATATGATAAAGGGTAGACCTATTAAGAGTATAGAAACGTAGAGGGACCTAGGGATGCAGGTGAACAAGTCTCTGAAGGTGGCAGAGCAGGTGGAGAAGATTGTGAAGAAAGCATATGGTATGCATATGGTATAGAGTACAAGAGCTGGCCTTTAATGTTGCAGTTGTATAAAACGTTGGTTAGACCTCATTTGGAATACTGCGTCCAGTTCTGTTCACCTTACAACCGGAAGGACGTGGAGAGTCTGGAAAGAGTGCAGAGGAGGTTTACCAGGATGCTGCCTGGTATAGAAGGTCTGAGTTACAAGGAGAGGGTAGGCAAATTGGGACTGTTTTCCTTAGAAAGACATAGACTTAGAGGAGATCTAATAGAGGTGTACAAGATTATGAGGGATATAGACAGAGTAAACAGGATTAAGCTTTTTCCTAGGATGGACTCAAATAGCACGAGGGGTCACGAGCTGGTGAGGGGGGTAAGGTATAATTTGGATGCTAGAAGAAGTTTTTTCACACAGAGGGTGGTAGGGGTATGGAATGCGCTGCCAGGTAAAGTGGTGGAGGCAGGTACTCTGGAGTTATTTAAAAGATACTTAGATAGGCACATGAACAGAATGGGAATGGAGGAGTATAGAAAACTGATTTAAAATAGGGATCATGAGCCTTGGGAGTTCCCTGGGAAGTGTGTAAATTGTTGGTGAAATTGATGTATTTGTTTTATCCCACAGGTACTTCGGTCTGCCTTGTTGTCTAACAAGGGGCATACAAGCGATGGGTCGTGAGAGGGCTGCTCTTGGATTTTTCGAGAGTGTCCTAGTGCTTCACGTCGTTAGTGTACGCTTAACCTGGACCATTTGATAGGCAACACGACAGCTCAGTGACTGTTGTTTTGCTGTGCAGATACATGGATTTGGACCTGTGTCTGTGGGAATTTGCGTGGGTTTTCTCCGCGTGCTCCGGTTTCCTCCCACATCCCAAAGATGTGCTCTGAGGCTGATTGGCAGAACAAATTCTCCCTAAATTGTCTCAAATTTGGTTCCAATGCATAGATCGATAAACATAGATAGGGATCACGGGTAGAGGTGGGAACATTGAGATGGTGGCGCGGGCTCGTTGGGCTGAAGGGCCTGTTTCCCGTACTGTTTCGTTCTTTGTTCTGGTTCTTATTGGACATTGGTACATAGGACATATGAACACATGCCACTGGGACAGAAGAACACAGACTACAGAAACATGAGAAAATAAGACATGGAAACTTGGCCCATGAGAAAATAGTAGCAGACACAGGAACATAGATTTGATCTGGGATTAAGATGTACCAAAGTTACTCAGCGACGGAAAAGTTGACAAGTTGGTGCAATGGAAATGTAACACTTTCTGTCTCACCAGCTGAATTCAGCTGGGCACCAGGCATTTTCCATCAGTGTTGGTTAACCTTGTGTGACTTGAGGTTTTGCGATGCTGATCTGTTGCTGAAGTCTTTGGAGGTTCGATGTCTGACAGATTATTTGAGGGTTTTGAGGTTCATCTGTCGGCACTGTTCACTGTACCTCACTGTGACTTCACAGGTTCACAAAATGCGACAGTGCAGAAGAGGCCCTTCGGCCCATTCAGTCTGCACCAATGCGTGAAATGCCCCAACCTGCCTACCTAATCCCACTTGCCAGCCTTGAATGTTATGGTGTACCAAGTATTCATCCAAGTACTTTTTAAAGAATGTGAGGCATCCCGCCTCCAGCACCCTTCCAGGCAGCACATTCCAGACCCTCAACACCCTCTGAATAAAAAGGTTTTCCTCAAATCTCTCCTAAACTTCCTGCCCCTCACTTTTAACCTCGTAACTGACCCTTCAACTAAGAGGGACTCTATCCACTCTGTCCATGTCCCTCAATTTTGTACATCTCGATCAGGTCACCCCCCTCAGTCGAAAATAACCCAAGCCTATCCAACCTCACTTCGTAACTTAAATCTTCCATCCCAGGCAGCATCCTGGTGAATCTCCTCTGCACCCCATGCAGTGCAATCACATCCTTCCCATAATGTGGCAACCAGAACTTCACACAGTACTCTCACTGTGATCTCACCAAAGTTCTCTACAACTCCATAATCACCTCCGTGCTTTTGTTTAGAAGGATGAAAGTGGTACCTTATTGAAACTTACTGGATACTGCGATGCCTGGATAGAGTGGACCTGGCAAGAGTATTTCCACTAGTAGGAAAAGCTAGAACCAGAGGGCACAACTTCAGGCTAAAGAGACGACCCTTTGAAACAGAGATGAGGAGGAAATTCTTCAGCCAGAGAGTGGTGAATCTGTGGAACTCTTTGCCGCAGAAGCCTGTGGAGGCCAGGTCATTGAGTGTATTTAAGACAGAGAAAAATAGGTTCTTGATTAATAAGGGAATCAGGGGTTATGGGGAAAAAGGCAGGAAAATGGGGATGATTAAATGGCGGAGCAGACTCAATGGGCCAAGTGGCCTGATTCTGCTCCTGTGTTTTGGTAGTTTATACCCTGAATGATAAAGGCAAGCGTGCCATGTGCTTTCTTTCACCACCCTGTTAATCTGCCTTTCTGCCTTTAGAGTTCAATAGACAAACATGCCAAGGTCCCTCTGTTCTTCTGAATTTCTTAGTGTCAGAGCTTTCATAGAATACTTCTTGGCAAATTCCTCCTTCCAAAGTGCATCACCTCACACTTTTCAGGATTAAGTTCCATCGGCCACTCATCCGCCCATTTGGCCACCTGGTTTATATCTCCCAAGGCACTCAACCTCACTGTTAATAACCACTTAGCTGAACATGCCTTTCATTGCTCTCTTCCAGATCCGGGCTTGGGAGTTCAGGGATTCCCCTTTCACCGCACACATCCGCAGAGAACATGAACCAATCGTCTACCAACTGCAGCCAGTGTCATATCGATTTTCAGAAGAATAGTGTTGAGCTGGCAGTGATGTACAGTGTAATCTTTTCCGTGAGCTTTACCGTGAACTGTCTGACCCTCTGGCCGATCATCCTTCAGGTCAGGCAGAGGAATGTCCTGGGAATTTACCTCTTGAGCCTGTCCATATCGGACATCCTGTACGTGCTGACCATTCCACTCTGGATCCTGTACTACTACAATGGCCACCACTGGCTGTTTGGTGAGACTACCTGCATCTTCGCTGGCTTTCTATTCTACTCCAATGTCTACATCAGCATCTTCCTGCTCTGCTGCATCTCGACTGACCGCTACTTGGCGGTCGTGTATCCCATCAAATCTCAGAGGTTCCGCCGTCCGGCGACAGCTGTACAGGTTAGCCTGCTGATATTCCTGACCACTTTCGCTTTCCATTTCACTGTCTTCATGCGCTCCACCAAACAAGATAATGTCCACGACAACAAGACATGCTTCGAGCACATCCCCCTCATCCGGTCGGTGGCCGTCAGCAACTACCTTCGTTTTGCTCTTGGCTTCTTGGTGCCCCTGCTGGTTCTGATGGTGTCCTACCAGAGGATCTTTAAAGGCGTCAGGAAGAGCGTGACCCTGAGCGGGGAGCAGAAGTCAAAGGTCAAACTCATTTCCATATCGGTCATCCTCATCTTTGTCATCTGCTTCGCCCCCTATCACATCATCCTCCTGCTTCGGACAATAAACTTCACCCTGGCCGACTGCAGTTGTGACTTTGAGCAGAGAGTCCATCTGGTCTTCAATGTTGCCCTGGCACTGACCAGTTTCAACAGCACGGTGGACCCGATCCTCTACGTGCTGGTCAGCAACAGCGTCAAGAAGGACCTGAGGAACTCCCTCAGCTCCTTGGGTTGTGCACAGCGGAGGGTGATGAGCTCACTCCCCAAGTCCTCCACCGTGATTAGCCGCTTGTGACCGCGGGTCAGGTGAAGGCGGGCAGGAGCTTTGAGTTCGCCTCTCTGACCTTAGCCATAACGGAAGGACGTTGGCTCTCGGATTCGGGAGGCAAGATGTGAAGAAGGCAGGAGGTAGAATCTGGGCTTTGTGGCCAGTAACATGACTGAGATTCTTAAAAAATGAACTCTCCTCGTCCTGAGATACGAAGGGTAGAGTGAAATTTTTCAAGCCAGACTCTTGGGGGGATCACTTCAAAGAACAGTACAGCAGAGGAACAGGCCCTTCAGCCCTCCAAATCTGTGCCGATCACGTTGTCCTATCTAGACCGACCCTCTATTCCCCATGTGTTCATGTGCCTATCCAGATAAATCTTAAATGTCGCTAATTTATCTGCCTCAACCACCTCACTTGGCAGTGAATTCCAGGCCCCCACCACCCTCTGTGTAAAAAACCTCCCCCACACATCTCCAGTGAACCTTTCCCCCCTTACCTTGAACTTATGCCCTCTTGTAATTTTCATTTCTGCCCTGAGAAAAAGCTTCCAACTGTTCACCCTATTTATATCTCATATAATTTTATAAACTTCTATCAAGTTGCCCCCTCAGCCTCCGTCTTCCCATTTTATTCAATCTCTCTTCATAGCTAATACCCTCTGTACCAGGCAGCATCCTGGCAAACCTTTTCTGTACTCTCTCCAAAGCCTCCACGTCCTTCTGGTAATGTGGTGACCAGAACTGGACTCACTTCAACTGGACAGGCCCTACCCAACAACTGACCAAGTGGTGGGGGAGGCATTACAAAAGGAGTTTGTGTAATTTACTCTGCTAAACCCCCAGGAGTTAACTTAGCACAGCCAATCCCTCTAACCCACACATCTTTGGGCTGTGGAAGGAAACCAGAGCACCCAGACGAAACCCACACAGACACGTGGGGAGAGGGTGCAAACTCTACACAGACAATGACCCGAGGCCGGAATCGAATCCAGATACCTGGCGCTGCGAGGCTGCGATACTGACCACTGTGCCGCCCCAAAGATGGAGTGCTGCATTACTGAGGGTCATCTGAACCAAACCCAGAGCTGCAATGAGGACAACCAAGTCTCAAACTACCTCACTCAAGTTCAGAGTTTGACTTTTAAGGTGTTCAGCTGAAGGGATCCCTAGGGAGTTTTTAATTTGTAATAAGCTACACATTTATACAAGAGCATGCCATTAATGATGACATATTTGCATATATAATGAACATTTGCCATTTACATTTGTAATGAGATTGCTATACTTTGTATATATAATTAGAGGCCTGTAATTTGTATCTGTCATGAGATATCCGTGATCTGCATATGTAATTAGATCCCCAATTAGTGCCCCATCACTTAGATCCATTTCCATTAAAGAAAAACACAGTTTACATTTACATTTATTTTTCTGCTTCATGATACTTTCTTCACGAAACATAGAACAGAACAGTACAGGCCCTTCGGCCCTCGATATTGTGCCAAGCTTTGTCCAAATCCAACATCAAGCTATCACACTCTCTATCATTCTGGAGAGCTCCATGTGCCTACCCAATAACCACTTGAAAATTCCTAAAGTGTCCGACTCCACTATCACAGCAGGCAGTCCATTCCACACCCCAAGCACTCTCTGAGTAAAGAATCTACCTCAGACATCTCTCCTATGCCTCCCACCATGAGCATTATAGTTATGCCCCCTAGTAACAACTACATCCACCCGAGGAAATAGTCTCTGAATGTCCACTCTTTCTATCCGCCTCATCATCTTATAAACCTCTCATTCTCCTCCATTCTGAAAAGGCCCAGCTCCCTCAACCTTTCCTCATAAGACCTACCCTCCAATCCTCCATAGAGATTGACCTTCAGAGTGACTTTGAGGCCCTCTTGGAGATGTGCCGTTGTCCGCTGCGCTTGTCTAACACCACGGTGCAACACATTTGTGAGGTGCTCCTGGCAAGGGAGGGGTGGCCACCCTGTGGACGTGAAGGTGATGGCTGCCCTCAACTTCTAGGCTTCTGGGTCATTCCCAGTGGCGATCTAGCTGGGGGATCTCCCGGGCCTCTGTACACACGTGTGCGTGGCAGGTGATAGATGCTGTGTGTGCCCAAGCAGGGCAGTTCATTAATTTTGATGTGCACCGCGAACAACAGGAGGCCCAGGTTCTTGGCTTCCATTGCCGGGACTTCGAATGTCCAGAGAGCAGTAGACGGGACGCATGCATCACCTTGCTGGACCCACATTCAGGAGGACAGCGATTTGTGAACAGGAAAGGGGGGTTCCAGTCCAAATCATCTGCAACCATCAGCTGAAGATGCCCTTGGTGAACGTTCCCCAGATGATGGGAACCTGGAGGCCCCCAGCTCACTTGTAGATGGCACCATTTCGTTCACCTCGTCCAGGTGTGAGGAAGGGGGGGAATCAGAAGATCTTGGGACATCGGAGGTCTCCTGGGTAGAAGATCATGACATGGGTTCAAGCCCTTCCTCCACCCTTAGGGTGTCCAGGGCTCTCGGGGACACTCCTCGGGATGCCAGGGTAGCTGGGCTGAGCTCCAGCGTCACCTGGCTCTTCCACTCCTGGAGGCCCAGATGCTTCTGCCCCATGATCTGCGATCCATCAGCCCTGTCCCTCTGAGAGTGGCACTCTGTGAGCGAGCCAGGGCCTGGCGCTCCTCTGAGCCTGTTTGAGGCTGCTGTATCTCCGGAAAAAGTCTCACAACATCAGGTCGATGCAGTGCCACCCAAAGAGTGTCCATGACAGCTTTGAGATCCTGCCATCTGGGCCCTTTGAAGACCAGCCCAGGCTCCCGGGATATCTACTGGGTGCCTGAGGTCTGCTGTGTGGAGGTTCCAGACCGAGACAGAGACCCAGCACATGCAGTCTATCGTACAGTGATGTATCGGTCTGCTGAAGATGCGGTGCCGCTGCTTGGCCTGCTCTGGGGTGGGGGGAGCTTGGGGCGCGGGTGTTCCTCCAGTATGACCCTCTGCGTCCTTCATTATCGTTTGCTGTGCCCTTCACAACATCGTCCAGCAGCGCGGAGAGCAGCTGGAACAGGAGGAAGAGGAGGGGGACCGCCAAGGAGGTGGGGAGCGAGGTGGGCGCCCCACCGTATGAAGAGCCGGTGGAGGAAAGAAGGCGGGCAGCGATGGCGGGTGTCGGGAAGGGAAGGGCAGCCTGCTTCACCTAGCGGGATCTGTGCAGTGAGCTGGGAATGCATCCACCACACATCCACTACACCCCAGGAGCAAGTGCAGCCACTATTCCCCCTCCAAACTGACCTTAAAACATCACATCACCCTGCTTCTGTTATCTTCCCTACCCTATCCCCCAGAAACATCGGGATGTTAATGGGTCTGGGGCTGGCAATAGTTGCGAATCTTGGTTGAAGGTTGGAGGATGATGAGGATTTTCTGTTTGTGTGTACACACTGGGGTCTTGGTGCCACTGACTCCTAACCTGTACTCTGAACGCACACTGCCATCCTGCCCCACGGGGCTGTAAAGGTTGGGAAGACATGTCTTTTGGCCATTGGGAAGGGTGGCACTTGTGCCAAAGGTCTGCTGGATGTTGGGGATGGTAGGACAGACACTCTGAAACACGTGGTTGAGTCTCGCAAGGCATAATAGACAGAACCTCTCTATGCATGGGAATGGGGAGCACTCAGCTCTGTGTGGGGGTTAGAATCAGAGACACATTAGTCACAGCTAGGAGATGCAACTAAAAATTTATTATGTTCTTAACTTTATTGATGAACATACCCTGATGATCTGGTGATCTTTACACATGCCCTCTTAGTGAATTACAGCTTTCTAACTTTATGCGGTCTAGTGCTTCTTCTTGGTGCTACCCCAGGATGCATATCAGAGGTGTCGAGCTGTGATGCACGCCCCATTCCCTGTGATGCCCTTGACCGATGTCCCTGGTGACCGGGACTTGGAGGCCTCTGGCTCACTTGTGGATGGCACCGTTTCGGTGCCTGCCTGTTCATCTCGCTGGCTCTGAGATGCCCAGGTGTGAGGATAGGGGAATCAGAAAGTCTTGGGACATCGGAGGCTGGTTTGCGTGATGGACTGGGCTACATTCATGACCCTTTGTGGCTTCTTGCAGTCTTGGGCAGAGCAGGAGCCCATTACCAAGCTCTGATACAACCAGAAAGAATGCTTTCTGCGGTGCATCTGTAAAAAGTTGGTGAGAGTCATAGCTGACCTGTCCAACTTCCTTAATCCTCTGAGAAAGATTGTGTAGTTCCGCTTCATGGTGCTACCCTTGGTGGGTTCCTCAGTGCCTCCCTCCGAGGTGTCATTCAGGGAATCGTGTGTAGTTTGCTCCAGAGAAGCAGGGGGATGCCAACGCCCGAAGGATCGGGTTCCTCTGGATCCTGAGCTGCCATAAAGAACACACATTAGGTGGAGGGAAGCAGAACATTCTGCACAGTGTCACACTTACTTAGAGGAGGGCCTACGTTGAGGGAAAGCTTCTGCTCACTTGCATGCTATATGCCTACCTAGCTGTTGGTGACCATTTGGGATGGCTCATCACCCCTTGCCAGCTCCATGCTACTCAGCTGCCACAGGGCAGGAACATCACCACCATCGGTCTGTGTTGTCTCCTTGGCATTGCGGAGCCCTTTTCCTGTGGGAACATCAGTTGAACAGCATATTGTGGAGCGCAAAGTGTGCCTCAGGTGTTTTGCTGACAGTTTCAGGGAAAGCGGTCCCCACTGAAGGCTGCTTGTTGAGGGGTGAGGGGAAGCGAGTTGAATTATGTTCCTGGGGAAGGCTCACTTGTTTCTATGCCCTTTAGGTGTCTAAGCAGGGTTGGAGATCCTTGTCGAGCGGGATTCCAAATGGGATTCTCAGTCACCCTCGCTGTTTTTCTTCCGACACTGCTGGGCCAGAGTGTGGTGTCAGGCTCCTGCTATTCACCCCTCCCACCATCTCCTCCCATCTGCATCTCTTGTGTTGGGCCATTGCCAGGGAACGGACAATCATGCCTCCTCCTCCTCCTCCACTGTATCCAGCAGGCTGTACCCTTGTGAATCTGGGAACCAGTTTACGCGCAGATATCTTTGTGCCATGACTGGCTGTGTGTCCGTTTCTGCAGCTTATATACAGCCCTGGTTTATTAGAGGAGCGTGGGGGCACTGAGTGTGGTCAGTCAGGAGTGTGGGGGCAGTGAGTGTGGCCAGTCAGGAGTGTGGGGGCACTGAGTGTGGTCAGGGGAGTGTGGGAGCAGTGAGTGTGGTCAGTCAGGAGGAGTGTGGGGCAGTGAGTGTGGTCAGTCAGGGGAGTGTGGGGGCAGTGAGTGTGGTCAGTCAGTGTGTGGTCAGGGGAGTGTGTGTGGTCAGTGTGGGGGCACTGAGTGTGGTCAGTCAGGAGTGTGGGGCATGGTGTGGTCAGGGAGTGTAGGGGCAGTGAGTGTGGTCAGTCAGGGAGTGTGGGGGCATTGAGTGTGGTCAGTCAGGGGAGTGTGAGTGTGGTCAGTCAGGGGAGTGTGGGGCACTGAGTGTGGTCAGTCAGGGAAGTGGGGGCAGTGAGTGTGGTCAGTCAGGGGAGTGTGGGGCAGTGAGTGTGGTCAGTCAGGGGGAGTGTGGGGCAGTGAGTGTGGTCAGTCAGGGAAGTGTGGGTGGTCAGTGAGTGAGTGGTCAGTCAGTGTGGGGGCAGTGAGTGTGGTCAGTCAGGGGAGTGTGGGGGCACTGAGTGTGGTCAGTCAGGGAAGTGTGGGGCAGTGAGTGTGGTCAGTCAGGGGGAGTGTGGGGGCAGTGAGTGTGGTCAGATGGGGGAGTGTGTGGTCAGTCAGGGGAGTGTGGGGGGCAGTGAGTGTGGTCAGTCAGGCAAGTGTGGGGGCAGTGAGTGTGGTCAGGGGAGTGTGGGAGCAGTGAGTGTGGTCAGTCAAGGAAGTGTGGGAGCAGTGAGTGTGGTCAGGGGAGTGTGGGGCAGTAAGTGTGGTCAGGGGAGTGTGGGAGCTGGGAGTGTGGAGTGTGGTCAGGGGAGTGTGGGGTCAGTAAGTGTGGTCAGGGGAGTGTGGGGCAGTGAGTGTGGTCAGTCAGGAGTGGGGGGCAGTGAGTGTGGTCAAGTGTGAGTGTGGTCAGTCAGGGGAGTGCGGGGGGCAGTGAGTGGGTCAGTCAGGGAGTGTGGCGGCAGTGAGTGTGTCAGTCAGGGGAGTGTGCGGGGGCAGTGAGTGTGGTCAGTCAGGGGAGTGTGGCGGCAGTGTGTGGTCAGTCAGGGGAGGGGCAGTGAGTGTGGGTCAGTCAGGGGAGTGTGAGGGCAGTGAGTGTGGTCAGTCAGGGGAGTGTGAGGGCAGTGAGTGTGGTCAGTCAGGGGAGTGTGGGGGCACTGAGTGTGGTCAGTCAGGGGAGTGTGGCAGCAGTGAGTGTGGTCAGTCAGGGAGTGTGGGGCAGTAAGTGTGGTCAGTCAGGGGAGTGTGAGGGCAGTGAGTGGTCAGGGAGTGTGGGTCAGTAAGTGTGGTCAGGGGAGTGTGGGGCAGTGAGTGTCAGGAGTGGGGGCAGTGAGTGTGGTCAGTCAGGGGAGTGTGGCGGCAGTGAGTGTGGTCAGTCAGGGGAGTGCGGGGGGCAGTGAGTGTGGTCAGTCAGGGGAGTGTGGCGGCAGTGAATGTGGTCAGTCAGGGGAGGCGGGGGGCAGTGAGTGTGGTCAGTCAGGGGAGTGTGGGGGGCAGTGAGTGTGGTCAGTCAGGGGAGTGTAGTGTGGTCAGTCAGGGAGTGGGGGCAGTGAGTGTGGTCAGGGGAGTGTGAGGGCAGTGAGTGTGGTCAGTCAGGGGAGTGTGAGGGCAGTGAGTGTGGTCAGTCTCAGTGAGTGTGGTCAGTCCGCAGTGAGTGTGGTCAGTCAGGCAGTGTGGGTGTCGTCAGTGGGAGTGTGAGGGCAGTGAGGTGGTCAGTCAGGGGAGTGTGAGTGTGGTCAGTCAGGGGAGTGTGAGGGCAGTGAGTGTGGTCAGTGAGTGTCAGTGGTCAGTCAGGGGAGTGTGAGGGCAATGAGTGTGGTCAGTCAGGGAGTGTGAGGGCAATGAGTGTGGTCAGTCAGGGGAGTGTGAGGGCAGTGAGTGTGGTCAGTCAGGGGAGTGTGAGGGCAGTGATGGGTGTGGGGCAGTGAGTGTGGTCAGTCAGGGGAGTGTGAGGGCAATGAGTGTGGTCAGTCAGGGGAGTGTGAGGGCAATGAGTGTGGTCAGTCAGGGGAGTGTGAGGGCAGTGAGTGTGGTCAGTCAGGGGAGTGTGGCAGCAGTGAGTGTGGTCAGTCAGGGGAGTGGGGGGCAGTGAGTGTGGTCGGGGGCAGTGAGTGTGGTCAGTCAGGGGGAGTGTGGGGGCAGTGAGTGGGTCAGTCAGGGAGTGTGGGGGGCAGTGAGTGTGGTCAGTCAGGGAGTGTGGGGGCAGTGAGTGTGGTCAGTCAGGGGAGTGTGGCGGCAGTGAGTGTGGTCAGTCAGGGGAGTGGCGGCAGTGAGTGTGGTCAGTCAGGGAGGGGGCAGTGAGTGTGGTCAGTCAGGGGGAGTGTGGGGGCATTGAGTGTGGCCAGCAATGTGTATGTGGGAGGGGTTGTATGGGCCAGCGGTGAGGCCAGCTGTGTGTGTGGGGGGGTGGTGTTGAGGGGGCCAGCAATATGTTTGTGGGGGCCAGTGATGTCTGTATGGGGGAGGGAGTGCTAGTGATGTGTGTGTGGGGTAGTTGTGGGGGCCAGCGATATCTGTATGGGGTAGGGGATCACAGCAATGATGCCAGTGATGTGTGGCGGGGGGGGATGGGGTTAGATAGCAGTGATCTCGAGAGGTCTTTTTCTTCAAATTCATGCGCAGATTCCTGCCGACTTCAGGCTCTTTGGGGTGAATAGGCACCGCCTCCCCCGAGCTTTTAATGATATTCACGATTCTGAGCCGTGCGTTGCACAGGGTGCGGGAGAGTCGAGTGAAAAGCTGCTCTGAAAAAATAGTCACAACTGACACCAGTTTACTCACTTCTTTGGGAGAATCGTCCCCCCCCAATTTGAACTGGGTGAATTAATCAGGAAATGTGGAGACAGCACCACCTGGTGTTCAGGCAGTAATCCATCGACAAATAAAATGTGAAGGAATCTGAAGCCTTAGGGTACAGTACAGCACAGAAAGGAGCCATTCAGCCCAACATGCCTGTGCTAGCCTCACAGTGCCACAGACCCAGGTTCGATTCCTGGCTTGGGTCATCGTCTGCGTGGAATTTGCAAATCTCCCCGTGCCTTCCTGGGTTTCCTCTGGTTTTCTCCCACAGTTTAAAAATGTGCAGGTTAGGTGGATAGGTCGTGCTAAATTGACCCTTAGTATTCCAGCCTCCACCATTTCTCTCTGCCATTATTTCTCCTTTAGATGACAGATCCCACCAATCTTTACAGGTGCACCGTAGAAATCATTCTTTCTGGATGTATCACAGCTTGGTATGGGCTTCTGCTCTGCCCAAGACCACAAAGAACTACAAAAGGTCGTGAATGTAGCCCAATCCATCATGCAAACCAGCCTCCCATCCATTGACTCTGTCCACACTTCCCGCTGTCTTGGAAAAACAGCCGGAATAATTAAGGACTCCACCCACCCTGGACATTCTTCCACCTTCTTTCATTGGGGAAAAAGATACAAAAGTCTGAGGTCACGTACCGACCGACTCAAGGACAGCTTCTTCCCTGCTGCCCCGTCAGACTTTTGAATGGACCTAACTCGCATTAAGTTGATCTTTCTCTACACCCTAACTGTGACCGTAACACTACATTCTGCACACTTTTCTTCTCTATGAACAGTATGCTTTGTATAGTGTGCAAGAAACAATATTTTTCACTATATGTTAATACATATGACAATAATAAATCAAAGGGTCCAGGCTCACTTCCCCAAAAATCTTAAATTCTGGCCTGGACTCTTAAGTTATTTTAAAGTTTATTTATTAGTGTCACAAGTAGGCTTACGTTAACACTGCAATGAAGTTACTGTGAAAATCCCCTGGTTGCCACATTCCAGTGCCTGTTCAGATAAACCGAGGGAGAATTTAGCATGATCAGCGCACTTAACCTGCACGTCTTTCAGACTGTGGGAGGAAACCCACGCAGACACAGGGAGAATGTGCAAACTCCACACAAACAGTGACCGAAGCAGGGAATTAAACTCGGGTCCCTGGCACTGTGAGGTGGACACAGTAAGAAGTCTCACAACACCAGGTTTAAGTCCAACCTGTTTATTTGATAATCCACAAATAACTTGGTTGGACTTAAACCCAGTGTTGTGAGACTTCTTACTGTGTTTACCCCAGTCCAATGCTGGCATCTCCACAGCTGTGAGGCAGCAGCAGTGCTAACCACTGTGCCTGCCCCCCAGATCTTTTACACTAAGAATACAATTGCTGACGCATTGATGCCAGGTTTTTGAAACGAGAGCAAGGTAGTGACGTGGTGGGAGGAGGAGGGAGATCCCCCTGTGTCCTGGTCAAGGTTTATCCTTCGACCGACATCACAGAATCAGATTATTGGAGTCGTAGGAACCCTACAGTGCAGAACGAGGCCCTTCGGCCCATCGAATCTGCACCGAACACAATCCCAACCAGGCCCTACCCCCATCTCCCTACACATTATACCCACTAATCCCTCTGGCCCACACATCCCTCGACAGTAAGGGGCAATTTCTTAGCAATGGCCAATCCACCCTAACTCACACATCTTTGTACTGTGGGACGAAACCCGGAACACTCGGAGAAAATCCACGCAGACACAAGGAGAATGCGCAAACTCCACACAGACAGTGACGCGAGCTAGGAATCGAACCCCAGGACCCTGGAGCTGTGAAGCAGCAGTGCTAACCACTGTGCTACCATGCCGCCACGGGATCACAGGTCAATGGGATCTTAGATAGGGTGGACAGTGATAGCCTTTTTCCTAGGATGGAGAAAGCTAGCACGAGGGGACATAGCTTTAAATTAAGGGGTGGTGGTTTTAGGACAGATGTCAGAGGTAAGTTCTTTACCCAGAGGGTGGTAAGGGTATGGAATGCCTTGCCTGCTGCAGTTGTAGATGCGCCAAGTTTGGTGGCGTTTAAGAGGTTAGTAGATAAGTTTATGGATGAAAAGGGAATGGTTTAGGTTAGAGGGTCACTGCTTGTTCCTAATTGCTCGGCGCAACATCGAAGGCCGAGGGGCCTGTTCTGTGCTGTAATGTTCTATGTTCTATGGTTGCTGAATTTCCTACTTGATAAAGCATTGGATCGACGGCGAAGGGCTCTGGAGACGCCCGGCAGTGGCAAAAGATGCTATACGAATGCAAGATTCATCTTGTTGTTGTTGTCATCGTTGTGCGACAGGAATCTGCCAGCAGAGTGCGCTCTCTGCAACCCTATCTCCGATCCCGGGATAAACGGAGCAGGAGGACATTGGAAAATTGTCGGCTGGGAAAAGGAATGACGATTGAGTCACACATGATGTTACATCATCCCTTACTGACGCAGAGCACGAAGTTCAAACATTTACTCAGAACAGGGACCGAGCGGGGAAGGGGGGGGGGTGATTTTAAGGGCTCACTCTCAAGGGACAGAGCTAAGACAATTTAATTTTTCTCTCGGGATGGTTGCGTGACTTTAGAACTCCCCCTCGGAAGACGGAGCGGAGGTATTTCGCAGAATATTTTCACTGCAGAGGTAAATATTCAGTGAGGGGAATTAAAGTTTATTCGGGGGGGGGGTGTGTTTGGATGGGGGGGGACCCAAAGCAAACAGATTGGCTGATCGCCAGTATTACTTACTAGAGTCACAAGTAAGGCTTACATTAACACTGCAGTGAAGTTACTGCGAAAATCCCCACACTCCTGCTCGGGTACACTGAGGGAGAACTTAGCACAGCCAATACACCCTAACCAGCACCGTCTTGTGGGAGGAAACCCACACAGATATGGAGAGAATGTGCAAAGATGTGCACACCCAAAGATGTGCAGGTTAGATGGATGGGCCATGCTAAATTGCCCCTTATTGTCCAAAGATGTGCAGGTTAGGTGGATTGGCCATGCTAAATTGCCCCTTAGTCTCCAAAGATGTGCAGGTTAGATGGATGGGCCATGCGAAATTGCCCCTTAGTGTCCAAAGATGTGCAGGTTAGATGGATTGGCCATGCTAAATTGCTCCTTAGTGTCAAGGGTATTAGGAGGGTAAATGCATGGGGTTATGGGAATAGTGCCTGGGTGGGATTGTTGACGTTGCTGGCTTAATGGGCTGAGTGGCCTCCTTCTGCACTGACGAGATTCTATCCATGAATTCCCATCTGGCATGTTTCTCCGAACGGAATCGGAGAATGTTTTGAGAAGCTGTTATCTGGGCCGCGTGAGGGGAGAATGGGAACTGTGAGGCTCCTCTTCGTCCAGTTGAGAATTGTTGCTGAGAGTGCGGGCCGGGATTATCTACTCAGAGCTCTGGAGTTGGGCCATCCATCCATAATCCTTCCTTTCAGAGATGAGAAAGATGCACACTGTGTGAGATTCCAACACGGGCCCAATTCTCAGGGTAGGATTTTACAGACCCTCCACCTGGCGGAATCTTCCAGCCCTGTCAGAGTTGACCAGACACCCCTACCTCCCCTTCCACCCCCCATGCACAGTGCGTTACCTTGCGGTGAAGGGGGTCAGCGGTACTGTCGACAATGATATATGTGACTTGCTCTCTCTGCTGTTGGAGGACCCTCTGTGGTGAGGGGAAGCGGAGGATGGAGTAGGGGGTTTGCGGGTAAGGCGAGGTTGGGGGGGGGGGCGCGTGTCACCTTCAGTGGGACTGGACATTGGGCAGAACCTGATCCCACTCAAATTTTCCAGCCGCTGATCTTGTAGCAGTGGCCCAGCAAAATCCCAGTCACGTCTGCCCGATGTGCTGAGGTCCAGGATGGGGGAGCGGGGGGGGAAGCGGGTGAGACCCCAGTCAGCCCAGGCACCTCTGAGGGAGGAGAGGAAGATGGATGTTCCCTGGCGGGGAGAAGTGATCATGGAATCCCTAAAGTGCAGAAAGAGGCCATTCAGCCCATCAAGTCTGCACCGACTGCAATCCCACCCAGGCCCTATTCCTGTCACCCCATATATTTACCCTGCAAATCCCACCTGACACTAAAAGGGCAATTTAGCACGGCCAATCCGGCTAACCGGCGCATCTTTGGAGCGTGGGAGGAAACCCACATAGATACAGGGAGAATGTGCAAACTCCACACAGACGGTAACCTGAGGCCGGAATCAAACCTGCGTCCCTGGCGCCATGAGGCAGCAGTGCCAACCATTGCGCCACCGTGCTACGCCTAGTCATAGTTTGAGGGTAAAGGGTAAATCTTTCTGGGTTGAGGCAGGGAGAAATTTCTTCATCCAGAGCATGGTGAATGTGTGGAATTCACTCCCACAGAAAGTAGTTAAGGTCAAAACGTTGTGTGGTTTCAAGAAGAAATTAGATAATAGCTCTTGGGGCTAAAGAGATTGAGGGATATTGGGGGGAGGAAAGAGGGGGTCAGGGTATTGAATTCGATGATCAGCCATGATCATAATGAATGGTGGGCTAGGCTCAGAGGGCTAAAGGACCTCGTCCTGCTTGTAGTTTCTATGTTTCTGTCTTGAGGGGTCCTGATAGAGTGGTTGCGGAGGGGATGTTTACTCTTGTTGGTGAGCCTTATAGTCAGGGTCTGGTTTCTATGAATGATTTTTAATGAAAAACCTCAAAGGAGGAAGGGTTAAGATGTCTTTTTTCCATTAAACTCCAGAGGTTTCTGGACAGCTGCCAACGGATGTTGTGGCAATAATCCAGTCTCAGGGTTTCAAGTGCTCATCTACACTGAGAACCAAGTGTTGTTTATGCAACAGATTCCGCGAGTGTTAGAATGATCGCAGAGGCGCTGGGCGATCGAGACTGAAACCTCACAGACCAAAGAACTCGCAGGTTCAATCCCTGGTCCCAACCGATTCCTGGCAACGCAGCGCTAGTCTGGAAAATTCATCCAACGCGGCATGAGAAAGCAATTTTTTTCTCTCTCTCCGGCTGCAGAGGAGAGCTAGGTTGGATTTCCCACCCCACTCCCACTCGCCACACCCCACTCCTCCCATGGCATGTTTTGCAGAAGCCATTGGGTCCTCCAGTCCTGCTGCCATCAACAATTTGGTTCACGTTCTTCGCTGCTAAGGCATCCACAGCCGGACTGGAAAATCCCATCAGTGGGAGTGGCAGGAAAATTTTGACAGTGGGCGTGACTGGAAAATCTCACCAATGGGAGTGACTGGAAAATCCCAACAGAGGGACTGACTGGAAAATCCTGGCAATGGGAGGACTGGAAAATCCCATGAGTGGGAGTGACTGGAAAATACCATCTGTGGGAGTGACTGGAAAATCCCAGCAGTAGGAGGACTGGAAAATCCCATCAGAGGGAGTGATGGGAAAATCCCTGACCCTAATCACTAGGGCTGAATTTTCCAGCTATTCACCCTGGCGGGAGTGTCCGGTCCCGCTGCAGTGAACGGAGATTCGACTGAGCACCAAATTCTCGTTCCTTGCTGCAGGATGCGAATGTTTGGGTACATTCCAGACACTGTATTTCTCTCTCCTGAGAGGCTGTCAGACCTGCTAAGCTTTTCCAACATTTTATTTAGCTTCTCAATTCTTTAAGAGGATGTGGACGGCACTGGCTGGGGGTGTTCAGGGTGGCGAGGGCGGGTGGGGAGCATGGAGGAGTGAAAGATAGGCTTAGAACCTGCAAAGGACCTGTCCCCCATCAGTAGTAGTGGCACAGTGGTTAGCACCACTGTCTCACAGCGCCAGGGACCCGGGTTCGATTCCCGGCTTGGGTCACTGTCCGTGTGGAATGTGCACATATCCCCCGTGTCTGCGTGGGTTTCCTCCGGGTGCTCTGGATTCCTCCCACAGTCTGAAAGACTTACTAGTTAGGGTGCATTGACCCAAACAGGTGCCGTGGCGTGGCAACTAAGGGAATTTCACAGTAACTTCATTGCAGTGTGAATGTAAGCCTACTTGTGACTAATAAATAAACTTAAAAAAAAACTTAAGCCACTTTGCAGGAATAATGTGCAGTGAAGTCTTTGCAATTCTTCTGGACTCACCAATCTCTACTATCCATGTATGTAGCCCAGTCCATCAGGCAAACCAGCCTCCCATCCATTGACTCCATCTACACTTCCCGCTGCCTTGGCAAAACAGCCGGCATAATTAGAGACCCCACACACCTCTTCCACCTTCTTCCTTCGGGAAAAAGATACAAAAGTCTGAAGTCACATACCAGCCGACTCAAGAACAGCTTCTTCCCTGCTGCCGTCAGACTTTTGAATGGACCTACCTCACATTAAGTTGATCTTTCTCTACACCCTAGCTATGACTGTAACAGCACATTCTCCTTTCCTTCTCTGTGAACGGCATGCTTTGTCTGTGTAGCGCGCAAGAACCAATACATTTCACTGTACACTAATGCATGTGTTAATAATAAATCAAATCAATTTAATCTCGACCCCAGTAAGATTTAAGATTAAAATTCCCATCCTCTTTTTTTCCGTCCCTGCGTAGTCTCATCTCTCCAATCTTCTCCACACTTCCCCTGAGATGTCTAACTCTGGTCTCTCGAGCACCATCCTCCCTCCGATATTAAGTGTTCCGCCACTGGTGACCATGCCTTTAGCTGCCTGGGATCCTGAACATCCCTCCTTAAACCTCTCCGCCTCTCTCTTTCTCTCTCACCATCTCGATTATCTCCCTTAAAGTACCCCTTACATCCAGCGTCTTGAATCAGGCCCCCTGAACTAAAGACACCTTATGTGCCCTGTTGTCACATTTTGATCTATAATGTTCCTGCGACATTTTTCATTCCAGGTGCTATATAAATGCATGTTGTTATTTTTCTGAAGACTCTACCAGTTTCCTCCCACGCTATACACAAGCTTGAAGCTGAAACTACCTGTCGCTCCTTGTGGGAGCAAGTTAAGATGGGGGTCAACATACCGATCAGTCTCAATCTAACTGAATGACAGAATGAGTTTGGAGGGGACGAATGGCCTCCTCCCATTCTTAAGCACTTCCCTCACTCCTTTCCATTCCTGTCCTCATTCCCAGGCTGTGCAATCCTGTAGCCTCCTTCGCCATCCCAGGATGTTTTGCAGTGGAACTATAGTTACTGAGGCTGTCTCAGACACACACTTGGCGATTTAAGGCATAGCAAGATCCCACCAACAGCAACACAATGACGATCAGCTTATCTGCGTTAGTGATGTTGATTGAGTGAGAAATGTTGCCTCCCCACCCTCCTCCGGATATCAGAGATACCTTCATCTACCCTTCTTCAAGTTCCACTTTCTCTCACAGCCCCACAATGTGTAGGTTAGGTGGATTGGCCATGCTAAATTGACCCTTAGTGCCCAAAGATAGGCAGGTTAGGTGGATTGGCCATACTAAATTGCCCCTTAGTGTCCAAAAATGTGCAGATTAGATGGGTTGGCCATGCTAAATTGCCTGTTAATATCTCTTGTGATGCCCGCGGTGTTTAATTTTCCGACGGTGTGAAGAGTCGGGGTTGGCCACACTGACGATGATGGGAATGGAATTGTAAGTACCATATGGGCTGTATTACCCAGGCAGCTCCGGGAGCGCTGAGCCGCATCCTGGAGGAGATAGATTGGCTAGGGTCGAATGACTCCAATCTCCAATGCAGATCCGTTTTACTGCTCCAGTTGCCCGGCAACGGGTGATAACATTGTCCCTCCGAACAGCACCTGCTTCTCGGTGCTTGCTGCAATGTGATTCACACACAAATACTCCTTGGATCAGAAACGCAGTGCGATCAGCCTCTGTCAGTGGCCAATCCACCTAACCTGCACATCTTTGGACACTGAGGGGCAATTTAGCATGGCCAATCCACCTAACCTGCACATCTTTGGACACTGAGGGGCAATTTAGCATGGCCATCCACCTAACCTGCACATCTTTGGACACTAAGGGGGCAATTTAGCATGGCCAATCCACCCTAACCTGCACATCTTTGGACACTAAGGGGCAATTTAGCATGGCCAATCCACCCTAACCTGCACATCTTTGGACACTAAGGGGCAATTTAGCACGGCCATTCCTATCGGCTCAGGTCACTGTCTGTGTGGCATCTGCACATTCTCCCCGCATCTGCGTAGCTTTCCTCCAGGCACTCCAGTCTCCTCCGAAAGACACGCCGGTTCGGTGCTAAGTTCTCCCGCAGTGTACCCGAAAATTGTACCCGAAATTGGAGTTTACAAGATTGAGGGAAGATCTTATAGAGACATATAAGTTAACGAAAGGGCTAGACAAGGTAGAAGCAGCGAAGTTATTTCCACTTAGAATGGAAACAAGAATTAGAGGGCACAGCCTCAAAATACAGGGGAGTCAGTTTAGAACAGAGTTGAGGAGGAACTTCTTTTCCCAGAAGGTAGTGAATCTTTGGATTTTCTGCCCATTAAAGCAGTGGAGGCTTCTTCGTTAAACGTGTTTAAGTCACAGATAGATTTTTAATCAATAAAGGAATTAAGGGTTACATGGAACATAGAACATTACAGCGCAGAACAGGCCCTTCAGCCTTCGATGTTGCGCCGACCAATTAGGAAAAAGCAATGACCCTCTAATCTAAGCCATTCCCTTTTCATCCACAAACTTATCTACTAACCTCTTCAACGCCATCAAACTTGGCGCATCTACAACTGCAGCAGGCAGGGCATTCCATACCCTTACCACCCTCTGGGTAAAGAATCTACCTCTGACATCCGTCCTATAACTATCACCCCTTAATTTAAAGCTGTGTCCCCTCGTGCTAGCTTTCTCCATCCTAGGAAAAAGGCTATCACTGTCCACCCTATCTAACCTCTAATCATCTTATATGTTTCGATTAGGTCTCCTCTTAGCCGCCTTCTTTCTAACGAAAACAACCTCAAATCCCTCAGCTCTCTTCATAAGACCTGCCCTCCATACCAGGCAACATCCTGGTAAACCTCCTCTGTACCCTCTCCAATGCCTCCACATCTTTCTTATAATGCGGGGACCAGACTGTACACAATACTCCAAAGTGCGGCCGCACTAGAATTTTGTACAGTTGCAACATGACATTGCGGTTCCGAAATTCAATCCCCCTACCAGTAAAAGCTAAGGCTCCATATGACTTCTTAACAACCTTATCGACTTGATTGCCAACTTTCAGGGATCTATGCACATATACACCAAGATCCCTCTGTTCATCAACACTATTAAGAGTTCTACCATTAGCCCTATACTCTACACATTTGTTATTTCTGCCAAAGTGGGAGCAGGCGGGTAAGTGGAACTGAACCCTCTATCAGATCAGCAATGGTCTTATTGAATAGCGGAGCAGGCTCGAGGGGCCACCTCCTGCTCCGAGTTTTTATGTTCTTATGAAAAGGCACTGGAGTGTGGCGACTCAGGGAATTTTCACTGCAGTGTTAATGTAAGCCTACTTGTGACAGTGATAAATAAATGTTAAACATTAAGCTTCTCTGCAAGCAGAGAGAAGGCGAGGCGGTTAAAGGTGCTATGTAAAGGCAGGCTGTTTGCTGAATGCAGCGAGAGTTTACCACGCGAGCGAGAGACTTGCGTTCCTCGAACGAATATGAACCCAGTGATGAGAATTGTGTGTCTTTGCCCAGGATGAAATGAGGGCTGGCACCTGTTAGTAAGTGGGCGTCTACCCCTCCCGGAGCTTTCATTCAGGCACTTTGTTCTGTTGACATATTATACACAGCCCTGGGTCATGTGGTCCCAATGCGTGGAGGAGGCCAAGGCAGGCAGCGACACTACCCTCCGAATCGGGAGCTGGGACACCTGACACCACGCCATCTCACCCAGACCCACGCCACTGACTCACCCGCTGTGCCCGTCCACCTCCAGCCTCAGGCCTGCCCCCCCTCGCCAAGGTAGGTGTAGTTTACTCTATCGAAACGGCAGGTACCCGCTTTCAAACCTTTCCTACTGCCCCCCAACCTCTCCCTAGCGCTCCCCTGGGGAACACCAGCGTTCCAGAAGCAGGAAGCACACTAGGATGTTGAGTGCACGTGGTTAATCGTGTCAGCGTCTTCCGCTTCCTGACGGAATGCTGCTTGGGAAAGACAGAGAGAGAGAGTACTTACACTCTGAGTTCAGATTGTGCATCCCCACACTAACACCAAACTTTATCTCTCTCTTTCACTTTCACTCTCTCTCGTTCTCTCTCTCGTTCCCTCTCTCTCTCATTCTCTCTTTCTTATTCTCTCTCTTCTTCTCTCTCTAATTCTCTCTCTCTCATTATCTCAATCTCGTGTTCTTGTTCTCTCAATCTCTCTCACATTTTCTCTTTCATTCCCTTTCTCATTCTCTCTCATTTTCTCTCTCGTTCTCTCTCTCTTGCTCTCTCTCTTGTTCTTTCTCCCTTGTTCTCTCTCATTCTCTCTCTCTTGTTTTCTCTCTCTCGTTCTCTCTCTCTCTCACTCTCTCTCTCTCATTCAGTCTCTCATTCTCCCATTCTCTCACTCTTTCATTCTCTCTCCTGTTCTCTCATTCTTGTTCTCTCTCTCGTCTTTCTCTTGTTCTGTTTTTCATTCTGCCTCTCATTCTTTCTCTCTCTCGTACTTTTCCCTCATCTCCCTCTCTCGTTCTCTCTCTCTCACTCTTTCTCTCTCTCTTATTTTCTCTCTCATTCGCTCTCGCTCTCTCTCCCTCTGTTATTCTCACGCTGTTAGGAGTCTCACAACACCACGTTAAAGTCCAACAGGTTTATTTGACTGCAAATGCCATTGGCTTTTGGAGTGCTGCCCTAGACACTGTTTTGATGCCACCTCAGGCCAGAGTCAGTACCCACCACCCCCCCAACCCCTTTAACCATCACCCCCCTGCCCCTACTCTCCATAACCCCCCACCCATGCTAACCTCACCATTTTAAAGTGGCCAAAAGAACTGAGGGAAAATTCTTTGGACTATCATCGAAAATCTCGCTGTGTTGTGGGAGAAACGTAGAGAGACCAGGAGCAAGAGTAGGCCATTCGGCCCTTTGAGTCTGTTCTGCCATTCAGTACCATGGTGGCTGCTATAGCAATGAAGTGATCCTCCATCCCCACAACCTCCCTCCCCTACCCCCCACCCATCCCTTCACCCCAACCCAGGAAGCTTTACTTCCCCGCACCCACCCCCACAGGGGTTCCAGAACACAATCAGCTGACTTCTTCGCCCCGTCCATCCCCCTCGCTCACAGGCGTTGTCACGGTGCGGAAGGAGGCCATTCGGCCCATCGTAGCAACACTCGAAAGGGCCCTCTGCGTGTTGAGAGTGCGTGTCGGCTATTCCACCGTGGGGGGGGCTGCCCTTAAATGCTCTCGCTCAGCCAAGCACACCGGGGGTTGGATGTGGGGGGGGGGGGGGGGGGAGGTTGAGACGGAGGGAATAGGGAGGGAGAAGAAAAGAAAAGAGAGATGGAAGGAGAGAAGAGGGATATTTAAAAAAGAAGCGGATGTACGGAGGCGGATTGGCTGAAGAGCTTTCAAGGGGATTGGTTTCCGCCTGCTACCATGAGGGGGCGCTGGTGACCATGGACGGCCATTGGACTGGTCCATTTTCACACTTGGCAAACTGCGGTAACGGTTTGCCGTTGTCCTCTGCAGCGTGGCTGGCCAGGAAACACTTCCTCCTCTTCACATTTTTGCCGTCAGCCTTGTTGGAAGGACTTACAGACCAATAAGCAAGTTATTTGGCCATTTAACCAATACACCTTCCATGGCCTGAGGTGGGACTTGAACCCAGAGCCTCTGAGCCAGAGGTGGTAGGGCCACGAGGCCGCCCCTCCCCCCACACCTGGAAGCATTACGGCCATTCAGCCCACCGTATCTGTACTGGCTCCCTGAGCGAGCATGGTGGCACTATAGTCTAGTCTAATTTCCCTCCCCCGCCACCCCTGTATCGCCTCTGTATTGTTTCTATTCAAATCATCATATAACGCTGTCTCCGATGCTTGGGTTGAACCCACCCCCACAGCAAGGGAGAGAGAGGGTGTGCCAAGATGGAGCTGCTCTCTGGCTGAGACTTCGATGGGCTGAATGGCCTGTTCCTGGAAGACGTCTATTCCCTGCCCCGGCCCGATGGGAATCGCCGTTTCAGTGGGGGAATGTTACACCCGGATGTTGTTAACTCTACCTGATCAAATAGGATGCTACCGGGAATAGATGATTTGAGTTATGAAGGAGAGGCTGGATAGACTGGGACTGTTTTTCTCTGGAGCATAGGAGGCTGAGAGGTGACCTTATAGATATACCCCACACGCCTCACTGTAACACTCTGATATACCCCACACCCCTCACTGTAACACTCTGATATATCCCACACCCCTCACTGTAACACTCTGATATACCCCACACCCCTCACTGTAACACTCTGATATATCCCACACCCCTCACTGTAACACTCTGATATATCCCACACCCCTCACTGTAACACTCTGATATATCCCACACCCCTCACTGTAACACTCTGATATATCCCACACCCCTCACTGTAACACTCTGATATATCCCACACCCCTCACTGTAACACTCTGATATATCCCACACCCCTCACTGTAACACTCTGATATATCCCACACCCCTCACTGTAACACTCTGATATACCCCACACCCCTCACTGTAACACTCTGATATATCCCACACCCCTCACTGTAACACTCTGATATATCCCACACCCCTCACTGTAACACTCTGATATATCCCACACCCCTCACTGTAACACTCTGATATATCCCACACCCCTCACTGTAACACTCTGATATATCCCACACCCCTCACTGTAACACTCTGATATACCCCACACCCCTCACTGTAACACTCTGATATATCCCACACCCCTCACTGTAACACTCTGATATATCCCACACCCCTCACTGTAACACTCTGATATATCCCCACACCCCTCACTGTAACACTCTGATATAACCCACACCCCTCACTGTAACACTCTGATATATCCCACACCCCTCACTGTAACACTCTGATATACCCACACCCCTCACTGTAACACTCTGATATACCCCACACCCCTCACTGTAACACTCTGATATATCCCACCCCCTCACTGTAACACTCTGATATACCCCACACCCTCACTGTAACACTCTGATATATCCACACCCCTCACTGTAACACTCTGATATATCCCACACCCCTCACTGTAACACTCTGATATACCCACACCCCTCACTGTAACACTCTGATATATCCCACACCCCTCACTGTAACACTCTGATATATCCCACACCCCTCACTGTAACACTCTGATATATCCCACACCCCTCACTGTAACACTCTGATATACCCCACACCCCTCACTGTAACACTCTGATATACCCCACACCCCTCACTGTAACACTCTGATATATCCCACACCCCTCACTGTAACACTCTGATATATCCCACACCCCTCACTGTAACACTCTGATATATCCCACACCCCTCACTGTAACACTCTGATATACCCCACACCCCTCACTGTAACACTCTGATATATCCCACACCCCTCACTGTAACACTCTGATATATCCCCACACCCCTCACTGTAACACTCTGATATATCCCACACCCCTCACTGTAACACTCTGATATACCCCACACCCCTCCCACACCCCTCACTGTAACACTCTGATATACCCCACACCCCTCACTGTAACACTCTGATATACCCCACACCCCTCACTGTAACACTCTGATATATCCCACACCCCTCACTGTAACACTCTGATATATCCCACACCCCTCACTGTAACACTCTGATATATCCCACACCCCTCACTGTAACACTCTGATATACCCCACACCCCTCACTGTAACACTCTGATATACCCCACACCCCTCACTGTAACACTCTGATATACCCCACACCCCTCACTGTAACACTCTGATATATCCCACACCCCTCACTGTAACACTCTGATATATCCCCACACCCCTCACTGTAACACTCTGATATATCCCACACCCCTCACTGTAACACTCTGATATACCCACACCCCTCACTGTAACACTCTGATATATCCCACACCTCACTGTAACACTCTGATATATCCCACACCCCTCACTGTAACACTCTGATATATCCCACACCCCTCACTGTAACACTCTGATATATCCCACACCCCTCACTGTAACACTCTGATATATCCCACACCCCTCACTGTAACACTCTGATATATCCCACACCCCTCACTGTAACACTCTGATATATCCCACACCCCTCACTGTAACACTCTGATATACCCCACACCCCTCACTGTAACACTCTGATATACCCCACACCCCTCACTGTAACACTCTGATATATCCCACACCCCTCACTGTAACACTCTGATATACCCCACACCCTCACTGTAACACTCTGATATACCCCACACCCCTCACTGTAACACTCTGATATATCCCACACCCCTCACTGTAACACTCTGATATACCCCACACCCCTCACTGTAACACTCTGATATACCCCACACCCACTGTAACCTTGATATACCACTACCACACCCTCACTGTAACACTCTGATATATCCCACACCCCTCACTGTAACACTCTGATATATCCCACACCCCTCACTGTAACACTCTGATATACCCCACACCCCTCACTGTAACACTCTGATATACCCCACACCCCTCACTGTAACACTCTGATATATCCCACACGCCTCACTGTAACACTCTGATATAACCCACACACCTCACTGTAACACTCTGATACATCCCACACCCCTCACTGTAACACTCTGATATATCCCACACCCCTCACTGTAACATAGACATAGAACATTACAGCACAGAACAGGCCCTTCGGCCTTCGATGTTGTGCCGACCAAAATAAAAAGCAATGCCCCTCCAAACTAAACCATTCCCTTCTCTTCCATATACTTATCAATTAACCTCTTAAACGCCACCAAACTTGGCGCATCTACGACAGCTGCAGGCAGGGCATTCCACTCCCTAATCACTCTTTGAGTAAAGAACCTACCTCTGATATCCGTCCTATATCTCATACCCCTTAATTTAAAGCTGTGTCCCCTCGTGTAAGCTTTCTCCATCCTAGGAAAAAGGCTATCACTGTCCACCCTATCTAAACCTCTAACAATCTGATATATCCCACACCCCTCACTGTAACACTCTGATATACCCCACACGCCTCACTGTAACACTCTGATATACCCCACTCCCCTCACTGTAACACACTGATATACCCCACACCCCTCACTGTAACACACTGATATACCCCACACCCCTCACTGTAACACACTGATATACCCCACACCCCTCACTGTAACACACTGATATAACCCACACCCCCTCACTGTAACGCACTGATATATTCCACACACCCTCACTGTGACACTCTGATATATCCCACACCCCTCACTGTAACACTCTGACATATCCCACACCACTCACTGTAACACTCTGATATATCCCACACCCCTCACTGTAACACTCTGATATATCCCCACACCCCCTCACTGTAACACTCTGATATACCCCACACCCCTCACTGTAACACTCTGATATATCCCACACCCCCTCACTGTAACACTCTGAGTGTTACAGTGAGTGGTGTGTGATATATCAGAATGTTACAGTGAGGGCTGTGGTCTATATCGGAGTGTTGCGGTGAGGCATGTGGGATATATCAGAGTGTTACAGTGAGGGCTGTGGGATATATCGGAGTGTTGCAGTGAGGGCTGTGGGGTATATCAGAGTGTTACAGTGAGGGGTGTGGGATATATCACAGTGTTACAGTGAGGGGTGTGTGGTATATCAGAGCGTTACAGTGAGGCGTGTGGGATCTTTCACAGTGTTACAGTGAGGGGTGTGTGGTATATCAGAGTGTTACAGTGAGGGGTGTGGATATATCAGTGTTACAGTGAGGGTGTGTGGTATATCAGAGTGTTACAGTGAGGGTGTGGGGTATATCAGAGTGTTACAGTGAGGGGTGTGGGGTATATCAGAGTGTTACAGTGAGGGGGGGGGTATATCAGAGTGTTACAGTGAGGGGTGTGGGGTATATCAGAGTGTTACAGTGAGGGGTGTGGGATATATCAGAGTGTTACAGTGAGGGGTGTGGGGTATATCAGAGTGTTACAGTGAGGGGGTGTGGGATATATCAGAGTGTTACAGTGAGGGGTGTGGGGTATATCAGAGTGTTACAGTGAGGGGTGTGGGGTATATCAGAGTGTTACAGTGAGGGGTGTGGGGTATATCAGAGTGTTACAGTGAGGGGTGTGGGGTATATCAGAGTGTTACAGTGAGGGGTGTGGGATATATCAGAGTGTTACAGTGAGGGGTATATCAGAGTGTTACAGTGAGGGGTGTGGGGTATATCAGAGTGTTACAGTGAGGGGTGTGGGGTATATCAGAGTGTTACAGTGAGGGGTGTGGGGTATATCAGAGTGTTACAGTGAGGGGTGTGGGGTATATCAGAGTGTTACAGTGAGGGGTGTGGGATATATCAGAGTGTTACAGTGAGGGGTGTGGGGTATATCAGAGTGTTACAGTGAGGGGTGTGGGATATATCAGAGTGTTACAGTGAGGGGTGTGGGATATATCAGAGTGTTACAGTGAGGGGTGTGGGATATATCAGAGTGTTACAGTGAGGGGTGTGGGATATATCAGAGTGTTACAGTGAGGGGTGTGGGATATATCAGAGTGTTACAGTGAGGGGTGTGGGGTATATCAGAGTGTTACAGTGAGGGGTGTGGGGTATATCAGAGTGTTACAGTGAGGGGC